>CM076584.1:925482438-925632598 GCA_034641835.2 Pinus albicaulis | reverse complement strand
TTGCATTCGGGGCATATCCTAATTGCACAGCAGCCCAGACTTCTATTCCTAGAGACATTATGTATGTCTTCATTCTGATTTTCCAGAAAGCATAATTTTCACCAGTGAAGAAAGGGGCTTTATTGGTTGAGCATCCTTCTTTACTAGCCATCTTGGGAACCTAGGATCTCCTTTCAGTTGTTAGACTTGTACAAAGGAACCCGCTTTTATACCAATTGTTGAACTCTTAGTTAAACTGAGAGGGGGGGGGGTGAATCAGTTTAACACATTCATGGACTTTTAAAACTTTTTCCTTTAAAACTTATTTTACTTTATTAACACCTTCATTTCATGATCAACATAATGTGTGAGCAATCTTTATTTATGAGCAGCAATTAATAAGCAGATTAGATAATGTACCAGCAGTCTTAATATGTTAGCGGCAAGTATTAGCAGAATAGATATATCATATCAACACATAGACATCATGCACATAGACACCAGATATACGTGGAAACCCATAAAGGGAGAAAACCACATCTTATTATTGTTGTGATACAAAGGCAAGCTCCAACTCCCTCTCACCACTGATTTTCTGCAGGCACCAACCTACAGGAGGCTCCAACCTCAATTCTGCAAGCTACAACTTGCAAGGAAGCTCCAACTTCCATCTATTTTCTGCAGGCACCAACCTACGGGAGGCTCCTACCTCAGTCAGCTACAACTGACATCTATCAAGCTACAACTTGATAGGGAAGCTCCAACTTCCTTACTCTTTCAAAAATAAAACACTTGCTGATTTACCTTGGATATCAGCTCTGTTCTGTACCTTCTTCTCTATTGTTCATCAAATCTTATATCAGACCTGCATCATCTCTGCTCAACCCCTTCTTCTTCTTTACTCATCTCCTCCTTATTCACATTCTTCTTGCAGCTTGCTTATTCTCTTCAAATCTCTTTAATTCTGTTGCATACTCTCTTCTTCTCTCACTCCTTTTTCATCAACCCTTCTCCCCTTGGATATTACCCTGTTTTATACAAAAAATAGCTTCATGGTTGTTTGTATTCCACTGGGAATTCGAAATGGACAGCCATGTCTCTTTGCCTTCTGCCTTCTCATCTCTTTTCAGCTCACTCAGAAAAATGTAATTGTAGGTGCTTATTTTAATATATCAGTGGGATATTTGCTCTCTTCCGAAGACTTGCCAATGCATCACAACAATATAAATTTAAATAAAACATTTACTTTCAAATTTAAATGAGAACTCCAGCTCACTGGTTTTGTCTATTGGCTTGTTGCGCATTTGTCTTTTCTCTGATTGTGTCTTTGTCTTTTCTGTCCTCTGCTGTGGTGTAACTGTTTCATGCGTGCAACTGTTCCTTTTATATATGCTGACTGTAAATCTGGAGGAACTCTAATCCCTTTTATGCTATTAGTGTCTTTTTGATGTGGAACATTCCGCAAGCGGAACAGACATATATCACAGTCGTATATTAATAATCGCCCTCCACCTTAAGCTGAGGCATATACATACAACCCACAGACCACGTAGCACATCTTTAATACATTCGCCTTTTATATATATAACAGTGCCTTTTAACTTAAATCAACTCTTGGCATCCTTATATAAGGTTTTAACAAGAAACTGTCGCTTCTACTATAATCAATGAATAATCTTGATAATACTTAACAAATGCTCTTTCGGGCCCACCTGACACGCTTTTTGATTATTGATTCTCCTCCAATTGCGATTGATTACTCCTGCTCCGATTGCGATTGATCGCAATCGCAACTTCAAATACTCTGATGCAATTGAGTCACTATTCACTGTTCTTTGCCGATGTGATTGACTAATATCGATGTGATTGGGATTCAAATTTTATTAATCAAAGTTTATAAGCCCATCGGGTCTGGGCTTCCAATCACAATCGCAACTCTTATATTCTCCGATGCGATTGGGTTGTTCCGATGCGATCATGTCGGACTTCAAAAACTTGTTACTCATGGTTTATAGGCCCATCGGGTCCGAACTCTTAATCGCAATCGCAAGTATTTTAATATGTGTTGCGATTGGCCACTGTTCATTTTATTTTGCCGATGCGATTGGGAAAGGACTTCAAACACGTTTGAATTATAATTCATACCTCCATCGGGTCCAGACTTCCAATCGCAATCGCAACTCATATGTTCTCCGATGCGATTGACCAATGCCGATGCGATTAGACCTGGAACTCAAATATATATTAACCATGATTTATATGCCCATCGGGTCCGAGCTCTTAATCGCAATCGCAACTTTCTGTTGTGATGTTCCGCTCCCCTTGCGATTTCCGATTGCGATTGAGGAGGGGTCCCGCCATTTAAATCTTCGTTTTGTGCGCTCTTTAATAAAGTGCTCCACTTATATATTTGAGCTTAGACCTTTGTTTATGTGATGCACTGCACATATATGTTTATATATATTTTTGCCACTGGAGTGAAGCAATTCCCGGAATAATGTTTGTGTTATATTATATGTATAACGCCAGTTGGAGTGTGCGATTCCCGGAATATGGTTATGTATTATATGCATTGCATTGCCACTGGAGTTAAGCGATTCCTGGAATAGGGATTATGTATTATATGTATAATTCCGGTTGGAGTGTGTGATTCCCGGAATTTTGTAACGGCTCTCTGCCTCTGCTGCTTCTGTCGCTCTGCCTCTGTCTCTACCTTTCGATAACGGTTCTTCACTGTGCTTCTATGACTGTTACATTTTGAATTTCTTCTTGCTGCCTCTATTGCTTTCGTTGTGCCTCTTTTTCCTTCCTCTGCTTCAGCGCTGCCTCTTTTTCCTGAGTGCTGCCTCCTTTGCCTGAGTGCTGCCTCCTTTGCCATCAATGACAATATTTCCAACATGCAGCCCCTATTCCTACAACAAATCATGTATCACAACTAATCCCTCAAGTCACTGCACAACAACCTAGACCCACAGTTCAACCTACTGTTCAGATGCTTGCTGGACAAGCTGGTACAAGTACAATTGTAACAAGCCAACCTCAGTTTTTTTGTCAACCATATCAAGGGTAGTATCAATATGGACCTGTAACACAAAATCCAGTATACCAACATCAACCGTACCCTGGTTACACATATTAGATACCAACTCAACCTCAATATGGTCCGGCCAACCCTGGTTATCTGGGAGGCATTCCAATCCCAAACGCACAAGATATTCTAGTTTATCATGGATATCCTCCTCCTAGTACTGGTATAGTTCCGCAAGGTTAGAAATTTTCTTAGCAGGACACCAATCATCGGTTACCATTCATAGCAACTTTGGATTTACCTGATTTATCATGCTTAACAAATGATCCAATTTATTATCTTCCATATTTTCGTCCAATGCCACATAAGTTGCCCAGTGATATTCCTAAGTTCGAATGTAAATCAGGATAAGACCCCTCAAACCATGTCATGAATTACAACCTCTGGTGCACATCCATCTCTTTAATCTATGATTCCATTCGATTAAGACTGTTTCAGAGAACAATGATAGGTTTAGCTGCAAAGTGATATATTGAACTACCAAGTGACTCATTCAAAAATTTCAATGCATTAGCAACAACTTTCTTAACACACTTTAAGTTTCCAGTCCAATACGACAATGGCACGAAACTCTTAACTTCATTAAAACAATCTACGTCTACGTACATTTCTGATCACATACATGAATGGAGATGTAGAAGATGTTTAGTGAAATTTTTTATTCCAGATCAGATCTTAGCAGAATTGTTTATCAAATCATTTCTTCCAAATATCACTGAAGATGTGGCTAAGGGAGATGTTGTTACGGAAGAATAGGTCATTTCTCAAGCTTAGTACTTAGACCTTGTATATACACACTCTGGTACTTTATACAAAAAAAAATCCCAACTTACCACATCCCGGTCAAATAATTGCAACTGCTTCAGGTTCTCATGCTGCAAATGGTGTAATTGGTTTGCTAAGCGCTAATAAGAGTAAGAAGAAGTCCTCCAAAACTACTTCTCCTATCATAACTTTACCAGATTCACCGAAACGAAATTCTTCCCTTGAAACTTCTGTCGACATTCATGTTGTAGATTCATCTACAGCTAAATCTAAAACCGGTAATAAGAAGAAAGGAAAGAATAAAAACAAGTAAACTACATCTCCTAAAGAGAGAACTGAAAAGAATGAACCAGTTGATGATAAACAAAAACCTCATTATCCTTGTCTTATCTGTGATGAGGTTCACTTTAACAAAGAGTGCCCACCTCGGTCTGAGGTCTCTAAGTTTTTGAAAGTTTCACCCACACCCGTTGTCCTGAAGGATCCTTTTCCCACTCAAGATAGAAAAATGATAAGATCTTCTTCAAATTCATTGCAAGACATTTTAATGATGTCTAAGGTTATGGTTGCGAGATGATTGCAAGGCTATGGAACTAAAAATCCTGTAACTGGTAAAGAGATATAAAATTATAGTCACCCACTAGCTATATCTCCTTCGGTTTCCAGTCCACTTCAAATTGAGAAACCTAATACTGATCTAGTGATTAAACTGCCTACTAAAGGTGTACTTTGAAAATCAACTTTCAATCCACATGTGAGAGTTGCTCAGAATTACATCATTGTTGAAGACTTGGCAATATCCCCTTCAGTAATGTTGGCCTTAGAAGTGCTACAATCATGTCCAATGCAAAGAAAATTACTATTATCAGCTATCAGAGCTATTTATCCTCAGGATTATAACCTCATGGTCTTTGATCTAGAAAATTTTACACCAATACTCCCTCATAAAATGGATTTTCAGATACCAGTATTAGTAAAAAACAGACGAGTCTTTCCTATTGTAATTGATGAGGGTGGATCCACGTGCATAATGTCGTTAAACTGTTGGAAAAATCTTGGTTCTCACACACTGAACCAATCAATGAAAATCCTTAATGTCTTTGATGGAAGAGGATTTAATCCATTCAGAATACTCCAGGATCTACCTATAGAAGTAGAAGGAAACACTGTTAATGTATATGTGGGATTTGTTGATGCCCCTCTAGATTGCAACCTTCTTTTGGGTTGTAGTTGGTCTTATGCCATGAATGTTTTTGTTTCATCCATATTTCGGTTAATCATGTTGCCTTATAAAGGAAAGGTTGTGAAAATCGATCAGTTTTCATATTATTTGTCCGAACTTGCTTCTACAGAAAGTATCCAACTCATTGGAAAATCGACTATCCCATATGAAGATGTTGGTGTAGGTTTAGTAAAGGACTCTGCTTTGATGGGAAATTTCTCTATGCCTCCACCCAACGTATTTCGAACATCAATATTATTTCATCAAGCACTATACCATTCCATGACACTTGGTTAGTGCCTTCAGAATCAGAACTAGACTCTTTCAATGGTGAGATGCCTTTGAGTAATTTTGAAATGGAATATGTGGTAGTACAGTTGTATTCTAAAACACTTTCAACTACTCCTAATCAAATGAATGTGATCACCGAAGAATCTTCTTCACTATCAAGCTCATCCCTGACATCACTTTTCGATCCTTTTCAACAAGTGTTTCGCACTAATGAAAGTATTCGATAATTTTGTCATTGGATGAATTACCCTGGGATGATCTACATCATAGATATTCGTTTTTACCTGAACTTGATAGGTTTCAAAATGATTTTTCATCTATTTTTACAATTTATTATGTCGAGGAACCACAGAATCCCATATCGATTACAAATTCGGATTCTGAGTTTAATTTGGGAAATATTTCTACAACAGTTCCTATCGACATATCAGTTAAACCTGGAATTATTTAAAAAATTCATATAGGCGCTTCTTGTACAATAAATTAATACATATAAAGCCCTATTTCAAGAATTCTGAGACATATTTGCCCGGCCTTACGAAGAAATGGTAGGAATCGATCCAAATATTAGCATTCATGAAATTAATACATACCCATATGCCAAGCCTATAAGACAAATATTACGTCCAATACATCCACAAAAAGTTGTTGCTATCAAAGCTAAAGTGGAAAAGCTATTGCGAGCAAGATTTATTTATCCAATTCCATTGATAGATTGGGTATCTAATATAGTTCACGTTACCAAAAAACAAGGGACTATACGATTATGCATCGATTATAGGGATATTAATAAAGCACATCCAAAATACAATTATCCAACCCCTATATCAACCAAATTATCAGTGATTGTGCCAAAAATGAAAATTTTTCATTTATGGATGGATTTTCTGGGTATAATCAAATCAACACACTCCTTGCTGATCAACCAAAAAAAACATTTATATGTCCTTGAGGGACATTTTCTTAACGAAAATTACCTTTTGGATTAAAGAATGCTGCCACAAATTTTCAAAGGGCCATGTCTTACACTTTTCATGATATCAAACATATTGTACAGCCTTATCTGGATGACTTACTTGCTCACTCTTTATTCAGGAAAAATCATCCTACACATTTACGAGCTATTTTCATGAGATGTAGGCATTACAAGATTCGTTTGAACCCGCACAAATGTGTTTTTTGTGTGCAATCAGGACAATTACTAGGATTCATCATTTTGAAAGTCGGCATTCATGTCGACCCCTCGAAGGTTGAGGCCATCATCAATTTACCTCCTCCTTCTACACTTCACCAACTCTAAAGTTTGCAAGGGAAATAAATTTTTTTATGTAGGTTTATCCCAAACTATGTTGAGTTATCAAAAGGTTTTACCCAGTTTTTGAAACAAAGTGTTACTTTTATTTGGGATGAGATTGCTGGTTGATCTTTTGATACATTAAAACACGCGTTGACCCATGCACCATTATTGCATCTGCCCAATTACCACGAGGACTACGTTTTATACTTAGCAGCCTCTTATTCCACCATTGGAATGGTTCTAGTTCAAGAGGATGAATCTCACAATGAGCATGTGATCTATTATCTAAGTAGGGATCTTAACTTGATGGAAATGAAATATTCACATGTGGAGAAATTGGCCTTGGCAACAGTTCAAGCTATCCAATGATTTCGTCACTACATATTGTTACGTAAAACAACTGTAATATCTAATTGCAACCTGATGATGTATATTTTGTCAAAAACATTACTCGGGGGAAAATAATCTAAATGGATTGTTATCCTACAAGAGTTTGATTTTGAATTCAAGAAATATAAATCAAAGAAATCACTGGTGTTTGCAGAACTCATGTGTGACTTCCCAATACTGAGACAAAAACCATGGTAGAGAATCCCATCATAGATGAATCTCTGTTTCTTATTAGTATAATAGATCCATGGTATGGAGATATCATTATATATCTTCAAACCCAAACCTTTCCCCCAGATATTTCACGTTCAAATCAGTGGAGAATCTGATATCAATCCCAACAATACAATATTGTTGGGGACACTCTTTATCGTCATGATGCGGATTCAATTTTTTGACATTGTATAACTCACAAAGAGGCTGAAAGGCTTTTGAATGATTTCCACTAGGAGCATGTAGTTTTCATATGTCTAGGTTTTCCAAAGACCAAAAGATATTGCGTGCTGGTTATTTTTGGCCGTCATTATTCAGAGATTGTATTATTGCGGCCTGAAAATGCCACAACTGCCAAATTTCTGATCGAAAGATGTGTGCGCCTCCAGATCCTCTTCACTCAATAATTGTTGTCGTTCCTTTTGCAAAATGGGGCATTGATTTCATTAGATGTAACCCTCACTCGGCTGGGGGGCATGGGTATATTATTCTCGGTGTAGATTACTTTACAAAATGAGTCAAGGTGATGCCTATATTTGCGACAGATGGAAAAACTATAGCTACTTTCGTATTCAATCATGTGATTGCTCGTTTCGGTGTACCTCAAGCTATTATCACAGACCATGGGAGTCATTTTCGAAATATAATGATGACCGAACTTTTCTATCAACATGGCCTGTGCCATGATAATTCTACTCCATATTACCCGTAAGCTTATGGTCAAGTTGAAGCCATCAACAAGGTTTTAACCACCATGATTAAACAGATTATCGGAACTCACAAATCAAATTGGCATATCATGCTTTTTTCGGCACTATGGTCATACCGAACCTCAGCAACAACTGCTATAGGGTTCACTCCTTTTCAACTTGTCTATGGTTTAGAAGTTGTGTTACCCATTGAATGCGAAATACTATCACTCCCATTAGCCATTGAGTTACTACTAGCTACCTCTAAAGAGGAGAAACACTTTTTGTACTTAGAACAATTAGATGAGACTCGGCGCATCGGTGCATTATCTACCGAAGCTCACAAGAAAGGTGTGAAAGCTCAGTACGATCAAAGTGTTACCCCTCATGTTTTTTCAGAAGATGATCTAGTCTTAGTATACTATCAAGCTAACGATAAGCTAGGTGCTGGAAAATTCGAATCGATGTGGCATGGTCCCTACATTGTCAAGTGTCTGCTTGCAAAAGGAGCCTATGATTTGACTGATTATGATGGGGTCTCTTTAGATAAACCCAAAAATGTTCTTTATCTTAAGAGATATTATGCTTGAATTTCATGTGAATATCTCTCTTGTACATTAGTTACTTTCTATAGCGTTCCTTAGATTAGATAAGTGTGCTTAGATTAAGTTTATTGTTACTACTATCATTGCTTATCTTGATTACTCTTGATATTGTAGATGTCGACATCCCTTCAAACGTACATTGGTTTTGTTGATGGTGCCTGTTGTAGTACATGGAATATCTCTTCCATGGCTTGGGTTATCTATTCACCCACTGATGAGTCAGTTTATATGCATGGGGTATGCCTTGGTCAAAAAACAAATAATATTTCAGAATATAGCACAGTCATTAAGTTATTATCTGATTCCATTTTGTTTCGTATTTGACGTTTGATCATTAGGTTGGATTCAGAACTCATTATATTACATTCAAACAGGGTATATGAAATTAAAAATCCAGTGTTATTGAGATTTTTTTTGAAGGTTTGTCTCTTGGAACGACAATTTGATTACATCGAATATTAACAAATTTCAAGAAATTTAAACACATTGGTTGATGCATTAGCCAATCGTGTTCTAAATAGACATTTTCAACATTAACATAGTAAACCAAAACAACATTCAATACATGTTGAAAAAGATACTCAAAGAAAGTAGTAATATCATAGATAGGTTTGTTTTCAAAAATATTGCATCGTATATGATCATAGGTTCAAACAACTTATGATATAAGAGGTTCTGATACAAAAAAAAACATGTCAATCCACAATGACCATCCACTATCCGTGATGATGATCATGGTAATAGACTATGGCACGTGCCACCTTCCGCAGGAATCTCCTAAATTGTCCTGGAACACCCGTAACATGTCTTTGAAGCTGGAGAGGAATTCCATCTATCCCTATCTTAGGAATTTCTATGGTTAACCTCTCCAGGTTGTGTTCCATATATTCTAGGATCTCTACTACTTGATCTTGTGGTGGTGCTATAGGCTCTGTTTGCCGCCTATCAAAGCTGAAGAGTGTAGCTAGTCATTGTGCACTGACGCCTGCATTTAAATATTGTTATCAGTATTAGAGGATTAAAAAAGAAGAAGATTAAAAACATCAAAATAGTTCTCTTACCTGATTCGTCCCACTGTGCCCTCAGAGGCAAATACATATCAGCATCACCTCTGAAATCCATCCTTGCATAGGGGAAGTCTACGATTATGAAGACTTGGTTCCTTAGCCACATAAAGTATGTCGGAGTGAACCGAACCACTTAACTACCATCGCCACCATGGTGGGCCCTTAATGCAACCCAATGTACCATACAAGGTTCTTGAGGATCCCCACGATCTACTGGAATCAGCTGAGGGGCGAGAAGTCAGATTAGCTTTAAATAAAAAGAAATCAAAATGGTGCCATAACAAAAGTTTTTCAAATTTTCATTCTTTGCTATAGTTAATTGGAATTTCATGTTGGCCAATACCCCTTCGCACCATTTAAATATGGTACCTATGAAACACTCTATTGCGGTCTGCATTTGAGATTTAGTGGCTACATGTGGAGCTGCACTCCCACACAATCTGGTTACTGTAAATGCAATCACTTTGAGATCTAATCGCAAGACAGTTTTAATGTCTATGTGATTATCCTTTGGATCTACCTCATCACTGCAATACTGTTGTTTGTAGCTGGAAATAGGTAGGCCACCCTATCTAGCCCCAAAAAAGGATAGGTTTTCTCCTTTCCAGGATAATCCAGTGAGGAAATAAATATCCTCGAGCTCAATTTCGAGCCGATGTTCACCAATGATGAAGCATTGGTCTTGAATTTCCCATGTATTTACTAGCCATGTCATCAACTAAACCTGTTCTTTAATACCTTGGATGGCCCATAACTTATATAAACCACAATTATTTAGCACACACATCATTGTAGGATCATTCATAGCTTCATTTTCTATAGCCTCATGTTCATGTTCTCTCCACTCTAACATGGTGGAATAGCCTACAAATAAACACATTTGAAAGTTAGAAACCATTTGAGTGCAAAACTTGAACCATTTTTAAGAGAATTTTTCAATTTTAAAATGGTCACGGCACCTCCATAGTTTTTGTGATGAGACAGTGCGGACGTCCGCATGGGTTGCACACAACAACCACAACAACCCGATAGTTTTCTATTTAAAAAATTATCAGGGTCCGCAAGTAGCGCGTGCATGACCTACGAATTCCCGAGAGCACAATTTTAAACTCAAATTCCTCCCAAAAAAATTAAATTAAGGCTAGAAAAGAGAAATGAAAAGGATAGAAATAAAGAAGAAGATGATGTGGATTACTTGGTTTTGACGATTCACGGAATGGACGGTCGGTTCTCCCGATATTTGCTCTGGAACGTTTTTGCCAAAAGCTCTCAATTTACTACTCTGAAGACAAAAGGTGAAAATGATTTTATTTTAACTCCTTTTTATAGTTTTTGAATGAATAAAATATTATGTTTTATTTATTTTTCACTTTAAAAGGGTATTTTTAAATGTTTTTACTTCTTGGAAACAGGTATGTGTAATATTTTGCGTTTTTGTGCAGGATATAGGATTTTTTTTGGTGAGAAGAATTATTTTGACACTGAGTATACTTTTATCAATTTTGCGGGCTCTTGAAAATTACAAAAAAGTGAAACCTTCGAGTTCCCTTTTAAGCCATTTTCAGACTCTCTAAATATGAAAAGATCATCGAGTACTTGACTATTCAAACTCGTTAGAGTAAATGAACAGTTGTCCTTTCAGTATAAGTTTACCCCTTTTCCGGACTGAAATGAGCTATTTATGAAAATGTATGCGTTGACTAATCATGGTCAATAGAGTTCTCTCATATATTATTTTATCCTTTTTTGGGCTTGAGAGACTAAATTTATGAAAAATAACAACCACAGAGTTTACTTATGTTTTTCTTTTGACTCCCTAAAACTAAAAAATGTCAAGTTTCTCCTATGTAGGAATTTACAGGGTAAGTTCTGTAGATCAAGAACCGAAGGTCACCGCTGACAAACATATCAAAAATCATTACACCAGTATAATAACGTGGTTAAAACACTAAAAGAGGGAAACAATCCATGCCTTGAGCCAACGCGGCCACTTTAGGGAATATATTAATATAAAAGAAAAGTTACATATGTTTCTCTCATAAACGATTATCGGACAAATGACCCTCCATGCTCTTTAAATAGAGGCCATGGACCAATCGGGTGTTAAGCCACGGATCAAGTGCCATTAATACCGAGGTGAGAGATAACCATCGGATAACTACAAATCGTGAGCGTCAGATTATAAGTTACAAATGTACATGGTAAAGAAACACACTTTACCTAGCTCTACACTAGACTAAGTTATTCTTAACTATTTCCTATGTGTCGGAGTATCCTAACATCCCCCCTTAAGAACAACTTGGGATAGGATTCAAGGATTTACAAAGGTGACACAAAAGGAGCCTATTTCCTATGTGTCGAAATATCCTAACATCCTATACTGGACTCGTTTAAATTTAACAGTAAAGGACCCGTCAATTACAAATAGGACCGAACCAATCCTTCTTAGGGTTCAATTTTAATACTAAGATGGACTCATCCGAAGGATGAGCTTACAAAAACAAGCAACTGTTATCCTCCTCAAGCTTTTCAAAAATGAAGAGGTACTTGCCAGTAATGGTGGGGGGAAAAGAGAGAAAAAGAATACAATTGTCACTCTTGTTTAAAAAGAAGCATGCCACTCTTGAACACGACACTTTTTCACACTTGTACCTGGGTTGGGAAATACTTATCTAATAGTTAATCAAACCACATTGAAAGTCTTCAGCTGGTTTCTGGGTATTATCTTTAGGTCAATTGCTGCCAAACCATCTGCAGTGTCGTTATGTGTTCAATAAATAGTTCAAATAAACCATTCACTGTAAACATTTGTCTCCATTCGTGTTGACCATCCCTGAGTCAGTTCTTGAAAAAATTTCTTCAAAACTTGATCTAATGGTTTTGTGTCATGGGCTTTCCTATGACGGATCACTTTCTATTGACGACAGCTCATAATCTAGAAAGTTGATATAGAATCCTATCAGTACCTTGGGATTTTCATACCATAAAGGAAGGTTTCTCGCCTTTGACGACAGGTTGCATCATTGAACTTCGTTCGAATGATTCTATGAAGTGTTCAACTGAAAATCATTCATTCACGCTTCATGGATTGTACTGAAGTACTTTGAGATCCATTATCATTATTGGTGGTTTCTCTCACACTTGTTAACAGTTCACATCATTGACTAGTAATTAAATGGTTTCTACCATGTTCAACTTCGACACAATCAATTGTATGGATAGAATTGTACTAGTTTGAGTAGTGTAAATCAAGACCTTGGATCTAGTTTCCACCATCTAGGATGTGAGGAGTTTTATTATTCATGATACAGTAGACTACTCATGACAGATTGTTGCGCCCATACTGTGTCTACTTTTGATGTAATATTAAAATCATATATGTACCAGAACATTTAGTTATTTTTGATCTGATTATGGGAATGCCTACTTTAGCGATGATATATAGGTATATATTTTTTCATTGAATGATTTTACCGGTTTTGGACCGGTGTCCATAATCCAATCCTCAGAATGATAAAGCACTTCACTCTTTAGAACAACCTCAGAATTTGCACTTTAGGGGGCAATCTATTACACGTTATTGTGTAGCCATGAAATTTGACTATCCATATAGGTCTATCACTACCTATATTGTGCTCCCTTAGAATTCAAAAACCCTAATGTTCCTAAACCAAATCTTGGAATTAGAGAAAAGCCCATTAAAACCCTTAAAATTATACCTCCACACTTTTTATAGCCTTTTCCTGTGGGTTCACAGATACTTGGTCTATAGCCTATGGAAGCCCCCACACATTTTGATAGAAAACCTGTGGACCCTTGTAAAAAATCAAATAAAGGAAAAAGTAAATTCTAGAAGCCCAACTGGTCGAATATTCTCTGAACTAGAAGCTTCTAGAGGCACGATCAATTCGAACTTTATCCCCCACTCACAGAGCTTTATCCCTCCATTCATGGAGCTTATCCCTTGGTCCATGGAGCTCAAATCCCTTCATGATTGGAATCCATCCCCTTATTCATGGAACTGAAACTACCTCCATTCCCCTATAAATTGAGCTCATGTTTTAGTCTCAAGAGTATATTGTAGAAGCTAAGGTTGTGAATGTAATTGTTGAAGAAATTCCCAAGAGTGCATACTCTCTACACTAGTTGTTGTTGGCATGAGAATGATCACACCATTATTTCCATAACTCCATGCTGGTATTCAAAGAGGAAGAATTGTCAAACTGAAGGAGGAACGATTGTTTAGGACCCTAGGAGAAACCTGTACGACATCAAGGCATCAGGTTGTAAGGTTACTCTTTTCATTCAAGATAATACATATGGATCTCTTTTTCTCATTTATTTTTTCTTGTGCTTATTGAATAACATCAATACTTAGACTCCTTGATCACTAAGTTGGATTTGATTTTCTTGATTATTATATGTTGCAGGTGCTTTGATTATTTTTTCTTGTCTTTGATTGCAGGTTCTACTTACTGGAGAAGCCTATTTGGAGCGACTGGATAAAATACTGCATCGAACGTTGGATTTGAAGGTAGGGGCATGTCCTCTCTCTTTGTTTATAATAATTCTGAATTGCAATTAGTCTAGAGAAAAAGGTTTCCAAATGGATGTTTGTTTCTAGCTATTCATATAATACTAGGGAGATCGCTCTTGTTCGCAAGAGGGATTAATCCACATAACAATTCCCTTGGTTGTTTTTGGATTGTTTTATCCATGAGATCCCACATTCATGCTTGGAATATGGCATAGGGGTGACTGGATGAAAGAAATATTTGGTTCAACCATGTCTACGGTTGGGTGGTACGTGGAAGTTCCGAACCTGGTTGACTCTTGCCTATGTTTAATGAAAGCTAATTTCTCTCACTTTTTTACTTGTATTTATGTGGCTTTAATTTCTGTTATCATATTGTTATTCCTGTGGTTATATGTTGATTATAAGCATGGTTATATGACTGGTTCTATTCATGGTTCATTTCATGTTTTTACTTGTAACTAAAAGAATAATGGAAACAAGATCTAATTAATGTTAAGATAGCTAATGGGATAGGATGGTGATCCTTCTTGATGATTTTCATATGAATTTATAGTCCCTTGTGCTTAGTATTGCACTCATGACATGTAGATTGCATTGTTGAAAAATGTTTGACAGAATTTCAATCCTAGTTGGGGATGGTCAGACTTAGTCCTGGTGTCAATTTTTGGTTTACAAGCATTGACCTTGTGTAATTTATGGTTTCTAAGAGTTACAGGGATTTTTGGGCAGAGTTCTAGACCCAAATCTGGAATCTAGCCTTAAGCTTCATAGTCACTTGCACAACACTAGGTAAATTAATCCACAGTCACACTAATGCAGGCCTCCGGGAGCGAGTGGGGGTTTCCAGTCATATTGATGCCTTAGAAAGGGAGCGACTAAGGTTAAAAATTAGGGAAAAATTAGTTTAGTTGAGGGAATGGACACCTGGAGGGGTTGGGTTACTCTTGGAGGGTCCTGTGGCACTTGAGGGAAGTCACTAAGGTTTGTTTGTTGACTCCATTTCCTTAAGGTCACATTGGAGGTTGAGTTTGGTCATCACTGTCCCTCATCTCATGTTTACCCTGGGTAAGTCAATGAAAGTGGGTAGATGTGAGGGGAGGTGTACGTTACAGATGGTATTAGAGCATGGTTTCTATCTCTTTGGGAAAATTCTGATGTTTTCAATGTTATCATCGTCAGGCATGGGATAAGGGATACTACTGGTATGGTCATGCTTGATGGTATATGTTGATATACTAATTATGTTGATATGTTTATGATTATACATGTACATGCTAATGTGTACTAATCTCGTAGATGATATAAGCCTCCCCTGAAAAACAATAAGGTATGGATTTTATTTTGGTTGTATCTATTTTTTTTCTTGACATGATATACTTGCAGGAAGAAGAGAATCAAGGATGAAAATAAAAATGGTAAACTATAGTTCCCGTGACTCTTTCCATAGATTAGTTGGGTAGCAAGGATATAAGTATTCTTCTAGTGTTGTAGATACATTGAGGAGCTTGAGGGCAGAGATCAAAAGTTTTAAGGTAGATAATGACAGGTTGGTTGAGGCTCGGGAAATACTTGCAAGGGCTCAGGAAAAGAAGATAGAGGTTAACGCAACTATTATTCAGATCTTGTTAGAGTTGAAGAAGCAAGGATAGACGATGATTAGTCTAGAGAAGGAGGAAAATACTAATGTATTCTATGGTAGTAGGTCTTAGTAAAAACACAGGTTGGATAGAGGGACACAGTTAGAGGTGGAAGATCATTTGACACACCTGACATGAGGATTGGTATGTATGGCATCATTATAATTTCTCTTCCAGGAGACATCATCATCCTTATAGGAGGGGTGAGTATCATCCTGAGTAATTAAATAAAGTCAAGCCACCTACATTTGATGAAGAGATGAAGAAGTTAGAAGATGCATATGCATGGTTTCTTGGGATAAAGAAATTCTTCAGATTGCATAGTTATACAGAGAATGTGAAAGTCAAGATAGCCACTTTCAGTATTAAAGGGAAAGCATATATATGGTGGGAGGATGTGAAGAATGTTAAAGGTATTCAGGAGGATGAATTGACTTGGGATGAGTTTGAGAGGATATTCAAGAAGAAGTACATGTCAAAGAGGTATTATGATGCCAAAGCTAATGAGTTTTATGAGTTTTATATGGTCTTCATGGAAGATTATGAGTATACTAGTAGGTTCTTGGATTTGTTAAGATATGTGCCTTACCTCAAGGAGGAGAAGACCAATGTTTAAAGATTCATCAGTGGGCTTCCAATAGCATACAAAGACCACATTTCTTTATATGAGCCTAGATTGCTAGAAGAGGGCATTCAAAAGTTGAAGCATCATTATGAGTATTTAAAGCACAAATTTGAGCCTAAGCATGATTTGAAAGGGAATGATAAAGCTAAAGGAATATGGCCACTAAAGCGGGTAATAACTCAAGATGCAGGTGAGAAATAAAATGCAATTCCTTACAAGAATTTAAATACAGTTGAGAAGGGACATGGATCGTATTCGGGAGAGCAGAAAACTAGAGGTGATGGTAGAGCACCATTGCAATGTTGGATATGTGGCAAGGATCATCGCAAAAGGGATTTTCCATAGTTTCAAGGTCATAAAACCTAGATATATAGTTCTGAGGAGGTACATATAGTTGGGATGTTGGTCATAGCATTCCTCAGATTTATGCATCTATGGAAAACATGCAGTAAGATCACCAAAAATCTATAATTGAGATGGATAATAAGCTTTGTGATCAAGTTATTTATATTTTGACTGATATTGGATCTGATTATAGTTATGTTAATCCTGACTTGGTGGATAGGTGTGACATGAGAAAAGAAGTGCATGAAAAATCTTGGTTGGTGCTGTTGGATACAGTTATGAAGAAGAGAGTTCACCATTGGGTAAGAGCTTGTGCATTTGATTTTAATGGTATGCCTACAACAAAACATTTTAACGTACTGCCATTGGGATCATATAATATGCTTTTGGGTATGGATTGGTTGTATCTGCACATGAACAAAGTAGAATTTTATGACAAGGACATTGATTTCCTAGATGATAATGGAGAAAATAGAATTTGGTAGGGAAAGAAGAATCCTACATCATTGAGAATGGTCACCTCTATGCAGGATAAGCACGGTTGCAGAAAAGGTTGTGTGATGTTTGTAGTGCATGTTTCCAGTGCCAGGGGTAAGGATGTTGAGGATGAAGAAATCTTCCAAATGTATCCTATATTGCAACAATATCAGGATGTGTTTCCAATAGAGATTCTAGAGTTACTTCCTCATAGGGAAGTGGATTTTTCTATTGGGTTGGTACCAGGGGAAACACCAGCATCAAAGGAACCTTACAAGATGAGTATGCTACAGTTAGTTGAGTTCAAGTTGCAGCTGAAGGAAATGATTGAAAAGGGGTACATTAGGCCGAGTGTATCACCTTGGAGTGCACCAATGTTGTTCGTGAAGAAGAAGGATGGTACTATTAGGTTTTGAATTAATTACAGGAATTTCAATAATGTGAATATCAAGAAAAAGTATCCATTATCATGGATTGATGACATGTTTGATCAGTTTAAGGGAGAAGTAATTTTATATAAGATCGACTTGAGATTAGGATATCATCAGGTATGCATCAAAGAAGAGGGCATATACAATACCGCTTTCAGGACCAGGTATGGGAATTATGATTTTGTTTTAGTTCCATTCGGTTTGACTAATTCCCCAGCTAAATTTATGTGTTTGATGAATAGTGTGTCACGTCCTTATACATACAAGTTTGTTATTGTATTCATTGATGATATCTTGGTATATTATAAGAATGGGGACGAGAATGACAAGCATTTAGTAGCAGTTTTGATATTTATAAGAGAGCATCAGTTATATGATAAACTTAGCAAGTGCAATTTATTTCAAATAGAGACACTACTTGGGACATGTTTTTTCCAAGGAAGGCATATCATTAGATACAAAACTGATAAGATCCATCATGGAGTGGGTAGCTCCTAAGAATGTGGAGGAAGTCTGATAATTTATGGGATTAGCAGGTTACTACAATAGGTTCATTAGGAAATTCTCACGCATTGAATATCCTATTACATCTTTGCAGAGAAAAGGTAGGAAGTTTGAATGGATAGAAGAATGTGCAACTAGTTTTGAGCAACTGAAGCAATTGCTGACCAATGCTCCAGTTCTTAAGATTACAGATTCGGATAAAGAATTCATGGTGTGTATAGATGATTGAAAAGAGGACTTGGTGGAGTCCTTATCTGGTATGCTACGAGTTTAGAAATTGAATCAGCATGAACATAACTATGTGACTCACGATCTTGAGTTGGAAGCTATTATTCACACGTTAAAAATGTGGAGGAATTATATTCTTGGTAGGAGATTTGTATTTTTGAGTGATCACAATGGGTTGAGATATTTGTTTGACCAATCGAATCTGAATTCCAGGCAAGCTATATGGTTGGCCACCCTTAGTGAGTTTGACTTCGAGATCAAATACATCAAGGGAAAGGAGAATAGGGTTGCATATGCTCTCAATGGGAAAGAATAGGTGAACCATATAAAAATTATGAGTTCCTATGGGACATATTTATAGGATAATATATTACAGGAAATACAATAGGATAAAAAGTATGTGGAGCTCAGGAAGAGGTTACAAAGTGGTACTTGTACGGGTGTAGGTTTAGGTGAAGGTACAGGTGATCAGGATGCAAATTATCATCTCACGATAGATGGTTTGGTGAGATTTAGGGACAGGATCTATGTGACGGATGACAGTGAACTGAAGAATCTTATCTTTATGGAATTTCATTTCAAACCATACTTGCATCACCTAGGATATCTGAATACATTGACGATCGTGAAGAAGTTCTACTATTGGCCAAATCTAAAGAGGGATGTGGTAGAGTTCATGGCTAGATGTTTGTATTGTAAGTAGGTGAAGGTAGTATGTAAGCATCCAGGTGGTCTAACACAACCTATTCTAATTCAAAAATGGAAATGGAAGGTCATTTCCATGGATATTATCACAGGTCTTCCAAGGACAAGGAGGAAGCATGATTCTATCATGGTTGTGTTCAATAGGTTGAGAAATGTGGCTCACTTCATTCCACTAAAGGCTACATATTCATCTAGTGAGGCGACATAGATATTCATTAGGTAGATTGTGAGATTACATGGTTTTCCAAAGAATATTATTTTGGACAGGATGCCAAGTTCACTTCAAAGTTTTGGAAGGCGTTGTTTGTAAGATTGGGGAGAAAGATGGCCTTCAGTAAAACCTATCATCCATATACAGATGGACAGATGGAGAGGGTCAACAAGATCCTGGAGGACATGCTGAGGATGTATGTGATGCAGTAGCAGAGGAAATGGGAGGGGCACCTTCCGTTGTTTTCGTTTTCATACAATAATGGTTATCATGAGTCACTGAGGATGAGTCCTTTTGAGGAAATGTATGGGAAGAGTTGTAATACTCCCATAAAATAGAGTGATCTAGTGAACATGGTAGTTATTGGACTGGACACGTTTGCAGAAATGGAACAATAGATGCAGGTGTTAAAGAAGAATCTAAAGGAAACACAATATATGCATAAATTTTATGCACACCAACACAAGTAATTTAAGGAGTTTCACGTTGGGGAGAATGTATATTTGCACATCAAGCCCAAGAAGAGCTCCTTGTGGATTGGATCACATGCAAAGTTGGCACCACGGTATTGTGGACCTTTTAAGATCCTTGAGACGATTGGACCAGTGACCTATTGACTTGCACTTCCTCCAACTTTAAAAGTCCATAATTTTTTTCATGTTTCATTACATAAAATATACATAAAGGATGTTGATAATGCTATTTATTGGTATGTATTGCAGGTGGAGCAAGAAGGAGAATTCCAGCCAGAACCTCATTGCATATTGCAACAAAAACAACTCATGCTCAGGAACAAAGTCATGGAGAAATTTAACGTGCAATGAAAGCACTTTGGTCCCAAAGATGCTACATGGGAGATTGTTGATCGAATGTGGGGTATGTATCCTTCATTGCTTTCTGGTTGAGGCAAATCAGTTTTCGTATTTGTACATATTTATGAATGGTTACTATTGTAAATACTGCCATGAGCTAAGTTATAAAGCTCCAATAAGTGGTATGGTTGTTATATGGTCATGTTGTCATGATGGTTTTTGCTTTTGAGCAGGTTATTAATTGTAAATATTGAATCAAGATAAGTTATAAAGCTCCATGGGTAGTATATTTTCTTTTCAATGATTTTGCTGAGGTATAGGTGTGGTTTAACACCAAGGACATTATTCCCCAAGCGGGAGGGTTCTATAACAGACCGCTCGGTTAAAATTTCATGTGATAAAAGTTAATAAAGGAAAAATATGGCCACGGTTAAGGGACACTTATTCGAAGCTAAATTATGGGCAAAGATATCCTAGTGGGAATCACTAGATGCGTTTATGGCTAAGGGGAAAATAGTAAAGGCAATGGCTAAGGCATTAAAAAGGAAAAAAATGTATTTTGGCACATTTATTTATGAAAATAAAGGAAATTGGGAGAAAAGGAAGATGAAAGGTCACAGGTTGCATGTGAGGAGGAAATGAAGGAAAATAATGGAAAATGGAAGAAATAAAGGCCTCATTGATAAAAAGGCTTATGAGGATTAGTTAGTACCCTTTGTTAGTTCATTTTTGGAGTTATCTCTATATTATCTCTTTGTCACACTCTTGGACACTTAGAGTTTTCTTGGAGCATTTCATCATTGGACCAAGAAAGGGAAAAGAAATCAAAGGAAGGACAACAAAAGGAAAGAAAATAAAAGATCAAGTAAGGAAGAGAAGGATCAAGAAGCTTCAAAAGGAATAATTGCAGGTAACAGATTGCATGTATAATTTCTTAGATGGTTTTGACATGCATGGTATGTGCATGTTGGTATTTAGTTCTTTTGTTATTAGTGGAATGGTTTTGTTGGGTTTTGACAGTGGTTTTCAACCTTGCCTTGATTTTTTCTGAATAACCATGGTGTGATGAGATTGGTCTTATTTTTGAGCTTTTTAATTGCTGGATGGTTTCGAAAGCTAGGGTGGAGGTGGTCTCAGGTTCATTCCAAAAGGCATAGGAATTCATTGACCAGTTTTGGAAGGATACATGGTAAAGCCTAAGGGTGGTTTCTCGGTAAGGACCTAGTGATACGTTGTGTATTGTTGTAAATCCTAGAGATAAGAATATAGAAAATTCCACAAGGATGGCGATGAGATGATCTAGAGGAATTCCAAGCTTGGTTCGATTTTGTGATATCGGTGCCAGTTTAGGTGAGATCATGGTATGGTGAGGGTGGAGGTGGTTTAACCTATGGATTCCATTAGCTATTTTTGGATTGTTTTATCCATGATATGCCACATTCATGCTTGATATATGGAACGAGGGTGATTGTATGAACGAAATATTTGGTTCAACGATGTCTATGGTCGAGTGGTATGTGGACGTCCCAAACTTGGTTGGCTCTTGCCTATGTTTAATGAAAGATAATTTATCTTGATTTTGTAATTGTATTTGTGTGGATTTAATGGTTTTTATCTTATGGTTATTTTGTGGTTATATAGTGGTTGTAAGAATGGTTATATGATTGGTTCTAGTTATGGTTCATTTCATGATTTTACTTGTAACTGAAAGAATAATGGATGCAATACCTAATTAATTTTAAGACAGCTAATGGGAGAGGGTGGTGATACTTCTTAACAAGTTTTGTATGAATTTCTAGTCCCTTATGCTCAGTGTTGTATTCACGACGTGTATATTTCATTATTTCCAAGTGCTTGAAAGAATTTCAGTCCCTATTCGGGATGGTCAAGCCTAGTCCTGGTGTCAGTTTTTGATTTACAAGCATTGAACTTGTGTAATTTATGATATCTAAAAGTTATAAAGATTTCTGGCCAGAGGTCTAGCCCTAGCCCTAGAATCTAACCTTAAAATCCATATTCATTGGCACAACGATGAGTAAATTAGTACACATTTGCACTAATGCGGGCCTGTGGGAGAAACTGAGGGTTTCCATTCACACTAATGCCTTGGAAAGGGAGAAACTGGGGGTAAAACTCAAGGAAAGTTAGTTTTTCTCAAGGGATGGACACCTGGAGGGGTTGGATTACTCTTGGAGGGTCCTGTGGCACCCAAGGGAAGTCACTAAGGTTTGTTTATTGACTCCATTTTCTTAAGGTCATGTAGGAGGATGAGTCTGGTCATAAATTACCTCATCTCATGTTTACCCCTGGTAAGTTGGTGAAGGTGGGTATATGTGAGGGGAGGTGTACATTATAGTTCCCATGTGGTGATTATGTTTCCTTCTAGGCACATGAACCATCTGAGGGATGCATCATTCAAGGTGGAAGGGAACAATTTGAGCTTCTGCTCATCATTTGTGTAACCATAATTCCTACATAGCATAGCAAAATGAAACATGAAAGTGTTAGGATTTCTATAATAAAACCATATAAGTGTGGGAGCATAGATGTATTAATGTTTTTCATTTTAGCATCTCCATCCTATTCTCTAATGGGAAATGTGAACACTTCTAGTTTTCTATCTTCAACCATAGTGTTGGTGGGGTATGAAGGTGTTTCTCCTTTTTCAAGATCATCATAGATCCCTGCTTTCTCACAAAAAGGGACTTAAAGGTATCTGTAGACAAGGAAAGAGGTTCACAATCAGTTTAAAAGCGATAGATGCTACAGGAAGTTGGGTTTTTCACTACAAATTTCATGTCTTGTCCCTAATTATTCAAGGCATAAAATAAAATAATGTGTTTTTTTTTGTATTTTCTGAGAATAATATGATAATACGTTTTTTTATTTTTTTAGGAGATGAAATGAAATAAATAAAAAAGTAACTAAAGAAAAAGGATGTACATACTATGACACCTCCTCAGAGTTGATGTGAAAAAGTGATGGCCCTCAGTGTTGCAACGACAATGATGCAACTCCCAAGGGTATCAACTTTAATTATAAACCCAAGGTTAATACAAAATTAAGAGGGGATGAAACTATATGTGCAACATGAACTATCGCTTTCTCATGTTGATTTTTTTTAGGTGGGAGAATTGAAATGAAAGCTAGATGTATAGGGACTAAGTTAACTAATGTATGATATAGAAAAATATAAAAAATGACTTGTTGAAAGGAAAGTGGCATGCAAACTTCAGCTACTTATTAGTATGATTGGCATTGTTGTCAAAGGTGTTTTCATTGGAGTAATTTTTCCACCACCTATTCAAGGAGAGCGGTGTCAAAAATTGTAACTAGATTATGTCTTCATAAATGTAATTGAGTCATTATGTAATGAACTTGTAAAACGAATAAATGAATTTTATTATTATTATTATTACAATGACTTATTAAAGCATGGGTTTCATGCTTGGGTCATCATTATATTAAACAAAGTCCCCATTGTGGACTCCTAGGATTAATATTGAGTCTCTAGAGTCATTGTACCTTTTATCAAGCACTTCTTGTGATTTCAAATAATGTAAAAAGATATATTTTTGAGTCAAATATGTATTATGTCACCTCCATATCAAGTGAGCCTAAAAGAGATCAATTCGACCTCAAACTATGTAATTTTACCTCACTTGGAGGCTATATATCGGAGTAGATCGCATTCACTTGGACCATCTCACTCACTCAAGTTTGGTATCTCAAGAAGTAGCTTGGAAAAGTGCAAAGGAGGAAAATGAGTCAAAAATAAGTGTGGGTTTGGCTAAGGAGAAGGAGAAAATGAAGATAAAAATTTTGGCACCTCTCTCTCTCTCTCTCTTGTGACCTAGTTTGGAAGATTGAAGTCTCTTTGTTGTTGTTGCTCCCAGTTGTTGCCTGTTACTACATGTTTATGCATATTCGAAGTTGTTGGGTTAAGTTGTTGCTGCTACAAGGTTGAAGATCTGGAAGGGATGACTTGGTGTGGAGGAAGGTCTGGTCTATATCTAGGTTGAAGAGTCTCAAGGAAAACTATTGAAGGAAGATAATTTTGACTGGGTTTTACCCTAGAGAGGAGTTTTTTCCTGTAATAGTGCCTACATCTTGTGTAATGTTTTTGTGATATTCATACACACATAATTTGGTAATTGATTGATGAAAGATAATAAAATAAAGAAGTAAAATAAGCTAACATAATTCACAAGTAATTATCAAGAAAGAAGAAATCAAACCCTAATCTACTATTATTGATTTCTCAACATGGTGTCATAGCTAAGGTCAAGAAAGATTGAAGATCACTTTGTTGGCTCAAAGGAATTGTCTACTTTGTCTATGACAAGCTATATAAGAATGAGATTCAATATTGCAAGAATTTGGTTCAATAAGTTCTTCCACTAATTCAACAAGGTCAAGAGTCAAGGGTTGTTAGCTTCTCTTACAGGTTCTCTTAGTGATGATAATGCATGGATTATTAATAGTGGAGCATCAAGAAACACGACAAGAGAAACCAAAAAAATTGATACTCTATCAAAGGAACCATCTTCTCATGTAGTGGAATTGGGAGAAAAAAATCTATGTTGTTAGAGGCTTGGGATCAAAATCTTTGAAGCTAGAAAATGTGGCTAAGCTACATATCAACAACATATTATATGTTCCAGGTTTGAAAATTAATTTTATTTCTATTTCTTTTTTAGAAGATAAATGGCATAGGGTTTCATTTTTTGATGGAAAATTTTTGGTTTGGGGAAAATAATCAAGTATCGATAAAGCTAGGGTTATTGGAGTTTGTGAAGGAAGCCTATATAGAGTCATTACAACACCTCCTCAAGCTTTGGTTCATATGGAAATCAATATAATTGAGCTATGGCATAGGAGATATGGTCATATACATTACATGATCATTCCTACTCTTAATAAACTATTTCATGGCATGCCCAATATCAGATAAGTTCATGAAGGAGTCTGCAAGGGATTCTGTTTGGGTAAACATACAAGAAATTTTTTTTCAAATAGTGAAACAAGGTCTAAGGAAATATTAGACCTCATTCATTATGATGTATATGGACCCATGTCTTACAAATCACTTGGAGGTCATATTTATTATGTAAAATTCATAGATGATCATTCTAGAAAGACATGGCTCTAACTTCTCAAGATGGAGAATGAATTATTTGAGAAGTTTAAGGAGTTTAGATCTAAAGTGGAAACCATAATTTAAAGAAGAATGAAAACTCTGAGGTCTTAAAATGGTGGGGAATACACTTATAAATAGTTAATTTAATATTTTAAATAAGCAAGAATTAAGAGGGAGCTCATTGTCCCATACTATCCTGAACAAAATAGGGTAGCTAAAATAAAAAATAGGTCAATTGACGAAGACATTAGAACAATGCTCCTTGATAAAGACTTACAAAAATTGTTATGGGGAGAAGAAAAAGTGATAGTGGTATACTTTTAAAGTAGAATCCCTCATAGAATTATTGAAAACAACACTTCTGAGGAAGTATTCACTAGAAAGAAGCTGAGTGTGGATCATATCTGAATCTTTGGGAGTCCTTCCTACATCCATGTTCCAAAAGAAAATAGAAAGAAGTTAGACTCTACAAGCATAAAAGTAATATTCATTGGCTATAGTCTCTCCTCAAAAGAATATAGAATCTACATCAAATAATGAATGCATATTGAAGTAAGCATGGATGTCATATTTGATGAAAATAAAGCCTACAAAAGATCCAAGGACGTTCCTATCAATTCTAATGACAAAGACATACCTATATTTGAAGAAGGAGAAGGAGACCACGACAATATTACTACTATTCAAGAAGAAGAAGAAGGACCAAGTGAGCCTATTCAACCTGTGGTATTTTCAAAACACTAGGAAAAGGCCAAATTTGTTAAAAGCAACCCTTGAAGATGCTGAAGGATATGAAACTACAAAATGAACCTTTAGAGAAAGTAAAAGACTGAAGAGATACTCTAGATATGCTACATATATAACAAAACTAATTGAAGGTGAACCATATAAATTTGAATAAGATGCACATCAAGAAGTTTGGAAGAAGGAAATGCAGGAAGAATATCAATCCATCATGAATAATGGAGTTTGGGAAATTTTTCCTAGACCTAGTGAAATATCAGTTGTCAGCTTTAAATGGATTTATAAGATCAAGCATGCCATTGATGGAAGCATAGACAAGTAGAAGGCCATATTTTTTGCAAGGGGTTTCTATCCAAAGGAAGGCATAAATTATGAAGAAACATTTGCACCCACTGCAAGGTATACTAGCATTAGATATTTGGTTTCATTGGCTGGTACAATGGGTTGGAATATCCATCAAATGGATGTGAAGACTGAATTTTTGAATGGGACCATTGATGAGGAAGTATACATTGAAAAACCTGAAGGGTTTGAGGTAAATAATATATATGCTCATGCATATTGACTCAGGAAGGCCCTATATGGTTTGAAGCAAGCACCTAGGGCATGGTATGCAAGAATGGATGCATACCTTCTAAGAATTGGGTTTGTGAAGAGTTCTGCTGATCCAAATATCTACATAAAGGTAGAGAATAATGAGCCAATCATAATTATACTTTATTTGCATGATATATTCATCACTAGTGTGGAGAAAATAATTCGAGAATGTAAGAAGACGATGGAAAATAAATTTGAGATGAAGGATCTAGGAATAATTCTCTATTACTTGGGTCTGGAAGTATGGTAGAAACCTAGGGAGATATATTTTGGGCAAGGAAAATGCATCATTGAATTGTTGCAAAAATTTGGGATCATGGATTCCAAACCCATGACTACTCCAATGATCACCAATCTCAAGACATTTGGGAGCTCTGACTCAAGTATCATGGATCATACCTACTTTCAAAATTTGGTAGGCTCCTTGATGTATTTGATAAACATTAGGTCAGATATATGTTTTGATGTAAAAATTATTAGTCTGTTTCATTTGGAGCCTCGTTATGATCACTGGATAATTGCCAAGAATATATTGAGATATCTTCATGGAACTATACATCACTGCCTAAAGTATGATAGTAAGGAAGTCAAGCTAATTGGCTTCACATATTCTGATTGGGGTGGCAATGAGACCGTTGGAAGAAACACTACTGGTGGATGCTTTTTTTTGGGAGATGCTACGTTATCATGGATGAGCAAGAAGAAAGATATCATTGAGTTGAGTAGTTCTGAGGAAGAATATGTGGATGCATGTGAAGTAGGAAAAGAGGTTGTATGGTTGAAGAAGCTTTTTAAAGACTTGTTTGAGAGCCCTCGAGGTCCTACTGTGATTAATTTTGAAAACCAAATCAGCATAAATATTTCTAGAGATCATGTGTTTCATGCTAGAATGAAACATATCAAAAATAAGTTCCACTATATCAGGATGTTGGTACAGGATGGTATCGTGAAGCTAGAGTATGTCCTGATAGATGAACATGTAGTTGACATACTAACAAAGCCTATTCCAAATAAGAAGTTTGAATATCTTAGAAACATGTTTGGTCTAATAGATATTGATGATCTTGTTGATAAAAATTTGGAAGAGATTTGTTGAGGCTTTCCGAGTGAAGCATTGCCTAGGAGAAAATTAGGTTAACACTATGTGTTGATTTCTAGATCCCAAAGTACGGAGGGTGGTGTTGGCCTTAGATATCTGACCTCGAATACACACCTGGATCCCTGGGTTGATGGTTAGAAAGTAAGTCTGATGGTACCTAGAGAGGCCAAAAGCTATTCCATCTTAGTCCCACCTCTTTATATGGATAGTTTTCCCTGGTCAACAATCTAGTCCATGGCATTGAGGTGCCTAAAATCTTCATATTTCATATAGTTTGAGATCTTCCTTATGAATACCTCCATAGTTCAAAGGGAGTGTTGAAAATTGTAACTAGATTTGGTCTTCATAAATGAAATTGAGTCACTATGTAATGTACTTGTTAAAAGAATAAAGAAAATATTTATTATTATTATTACAATGAATTATTAAAGCATGTGTTTTAGGTTGGGTCATCAGTGTATTAGTAAAATTCCCCATTGTGGACTCCTAGGATTAATATTGAGTCATTATAGTCATTGTACCTTTTATAAGACCCTTCTTGGGCTTTAGAATCATGTAAAAACATTTTTATTTGAGTAAAATATGTATTATGTCACCTCCACACCAAGTGAGCCTAAAAGAGATCAAGTTAGCCTCAAACTATGCAATTCGACCTCACTTGGAGCCTATATATTGGAAAAGTTCGAATTAATTTGGACCATCTCACTCACTCAAGTTATATATCTCAAGAAGTAGTTGGGAAAAGTATGATGGAGGAAAATGAGGATAAAAGAAGTGCAAGTTTGGCTAAGGGGATGGAGAAGAAGAAAATAAAAATTTTGGTACCTCTCTCTCTCTCTCATGCCCTAGTTTTGAAGATCGAAATCTCTTTGTTGTTGTTGCTTCCAGTTGTTTCCTGTTGCTACATGTTGCTACATAGTCAAATTTTTTGGGGTTAAGTTCTTGCTGCTACAAGGTCGAAGATCTGGAAGGGTTGACTTGGTGTGGACGAAGGCCTGGTCTATGTCTAGGTTGGGGAGTCTCAATGAAAACTATTGAAGGAAGAGAATTTTGACTGGGTTTTCCCCTACAGAGGGGTTTTTCCTTGGAAGAGTGTCTGCATCTTGTGTCTTGTGTTTTTGTGATCTTCATACACAAATAATTTGGTAATTTCTTGATGAAAGATAACATAATAAATAAGTAAAATAAGACAACATAATTGAGAAGTAATTATCAAGAAAGAATAAATCAACCCTAATATACCAATATTGATTTCTCAACATGATCAAAGGTCTGGCCCAACAGGGATGGTTAGAGAATTTACCTTGAAATTCAACTTGCGTGAGGGGTTATGTAATATGCATTTTGTTCACCATTAATAAATCTTCAAACCATCTTCCCTAAAAAAATATTCAGTGTTTTTAAACTATAATGATGGCAGAATTCCATCAAAATATCCATTAGTATAGTCACATCATGATAAATATAGATATCAACCTCCTCAAAGATATCTAAAATTGGATTATATGCTTTGTTTCAATCAGTTTCTAATTCATTTTAGTCTAACCTAATACCTATCCAAGGAAATATTGCTATCAAATGTTCCTTCATATTTATAAATAAATGCACAATAGAGACTGTATACCAACCGTATATTCAAGAGTTGATAATTAGCAGTAGTACAAATTCTAGGTGTGTTACATAATAAAAATGTGAAGTTGGAAATTCCATCCTAAAATGGAACATATGGAGAGGAAATAAGCATATTTATATATTTTGAAATGGGTATATTGAACTTGGTGTTGCTTTCTCGAGTAAACAAGGTGGAAAATATTGCAAGCTTGAAAAGTATATATATAGTTTGTAGAAGGGATTGAAAAGAAACAAGAAAATGTAATGGACATATGAAGCATGAAGGAATCTCGTCATATTATTGAAAAATAAAATAAAATGTTATAAAACACATTTATTTGATCATCTATTTTGACCTTAATAGGTATGTACTTGAACATGTTAAGTAATTAAATAAACGTTTAAGCAAAGTTGAGGCTAGTGTGTATAAGAGGAAGCCATTAGTCTCTAAAAGTGGTTTCGGTTGCAAATCCCCCTGCTAATCATCATATCATTACTCTTGAAGGATAAATTCCAATAGATGATCATAATGGGTCATGGAAATTGGATAAGGGGATAAACATCCAACTGGTGTTCATGATCTAAAGCCACAGTTCACTTAAAATGGAGCTTCCATAGGGCGTGCAGACATAAAAATTTCCTTAGCATGTATACACAATTGTGTTACTTCAAATTCTTCTATCATGAGGCTTAAGGATTATCACTACAACTGTTAGGATGCATTCAAGTTTTTCATGTTCCAAAAGATCTCCATGGTCTAGCTTAGGAATATAGTTTATAATAGTTGATAAATGATGGTTTTAAATGTAGATCTTTGTTTGAGTATTGAGATGTTTCAAATGAATATTTATTCAAAATTTTATGAAGACTTTGAATATGGATGAAGAAGTTGGAAGATTGTGGCTATATGAAGAAGCAATCACACCCTATTATATATGAATTTGTTTGGAATCATGTGAAGGACTTTCTGTTGGAACCTTACATGGGAGAAGAATTTATATCTATTTCAAATTTTTTATCCTTGAAAATACGTATATTTTTTTTTTGTAAAGCAAGAATTCCATGTACTTTATGAAAATGGTATTTATGCGGCTTATTTATAGGATTTCAACAACAGAGAGTTTATAGGTATGCTTAGTGTTGCAGACTTCATCACAATCCTATGAGAGATTCGAAATTATGGAGAAATTCTCTCAGAGGAGGGGCTTGAGACCCATATCATTGTTGCTTGAAAAGATAAAAATATGTTTATTAAGAGACAATTGTATGATCAATCTATAGCAGCATCTCAAAGAAATCTTGTATATGTAAGTCTATATCATTCTCTGAAGGATGTGATACAGATAATTTTGCAAAATGAGGTTTCTATAGTACCTTCCATATATTCTTCAACACAATATGGCCCATGTCCACAAATCTTGCACCTTGAATCTCTTTCATAAATACTAACATGTATACACAAACATTTCAAATATGATTCTAGTTCTATGGCACTTTTGAAACATCCCATTATTGGAATTATGGTTATCTGTTGTCCTTGATGTCAACCTAGCTAGTTGTCTTGTCATAGGAACACTACAATATTCACAGGAATGGTTGAAGTGTAGGTCTCTATGGGTTGTTGCATTATAATTACTCACTATTACTCATTTGGTTAATGTTGATTGGTTATTAATTGGTCATTTTTCATGGAGATTATGGATAATGAAGTGCTCAAATATTTTATTTATGGTGGTTATGTTAAATTATTCATTATTGGACGAAATATCTTTTCATAAATAATATTTTATTTTGATATTGTGGTTGTAGATTCATCTTGGTCATTGATGGTCGAAGTGAAAGATTATTTTACATAAAATTTGAAAAAGGAGTTGGCCATTGATAACCATGGAGGAGGTAAATAAAATGGTTATGGTCCAAGATATTTGTTATTTATCAACCATATGTGGTTATGAATAAGTCCTTACAATTAAATATTATTTTATTTTTCAAAATTTGATTTCAAAACTCAATTAAATTAACATGAATATTGTACATCCAAGGTTTACTGAAATAGTCAACCAATACCATATATTTTACCATTGTAATGACCAAGGAGAAATGATATAAAGAGGAATCGATCATCATCATCTTGTGGTGCACTAGTGAGATCGATCTGGTTTGTATTGTACAAAGATGAAGATATGATGTGAGTTGGTAAGAGCATTACATTTTGATAACTGGTGTGTGCACAAAGATAGGGGATGGTCATGGTCAATTTGGGTATGTGAAAATGTTGGAGAATCATTGTTTTTATGTGATTTTATATAGTGCTTTAGATCTATCACTGCGTTGGAATGATTATCTATGTCAGTATTGAAATATTTGAGTTAAATATGTGACTAAATATTGTTGTGGACATTTTATCTAGTTGGTTTTGGTTTTATGGTTTTATTTTTCTTTATGTTATTATACCAAGTCAAAGATATGAACGATGACCAGTGCATTGGTGAATTTCTAAACACTTCAAGGATGCATATCTTGTCCCTATCACCATATATCTTCGTAGAGTTATGCAAAATGGAGTATGATCTTATGGGTGTTTAATCCTAGTGGCTCATGAGTTTGTATGCATAGTTTTGGTCATAGAATATGAGATCAATGTTTTAGTGATTTCTTGGAAGCTATGACAAAGTATTATGTAGAAATTGTTGGAAGTATGCACGATGGATGAAATTTTGTATCAATCTCATATTTTGAAGGGAAATTAATCTAAAATCAACACAGGAGATGGTTGGGTAGGGGAGGAGTACACATCATTTTTCACTCTTGTGTTTTGTTGTTGAATCTATTTAAAATTATTGTATGTGTTATGGTTAGAGAATAGGTGATAGGGAAAATTGACCTACGCTTTGTCTTGGCCTTTCACTTAGTCACAAATTGGTTTATAAAAGAATAATGCACACAATTTTCATGGTTCCATATATATTTAATCAATTTTATATGAGTTGTTGATTATTGGTTATGGTGTTGATGTTTTGTGAGCATTATATCTTGGATTTCAAAGTTCTGCAATTTATATTTTGTTTTGGTTTTGCTTCTAGATTCATCACCTTAAATGAATTTAAATATCGACATTCGAACCTGTCTATCTCTTGTTTGGTCACCAAAAACTGATGAAAAATATTGTTTGATACTTAAATTCTTTTTGTTGCATTAAATAAGGGTTGCAGACATAGGACAAATATAAATAATTTGGGCATAATATTATTTTTACAAGATCTAATCTTGCATTTACAGTAGTCTACTAATATAAAGTTGAAAGCATAGGAAAAAGGCCTATGGTTTTTTTTTTTTATTGCCTCTGTTGTTGATGTATACATTTCTTACATGGTTAATTACCATAGTGACAAGTTGGATACTATTGTTTGCCTTGGCTTATGATGATAGTTTAAGATCTTGGTGTTCTAGTTATAAATGTCTTGAGAAATGTTTAAGATAGAGTATTGACATGGTTCCTATCACATTATTGTTATTCTTGTGACAATTTAATTATTCCTATGATAATGGTGTTATTCCTATGACAAGAGTTATTTGATTTTCTTGACATAGATATTATATGTTGTCTTATGACTAAGGTTTCTTGACTCTTCAGGGCTGGTATTATTGACATAATACCTTTGATGATTTTTCTATCTAACAATATATTTGTGACATAGAATTGATGAAAGTGAAACTTTCTTGATTTACCTACATGTTGGTATATCATTGCTATTATGATATGTCTAGTTGAAGGAACTTGATGTTTGAGTTTGTTGCTGCTTGATTTGATATGGTATATGAAAATTTTCTTGGATTAAGTGAATGTGATGGATGATTCATGATGTCTTGTTGAGTGAGTATATGGCTTGATAGTGTTGGCTAGTTAGGGTTCGATGAAAATGAGATTTGTTTGAAAGTGCAAAGAGTTTTGGGTTGACATTCGAAAAGGTTGATGTGCAAAGAACTTGATCTGGTTGTGGATTTGTATTGACAGTAATTATTATTCAGATTTTTCTTGGTTAATCAATGGCCAATTTCATAGGGGTTATTAGTTTATTGGTATTAAGTTATTTAGTTTGATAGTATTGTTGAGTGTGGATCCAGTTTGAAAATAATATGAAATTTGGCCTCTAGATTTTTTATGGTTAATTGATAGAGGTGGATCCAGTATCCACAGAGGTGTTGAGGGTTGTAGCCTTCAGTGAGGCAGCAAAAAATTCCTTTCAGTAGGATTCAGTAAACTTGATTAGGGAGTAGTAAATTTGTTCCAATCAAAGCTAGAGAATTTGTGAAGGTTGTAGCCCCCTGTAGGTAGGAGCATGCGTACCGGTATGACTCTATGCCAGTACAATATGTACGAAATTTTCTTCATAATAAGAAATAATATAAAGGTGAAAACAACATGGTTTTTCTCCCACATTGGGTTTCGACCTAAAAATATGGTGTCCCTATATTTTGATGTGTTTTGCATTTATGGTTTACATGCTTCTATACTTAATGTTGCTCAGGGTTTACTGAATAAGCTATGATTTATAAAACAATGTTTTGATAATGAAATAATGGTTCAAGAATATAACTTTGGAAATGAAAGCACGGGCTAAGTAAATTTGAACTGGTTATGAAATATTGATTCAAACCCCCCCCCCCCCCCTCCTTGGTATTTCTAACAATTGGTATTAGATTTGGTCTCTCTAGTAAATATTAACTGCTTACGAGTAGATCAGAGATAATGGGAAGGAATCATAAGAAGAAGGCGACAAAGAGGAAGATATCAAGTTAGGAAATTTGTGACAATGGTGTATCCGATATGGTGTCAATATCAAAGCTCATAGATCAAGGAGAATCAATAGGGAAAAAAATAAAGTTAGAAAGTATGGAAAATAAATGTATGCTTGTACTTGATGGTTATAATTATCAGAATTGGAAAGAAAATATGAAGTATAGGATAATATTCCTTGAATTTGATGTTTGAAATTTAGTCTATATTAAAACTCCACCATGAGGATAGGAACTCTAGAAGAATTGTGAGGCATTAAATGAAATATTTTGTAACCTACTTGATTCAGTATTAGAAAAAATCACACACTATGAGACTTCAAAGGAGATATGGGATAACATGTAATGCATCTATGGAGGAGAAGGAAAACTAGTAACGAAGGAATTTTTTTCATTAGGTAAACCAATAGGTAATCTTGTTTCAAAATACATTAGATGAATTTGAAGGAAATTGTAGTCTATTAGAAGATGAGGGTGACCATGAAACATCATTTATTGTATAAGATGGAGTTAATTATTCATAAGAAGAAAATTTAGAGGAAGTATTTAAACTTAGAAGAAAAATTATTTCTTCCTTGGAAAGGATTAACAATCTTCAGAATAAGTTGCAGGAATATGAAAACGGGGGCCATGATAAATAAGTAAATATTGTGGTAGTAACAAAACAACTTAAAAAAAGGAAACAATATTTTGAAGGAATTGAAGTTGATATTATTTCTCTAAAAAATGATCTTGAAAAGTAAAACAAACAATATGAGTAAATAATTCAAGTATTTGAAGAACAAGGGAATTGGATTAAATAGGAAATTATCGAGTTAAGAACAAAATTGGAAGAAGGAAGAAAAATTGAAGAAGGAATGAGGAAGTAGTATAAGTACACGGAATATCAGTGTCAAAGAATAGAGACTAAGGTAAGCACTATACTTAGCATAAAAGGACAAACATTTGAAATTTTAGGATAATACCAAGATATTGGACAATCTTCTTAAAAGTAAAAGACCCCCCTCCATCAAAACAGGCCTTGGATTTCATGAAACTATTAAGGGAGAATATAGCTCACAAGCTTGTGAAAACAATTTTGTGGTTAGCAAATAAAAAATTGAAAATCGTAGTAAATAATTAAGAAGTCAAACAAATCACCAACCGAGAAAAGTGAATTTTCAAAGGAAATAATTTTGTCTCGATAATAGAAATAACAATCCATTATATCCCTCGGTTAATGATATTGAATTTTTTATCTATCATAACTTTGAAGACATTGCATCCAATTGTAGAAGAATATTGTTCAGATCTCAAGAAAATAGTCACTCCACTAGAAGATAATTGGTCACAAGGTACTCAAGTTTCTTTAAGGTGTATTGTTTTATAAGCAATTTATTTGGTCACAAAGATATTGATTGAAACAATAGAAATAAGAAGTAGAAATATTATTATTCTCTTGCCCATTTATGTGGTCATGTAATATGTTATACATATAATAAATTTGGACATGTAGCAAAAGAATGCAGGAACAAGTCAATGAATTCATACATATAACAATTAGATTCCCTCCAAAGTAAGCAACTTGACAAGAATATTGTTATCAAAAGATCTAAAAAATATGGATTCACCAACACTCCACATATTAAGTAAAATGAAGAGAAACAAATGAGATGTGGCCTTCCCTGGGTGCACTTGAAGAAGAATAAAAAAGGTGCATAAATAGTGGATGCTCTCATCACATGTCTAGAAATAAGAGAAAATTTATCTCTCTCAAGAAAAACAAGAGTGGTAAGGTTATTCTTGGAAATAATGCACCTGCAAAGGTACTAGGAAACGGTAGTGTTTATCTTGATGTTAAGAATAAAAAATTGGCTAATGTATTATTGGTTTAAGGGCTAAAGCAGAACATTCTGAGTGTAGGCAAAATAGATGATAAAGGGAATGTAATTGTATTTACTTCAACTGGATGAAAAATTATAGAAGAAGACACTGGAAAAGTTATAAAAAATGGATTCAGTGCAAAAAAATTATATGTTATAAATAAAAATCCAGGAAAAAATAAGAAATTAAGTTCCTCTTCATATTCAGAGTAGGGAAAGGTAGTCCTCATTGCAGTCTATTGTACCCAATGCATATTTCTAAAATTCCCTCAAAAGTGCATGTAGATAAGATGATAACTTGATGACAATTAGGTACACAAGATCAATGGTGCATGATCTTAGGGGGAGTTATTCTTGTGTGTTATTTGATGAATCCAATTGTTATTTTGATACTTATTATTTTGATGATTTATGATACTAATGTTTCATTTGTTAAAGCTACTCTTATCAGGATTTGTGATGAAGAGTTGGCACAATTTTAGGGGGGAATCTCCTATGCTTCCAATAGTTCATTGTTGGAATTATGGTTTCAAGGATCATGGGCATTACTTCTCTAATTTTTGTTTATTGTAGACTATTAATATAATATTTTTCCATGATGATTTCATGATTATTGCTGATGTGATCATATTTATTACACTGTTTTTTGGATGCATTTCTTATTTTTGGAAGATATATATGTGCTATTGCCACTCTATAATTATTTATGTATCAGTATTGTCCAATATTTTAGTGTATTAGTAAAAAATTGACTCATGATGAAACAATTGTAAAATTCAGTCATGTATGGGCCCTGTCATGCTTATCAAAATTTGTTCCTTTCCTTTATAATGCCCTATAATTACATTAAAAGGTTATATATATGATCAGGGGAGCATGGTTAGGATATGGTGTTGATTAGAATGATATCTTGCAGTCGATATCTTTTCTACACATCAACAGATCAAATTTGTAGTGTTGAATGTTTCAGGGGGAGTACTACTCTGAACTTGATTTAGTCATTTTCCCTTGATGAAAAAGGCAGAGAGAAAGACTTGGTGTTTCGATGTTTTGTAAGAGATTGACATCAAGTCCAAAGAGATATATTGTTGACATTATACCTATATCTTGCCCTTGATGTCAACCTATCTAATTTTCTTGTCACAAGAACACTAACAGGAATAGTACAAGTGCAGATATATATGGAGCGTGGCATTACAATCAGGCACTATTACTTATGTGGTTAATGTTGAATGGTAATTAATCATTTAGTTAATTGGTCATTGGTCACACATATTATGGCTAGTGAAGTGGTCCAATATTTTATTTATGGTTTTCTACACCATCAAGAGAGAGAAGTTCTAAATATGAAGTGCTGAGGACTCACAAGAACCCATCCCATTGAGGAGAACAGGGAACACCCATTAATAAAATTATTCATTGGATATATTCTTGTCTTTTCTATTGGATCTATGGAGTAAATCTGATTTTTATACTATTTAATGTCTTATAATGCATAGATCTAGATTTTTGTAGGATTTGTCTTGATCATCTAATTGCAGATATAAAGATATTAGCAGTCGTTTCTATTGTTAGGGCTATAAGTTATGCGTAGCTAAAGTGGCATTTTTTCGTACACTTCGAATAAAGATTCATACTAACAAGGGGTTGTGAGTTTGCCAAGTTGTTGCAGGGTTTTGCTGGCAAAACTGTGGAGAGGAAACGAACTGAGGTAGGTCTTGTGGCATGTCGAGTCGTGCCTGCCATTGCCGACGCTGATTCATTAAATAATCTGGTTCTGTTTCTTCCTCTGCTTCCTTGTAGAATGCTTTTATCCTGATAAGTGAAGGACATTGGTTTGTGGTATGATCCTTAATTCAGATAGCACAAGTCTAAACCATGTCTAAAGGACATTCCCTCTGGTTGTGCTTCTTCTGAAATCTTGGGCAAAAGATGGCCAAGTTTTTTTTTGCTATAGCCTGTTTCTGTTTGGCTTGTAAGACATCAAGTTGTGTTGTCAAGGTACCCAGGATGTCAGTTTTGAAATTTTCTAACAGATTTCCAAATTCTACTCTGGCTACATTGCCATTGGTCTGCTTAAGATATTTTTTCATAGAATCACGCCCAATTGGCCTATTGCATGTGTTACCCTGAGAGCATCTAATACATATGGAAATAATCTCGTCGTATTCTTCCTGGTAAATATCTCCCTTCCCCATTATGTTAAGCATCTCAACCCATTATTCCTTCATTCCTTTAAGCATCGTGGCTTTTAAAATGTCCTTGGATAGCGTGGTATATGGGGATCTTTGTAAATTGTATTGAAATATTTCTACATATTATTCTAATGTTTCATTGTATTTTGTGGTCATATTGAAGATTTCATCTTTTAGATCTCAGGTTCGGCAATAATCTTGGTATTTGGTAAGAAAATTTTTCTTCATTTGGTCGTAGTTATTTATAGTTCCCCCATCTAACCCCATGAACCAACGTAGCGCAGTTCCTTTTAAGGTAGAGGGAAATAGTTTTAGTTTCTATGGATCGGTGGTGTAGTCATATCCTCTACATAAGACATCAAATTCAAATAGGAATGCATCAGGATCTTCCATGGTTAATCCATGAAAGGTGGGAATGTTGCAGGGAAAAATTTAAGGATGTAAAATTATCTTGAAGTTTAAAACATTGGCGAATCTAACTAGTCCCTAATATTCAAATTATAAAATATTTATTGATATATTTGTAAAATTATTCAAATTTATAATGATTTTATATATAACTTATCTATATAATGTTGGAAATTTTTAAGGTAAAATAATTTTGTATTTTAAAATTTGGGCTAATCATTTTTAGAAAAAAGGGAAATTGGCGAATCTTTTTTTTGGAAAAATCATGGAAAATTAGCCCACATGCGAATATTAGCCCCTAAAATTTTCCATGGAATGTTGTGCAAGGGAATGGATTTCATAGGGGCATTGGCAGCATGATCAACAATATGGTATTCTAATGTTGATGTATGCCTTTGATTCTAATTTTGATTATTGGCCATCTAATAAAAGAGGTGCCGGAAATATTTGGGAATTTATTGATCTGGAGGAGTAATTCTAATGGGATTGGGAGGCGAATGTGGTGGGGGTTTTACAACACTTCCAAAATCTGGGATCTTGAGTACTTCTGTTTTGATCACTCTTTCAGGGGACTTAGGTTCTGATATTTCTATGTGAATTCCTCCACTAGTTTCTCCCACCCCCCCCCCCTTCCTGTAGGTTGCAAGAACCTCCCTCTTTTGAAGGGTTAGTGCCTATATGATCGGTAGTCTGCAGGCTTCACTCAGACCCCTTTGTCGTGCAGTGAATCTCACCGTAGGCTACAGATGGTGAGGTTTCCGCCTGAGGGAGTGTGTTATGACTTTGAATGGAACTAGTTATGGGTCCTATAGACGCCTGAGATTCGGATTTATTAATGATTTCAACTATATATGTTTTTCTTCCAAGGATCACCAGTCCTATGGATTATGAGGATGTTTATGAATGATTTCAGATTCTTTCTATCTTTTTCTTCCTAGACATAAAACAAGAGCACCTATTTTATGGGTCTTTACACGACTTGATGGGAAGCGAGCTAGAGGGAAAACATGCTGCTTGCTGGTACACAGGTTCTTACCTCTCTTTTTCAATACCCAATTATTCATAGCAATAGAGAAAGATGAATGAAAGAGATCACTCTTAACACTCTCCCTGGCAACAATGCCAAAATGTTGGGCTCACAGAGATGGCTTATTATCGACAACTCTAGTGCTTCTCATTTAATTATCAACTCGAGGTAAGTCTTCTTATTTCAAGAGTGTTGGCACAATATATGCGAGTGATATTGTCTAATAGCTACTCCATGTTGCTTATGAGGAAGAATTAGATAGCCTCCTAAATTCAATTATCCTAACGAGGGGTGGCTTGGATTGATTCTTAACCTAAGATTGAACAACAAGATCAAACAACTATCTAATTGAATTAAACAGTAGTTTAAATGAATTGAACAACAATCTATATGAATCGAACAACAATTGAATTGAATTGGATAACAGTCTAACTAAACTGAACATCAATGGAATTGAATTGAACAATAGTCTAACTAAACTGAACAACAATCTAGATAATCGAACAACAATTAAATTGAATTGAACGACAGTCTAACTAAATTGAAAAACAATGGAATTGAATTGAACATCATTCTAACTAAACTAAATGTCAATCTATATAATCGAACAAAAATTATATAGAATTGAATGGTAGTCTAATTGAAGCAATATAAATGAATTTGCACAACAATTACTTATATAATTTTGTAATGGAATTCTCTTTGTAAACTAATTAATCGACATTGATTGGTAATTGGACGCTTCATTGTGCTGAAAGAACAATGCAATCCATAAAGATGGATAACATCAAAACCAACTTATTTTATGATCTGTAAATCAATTGCAATGAAATTGGAAGAACTGGAACCATCTATTGGTGATGAAGCATTATTATAAGCCAGAAAATACGATTGTGATTATCCTAACTCAAGAACAAAATTTCTAACAGTCCTGAAGAAAGAGAAAACGTGACTTTATTGAATGGAAATATAATTTAAAACTACATCAGATACTTAGGCATTGGTTTTGTGACTACACGAGTATGGGAATTTGCGAGGAACTTCTAGGGGTTGGGCCCATACCACCAGAAGATCTAGTGCAGAAAAAACTTCAAAAGATTGTTGTTCAAAGCTCTATATTACATCCAATGATATTACAAAAATACAATTAGACAAGTTGGTTATGATGCGTTGATTGCATAATGAATTTCCTATTCTTTTCTGACTCCCTTTCTTGTTCGTCCTTCATCCTTTTAAAGGCGATTTCACAAAATGAGAAAGTATTTCCCAAACGACAGCCCGCTATGCATGGCTGTCGTTTGAGTTCTTGGGCTCAAATTTGTTTGTCCGCCTTCTGCTGGCAACTGGGAGTTACTACGATCTCACACGTTTGTGCTCGTTGGTTAGCTTCCGTTTTCTACTGGTCCAACCACTTTTCCTTCCTACATGCGGAGATAAGAGAAGTCAATTTTCTGTTATAGAAACATCCCCTTTGTCGTTAACCTAGTTGTTTTAGTTTTCATAAATCTTTTCTCTCTTTATTGTTAAGATGAAGGGGAATTCCCCAAAATTGTAACATAATTTGAAGTAATTACAGGGTGAGAACATACCTTAATTTGGGCCCAACAAGGTGTCGATATTATCCCATAATTCTTAACAAACTTGCGATAATATCCTGTAAACCCAAGATATCCTCATAGATGCTTTATGGTTGTGGGGATTTTCCATTCCTTAATGGATTTAATTTTGTTACACCCTCATGAGATACAATATGACCCATATATTCCACCTCATGTACTCCAAAGAAACATTTGGAGGATTTTGCATATAAATGTTTCTCCTCCAATAGTTTGAGCACCCTGTTGACATGTTAAACATTATCCTTCTAAGACTTGTTGTAGATTAGTATATCATCAAAAAATACTAACACAAATTTTCCGAGGAAGGGTTTGAAAATGGAATTCATCAAACCTTGAAATGTAGAAGGTGCATTGGTAAGGCCAAAATGCATGACCAAAAAATCATAAGGACCGTCATGAGTTCTAAATGTTGTTTTCAGAATATCTCTTATCTTCATTCTTATTTGATGATGTCATGAACGAAGATCCAACTTGGTGAAGTAAATATCTCCATGTAATTCATCCAATAATTCATTAATGACAGGAATGGGAAATTTATATTTAAAAGTGAGCATGTTGATATCCCTATAATTCAAACCCATTCACCATGATCTATCCTTCTTGTGCACCAATACTAGTGGAGCAAAGAAATAAATTTTAATAGGTTGAATTATACTTACCTCTAACATTTCTACAACCATACGTTCAATTTCACCCTTTCGGGCATAGGGATATCTGTAAGGCCTGGTGTTTCGAGGAACACTTCCTAAAATAAAATGAATAGCATGATCATGATCATGAATAGGTGGGAGGCCTTTGGGAGTCTCAAATACCTTGGAATGATTGTCCAAGAATTTTTGGAGATCTGTAGGAATATATGATTTAGATGTTTGAACCTCTAGTGACCATAATTGTGAAATTATGCCCTATGGTGCTTTTGTTAGAATATTTTTCATGCCATTAGATTTGATTATCTTTCTCTATTTCCTTGTGATACCCCTTAATTCAACTTCGTTTCCCTCCTAAAAAAAAATCAAGAAAGATTATTGAAAATTAAAATCTATCATGCCCAAAGATTGTAACCATTGGAATCCTAGTACAACATCATCACAATCCATTGGAATGGAAAGAATTGGACTATCCAATACATACTCTCCCATGGATAGCCTTATATTATGGAACTTTCCAGAGAAATTTATAGTTCCTCCGTTTGAAACCATCACTTGACACTTTTGTGTTGGATATAGGAAGCAATTTAATTCCTTGGATATCTTACAATGAATAAAATTATGGGTACTACCTAAATCAATCTTCTTGATATTTCCTTCTATATCGAGAGTTTGAGGAGTGGTAATTCCTATCAATGCATTAGAATATATGGTTGGATTCATTTCTTATTTTTCTGGGATTGGTTCCTTGTGTATATCCTCTTCTTTTGACATTTCTTGTTCCTTTTATTCCTCCTCTTCACAATCTATGTAAAATAGTTTCTTCTCAACACACTTATGGCCTTTAGTGTATTTTCTATCACAACTTAACAAAGCCCTTTTTCTCTTTTTTCCTGCAACTGTTGTGGTGTACACCTTGTAGGTTGTGGAATTATAGGACCAACAACACTTCCATATTTATAATTGTGATTGGTAGACTTCCTTTTTTCCATAATTTTTCTTTAGACTTTTCTTTCCACCCTGAATTCCTTCTCCAATGAATCAGGTTCCCATAGGTGAACCTCATGTTGGAATTTATCCTCTAAGGTCCCTATGAATACATCAATCCTATGCTCCTATATAATATCATTTACCCTGATATTCAATTTTTTGGAAGTCCTCAATGTGCTCCACCATTGAACACTTTTGTTTGAGATTTATCAATTGGATAAAGAAGGTGTTGCTCTTTGTATCCTCATAATGTGCCATCATTTTCTCCATAAAAATTCACCAAGTGACAAGTGGTTTACGAGAAAAAATCCATAGATACTATACATAATTGGGTTCTAAATATAAATTTGCAATGTACAACTTTTGTGTGTGTTGCACATTACGGAGATAAAAATTGTTACACAGTAATTTGTCACCGTCCCTGCAATTCCCCGTCCTGCACATTGGAGGGCTTATTCCGTGACCTGTGAGTAGTGACATGACCTAAAAACACTTTCATGGCATTCCCCTAGACATGGACTTTCAATTTCCTGAAGACAACTCCTTGAGGAAAACCCTAAAAATAGAATTTTTATCCTTGGCGTGACTCTCCAGTGTTATACCTGCACCAATGGTGGAAATCCTCCAAAGAGGGTGCTAGCTGGTACACTTTATCAGTGTCGTACCCACGCCAGGCTTATTAAAAAGTGTTTTTAAAGAATAAATCGCGGAATATTCACTCCAACCAACTCCTGAACTGGTCTCTAAAATGAGTTGGGACGTTTGATTCCGGATCTCCATGTAGAGGAAGTAGTTTTCCACCTCTCATGGAAGCTTCCTTGATGATAGGGCCAATCCCATGATTGTAGGGATCCCAAATCCCCTTCCATCATCTATATAAGCTTGCCATTTCCCTTTGCAAGCTAGTCTCCAAGAGCCTTCATAGCCTAAAGAATGCTACAATAGTCCTCATAGAGCCAAATCAGTAGCAAGGAGATTGAGGGTCGAAGAGAGAGGCTTGTCCCCATTCTCGACAAGCTTTACCGAGACGTATTCCGCTGATGACCCACCAAAGGAAGGTTCAACATTAGAGCTAGGTTGTATTTTCCTTTGTATGAATTAATGATAAGCGACTATTGGTTATGGTTCCACTCGTATTTTTCGTTATGATCATGGGTTGTGTCTTCTCTAACTGATACATAATTGCATATATCGGGTTTTACGCTTGTGTTTGTTGTGTTTCTTGTGTGTGCAGGTGTTCGATTGCGGCAAGCGAGAGTATTGTGATCTGCTGGAACAAGGAAACAAGAGCTTCATCTTCTCTACAAACAAAAACGTTGGACTTGAGGTAGGCCTTCTTCGCAATTTGGTCTATTGCAATTAGGAAATTCTTCCTTAGCGTGATACAATTGTTGCTAGACCCGATCTGGGCTACTAGGGATCACCTCTGTCTGCAGAGGGGATTTACCTCTACAGAAAATTGGTGACTCCACTGGGGACCTTGTTGTTTGCTTTATAAACCATAGACGGAGCCTAAAGTTAGCCAGATAGCCTTCGAAATGCTCTTGCTCCGCATTAGCGAAAATATATGAATGTTGCTTCAGTCTATATCCGGTCTAGTTTATGAACTGAACACTTGGAGTATTGTCTTTTCTTTTCGGTCGATTCGTGACTTTGCCTGCTTGATCAGCTCTTTTGGCTGGCTCTTTCTGTGTGTTTGGATTTTTCTTAGCTTCACCATCACTAGTCTGTTCCTTGGATTTCTCTTTTTTATTTTTTCTTAGTAAACTCGACTGGCGCGCTTATTAGCCTGACAGTCGCGCCAATTGGCGCATGTTGCCAGTGTATTACCCACGCCAATCCTATTCTAGCACTAGATTCCACCTGACAGCCGCGCCAATTCTATAAGGTGCCAGGGTTTGCTCTGTTTTGAGCTTTATGAGCTTGATCTGTGTGTTTGGTTTCATTTTTACGACTTCCTGAGTGTTCTGGAGCATTTTTTGACTGACTGTGACCTTCATCCTTTGGTTTCTTTCCCGTTTCTATCAATTTTACATTCTATCCCTAGGGCATCTAGGTGCTATTGTGTGTCGAGCCTCCCGTGGGATTTTTTGGTTTCTATCTGTTCAGTCAACTTTGTGATTGTTTCTCTACATTCGTTTGGTGGTTGTCTATCGTTTTATTGCATTATTTGAGAGATTGGATTCTTCTTCATTCGAATTCCGCTTTGCCTCGCTTTGAGCCTAGATTACATGGTTCATTTGAGTCTTGGAGATTCTTCTTGAAGTGGTGAGTCTGGTCTTGGTTGGGAGAAATTCTTTGTTTTTTCATTTTCAGGTGTTGGTGCTTGTTGTCAGTTAGCAACCCACGCCAATTTGTCATTGGCGCTAGTTTTTAGTGAGCAAGTCATGCCATTTGGCGCTAGTTGTTAGTGACAAAGTCGTGCCAATTTCAGGGTTTGTGAAAATTGAGACTTTTTCCCTAAATCCTTCACTAGTGTGTCTTTCCCTTCCGGTCTTTTCATTGTATGAGCATAGATTACATTGCTCATTGTTTGGAATGTCTTCTTTCCATGATTGCTTGATGTAAAAGGGAATGAATGCCTTGTTTTGATCTCATGCTTTGGAAGTCCTCTTTGTGTTTGACCTCATATGTCTTGTCACCTTTTGAGGAATTTCGTTACAAAGTGTTTGAAACAACGATTACATTCTTAGTGTTTGTTTACATCTCTTTTGCATTCATCCTTCATTAAGGAGATTTGCGTTCTTTAGTTTTCATCTCATAGTTTGCTTTTCGTTAAAATGCATTAGATCACGTTGCATTGAAAAGTATTTTTTGAGATCCATCATTGAACTTAGATTACATTGTTTAATGATTGAAAACTAGAAATCGCTTTGATTGCATTCTCTTTTATTAAAAGCATGCATAAGTAGATTCTCATTTCATCGAAAAATGCATTGAGTGCGTTCTTATCATTTGAAAAGAAAGGGAAATTGTGCATAGATTACAATTGCATAGTTTTTGGGAACAAAAAGGAGGATTTTGCATAGATTACATGGCATTATTCGCATCGTTGAATGTTTGAAATTACTTTTGGATAGTGAAATTCATCTAGTTTAGAAAAGTTTCGTTTACAGTGTTGTTGTTTTTTGCATCATTGTTTGAAGCTCTTCCCTTAACTAGATAGCATTCATCGAATCGAAATATTTCTTTTATCATATAGCTACATATAGGATATTTTGAGACATAACACTCGCTAGGGCCTGAAAACTGAAACATAATTGAAGATAAACATTAAAATTTATTCAATTTACACTAAGGCAGCATTGGAACATTAATGAAATATTTAGAGGTCTAGGCTAGAGACGTGTTCCGACGTCGTTAAACCTAGTAGCTGTCATTCGCCTCTTGGCTTTAGACAACACTAGTACAGACTTGTGCTCCCCATACCGTCGCATATATAAAGGGAGACCCCACTAGGTTTCTATCCTTTATCCATAGGAAGTTGAGTCTGTCGCCCTATACCCGTGATACATTGGACACAACATTCAGGGATATTTCCTGCACGTACGTCAAGTCCTTGGTTGATTTCTCTTTCATTTTGAAACCAAGGTTTATATTGCAGTTCACAGTTATTTGGTACACCATTTGCCTAGAATTCCTGAGAAGTCATTTTGATCTTATTTGACTCCTTAAATTTGAAAAGATCACCAAGCACTTGTCCTTTCATGCTTGCTTCAAAACTAAAAGAGATAAAGTCACCTTTCATCCGTTTCTCAACTCTTAAAACATGAAACGGTGAAGTTTCTAAGTTTCAATGTGGTAAAATAAATCACCCGCGATCACATGCCCTTTTAGAGTTTGCTTGTTGGCAGTTTGATTGTGTGCCTTTGTTTTTAGCCCGTGTGCGATTTTGAGTTGTTGATGGCAACTTTTCCAGAGTTCACCAACCAAGGAATCCCCTCCGATGGGAATCCTGGTCATTTTCCTCCCTTTGGAAATGTTGGTGCTCATTATATGGCGACGTTGTCCCTTCTTGGGTTAACTGTTGGGTTGCTTGTTTGGTTGTTTTCAACCTCTGTGGTCCCAAATGTCTCAGCTACTGTTCAATCAGTTCCTCTGCCTGAACAACATCATGTTGATTCTAAGGTGGACCTCTCCCCTTCTTCACCTATTTCTGTGTCCTCCTCTTCTACTTCGCCCAGTGAAAGTCTGGATTCGAGTAACCGGGTGGCTAAGAAGAAGAAGAAGAAGACAAAGAAGAAGAAGTCTGATAAGCGAGAGGCTAAGAGTGCAGCTACTTCTTTTGAAACATCTCTTCTTGATAAACCTTCCAACCCTCCACGAAAAGTCAAATTCCCTTGCATGTTGTGCCAGGGAGACCGTCTTCTTTGAGACTGCCTTGGCATTCCCAAGGTGCTCGAAGTATGGTCCAACGGCTGTCCGTCATTGCCTTTGGCTTCCGGGAGTCAGGTTGGGGGCACATCTTCAACTGCTGCTGATAAGGCTCCTAAGAAGCAGGGTAAGATTACCAATCCCTGTAAGTTGTGTGAAGGGCACCATGCCATTCACCTCTATCTGTATATGGATGAAGCCAAGTGAGTGTTGGGAAACTCAACTATTTCTACACCATGCCTCCCAACTGGTTATAAAAAGTTTTCTTTGATTCCTCCACCAGCTGATCCTATGATTGGTCAAGAGTCATCCTTGGTCGATCCCGCTACCTTGGAAATTCAGATTCAGGAATCCATTCCCGACCAGCCATTGGTCGTGGGATCGGTTGAGCTAGCCCCTTCTACGGTGCACCAGATCTTTATCGTCGAGTGTGGATCTCATCCCCCTCAATTTATTCTTGTTTCTTCAGATTCCTCGGACTTGGAGAAAGATTCTCCTGTCCCTATACCTCAAGAAGTTGCTCCTCCACCTCCCATGATGGAGGTCCCAAAGGATACTCCTCCCGCCTTCGATATGGATGTCGTGGAGGATGTTTCTTCTTCTTTCGTAACACTAGGGGAAGAACATCTCGGTTCAATGGTAACCCCTCCGATTAGTTTGGTCACTTCCTTTGATTGGAATCGATTTACAGGATATTGCCTTTCGTCTTATGTGCCTTTCGAGATCATAGTACAGGCTTTTGGTCTGGTCGTACCTAGCACCATTATAGACGAAGGCGCGTGTGTTAGTGTTCTATCCTCAACTACTTGGAAATATTTTGGCTCACCGCCGCTTGCGCCTGTTACGCAGAATATGTTGGCATTTAACAGAAGAACGAGTCAACCCTTAGGGATCCTTCCAAGGTTACCTGTTACTTTGGGAGGTAAAACCGTCCATATGGACGTGATGGTTGTTCTAGGCCCCTTGGATTTTAATCTGCTCTTGGGGCACAATTACACCTATGCCATGTGAGCACTTGTCTCCTCCCTTTTTCATGTGGTCTGTTTTCTGCATGAAGGACGGATCGTGACCATTGATCAGCTTTCGTTCTTTGGTCCTGATGTGGCAGCTGGCCCACCAGCATCCCTTCCTAGTTTTTATCCACGCATTGTACCTGCCCCACCGCAGGTCAACTATGTGGCTATCTACCCCGTGCCTGTACTGAGTGATAGTGCCGTTGTACATTGTGTGCTGGGGGCATTGGGTCCTGACTTCTAGGATGTTTTCCTTCCATCGGGAGTGGAAATCTTAGAAGCGATGACTTCTTATTCATTATGATGAGGTCGGTCGGAGTAGAGTTTCTTGATTTCAAGCTCCCTAAAAAATGAAACAAACTTGTCAGAGCATGGTTCCTTCCTTGTGTCAAGCTCCTTAAAAAAATGAAACAAGCTTGTCGGAGCATAGTTCGTTTTCTTTTGTCAAGCTCCTTAAAAAATGAAACAAGCTCTTATGAGGATAGTTCTTTTAATGTGTCAACTTCGTTAAAACAATTAAACATGTTCTTGTTCAAATTGAACGTCAGAAAAGTGCATAGACTAAAGCTTGGGGGGCATGTACCTCGAATTGAGTCACCATGTTGGGGGCATGCTTACTTTTCAAGCATAATTTGTTTCTGTTTCAAGCTTGTGTAAAAATGAAACCGGTTTCAAGCATAGTTTATCTTTGTTTCATGCTTGTGTAAAAATGAAACCAAATTCAAGCAAAGTTTTTTGATTTCAAGCTTGTGTAAAAATGAAACCATTTCCATTTTACCTCTTGTGATTGTCATTTTATCAGCCTGTTTTTGCTAGATGAGCCTTGGTTTTCTCACTCCATCGTCATTATCTGGTTGGTCGATTATATACCTTCACTTGGTTGTTGTACCCATTGCTGAGGAACCGCTACGATGAGTGGTCTTGTTAGCCAGCCTCTTGACTTTTATCATGTTCTGAGCAGTTCCACCATCACCGGAACTAGTTGCTACCCTTTATACCACTCGTTCCTCCAGGAGGAGTCAACTTTCAACTCTTTTCTGATTCTCTAAACATGAAAATATTGTCGAGTCCCTTATCGTTTTGATCTTGTTAAAGTGGCCACAAACCAACATCTACCCAGTATACGTTTACCCCTTTTTTGGGCTAGGATAGATTACTTACGAAAAAGGAATACCCTAGCCTATCGCAACTAGGATGTTTTCTCAGACATAGTTTTCTACCTTTTCGGGTCTGAGGAACTATTTACGAAAAGGGACAGTTGGAGTTTACTTTTCTGCTGTCTTTTCAAACTCTCTAAACATGAACAGATGCCGAGTTCTTCCTTTTTCAGACTTGTTAAACCCTTATGACATTGGATTCAGTCGTGATGACGATATTCGAGTTTCTCCTTCCTAGGGATCGTTAAATGTACTAGGTTGGGTTTGTCCGAAGGACAAACCTATATGACAAGAATATGGTATCCTCTTCAAGCTTGTGTAAAAATAAAGAGGTGCTCACCAGAAATGGTGGGGGAAAAATTGAACCAGTATCATCGTCGTGTCGGCAGTATGTCGCTCTTGAACATGGCACTTGTCTGCATTCGTGTCAGGTTGGGGACATCTCACCTCATTATCTATTTGCCTCCATGGGTTCGAGTAATCCCTTTTGACCTCTCATCTGCTCTTTGCCTCGTCATCATGACCCCTGATATTTTGATGTCAAATACTTCCAAACTCACTGTCGTGCCGCCGATATGTTCAAGAGAAGTTGACCTCTGCAAGTTTCAACCTTCCTCTGATTCTCATCTGATCCTGATTCAAAAAGACATTATGTTCCTCTGTCTTGTGTCGATGATGTGGGAAACAGTATGGCCCACCTTCGATCAAGGTCACATCCTGTCGACTTCAGCTCATTATCTAGGAAGCTGATCTAGAGACTCCCTTCTGGTACCTTGGAGCCTGCATGCCTCAATGGCAGGTTCTTCGCATTCGACGTGAGGTTTTCATCATTGGCCTCCAATCGAGTGATTTTGTGGGTGTTCAACGACAACTCACTGATTCGCATGCCGTAGAATGTACCTATAGTACCTTGAGAGACATTTTAATTATTGGTGGTACCTCTTGCATCTGTTAAAAGATTTCATCATTGGCTAGTAATCAGGCGATGTTCTCGCATGTTCAACTTCAGCTCACTTATTCGCATGCTTGAACTTGTACTTTGTTTAGGTCGAGATGGAGTGCGAGACCTTGGATTTTGTCTGTTGGAATCTAGGCTGTGATTTTGTGGATTATCATGATTAGTTACATGACTCATTCATTGGATGGATGCGACCATACCTGAGTCTATTTATCGGTCCTTACTAGATGGCTGCATCCATACCCTGGATCTGGATTATGGTATACTCTGTTATGGATGGATGCACCCATACCACATAAATCATGTATTTGAGATATCAGTTATACTTCTCTACGCAGGTTTTCCGACTACAGTGTTTTCAGTTGGACACGTTCTCGTAAAGCATTTCACCCCTCTCTCTCTTTCGAGCCTCATGCTTTAGGGGGCATCTCTTACACAGTAATTTGTCATCGTCCCTGCAATTCCCCGTCCTGCACATTGGAGGGCTTATTTCGTGACCTGTGAGCACTGACATGACCTAAAAACACTTTCATGGCATTCCCCTAGACATGGACTTCATTCTCCTGAAGACAAATCCTTGAGGAAAACCCTAAAAATAGCCTTTTTATCCTTGGCGCGACTCTCCAGTGTTATACCCACGCCAATGGGGGAAATCCTCCAAAGAGGGTGCGCCAGATGGCGCACTTTCTCAGTGTCGTACCCACACCAGGTTTATTAAGGAGTGTTTTTTAAAAACAAATGGCAGAATATTGACTCCAACCAACTCTTGAATTGGTCTCTAAATTGAGTTGGGACGTTTGGCTCTAGATCTCCATGTAGAGGAAGTAGTTTTCCACCTCTCATGGAAGATTCCTTGATGATAGGGCCAATCCCATGATTGTAGGGATCCCAACTCCCCTTCCACCATCTATATAAGCCTCCCATTTCCCTTTGAAAGCTAGTCTCCAAGAGCCTTCATAGCCTAAAATATGCTGCAATAGTCCTCATAGAGCCAAATTAGTAGCAAGGAGATTGACGATCGAAGAGAGAGGCTTGTCCCCATTCCCAACAAGATTTACCGAGACATATTCCGCTGACGACCCGCCGAAGGAAGGTTCAGCGTCAGAGCCAGGTTGTATTTTCCTTTGTATGAATTAATGATAAATGACTATTGGTTATGGTTCCACTCGTATTGTTCATTATGATCATGGGTTGTGTCTTCTCTGACTGATACATAATTGCATATATCGGGTTTTACGCTTGTGTTTGTCTTGTTTCTTGTGTGTGAAGGTGTTCGATCGTGACATGCGAGAGGATTGTTATCTGCTAGAACAAGGAAACAAGAGCGTCATCTTCTTTACAAACAACAACGTTGGACTTGAGGTAGGCCTTCTTCTCAATTTGGTCTATTACAATTAGGAACTTGCACCTTAGCATGATACAATTGTTGCTAGACCCGATCTAGGCTAGTAGGGATCGCCTCTATCCGTAGAGGGGATTTACCTCTGCAACAAAAGTATTGCACCATCTATAATATCCATGTTACTAGATCATTGCCATCAAACTTCCTCATATCGATCTTTGGAATATGGTGGGTCTTCAATTCAACATTAGAGTCTATGAAATCATGATTAACATGTCTTTTTTTCTCATCATGAGTTTCATCTAATACCTTTTCTTCATGAGGAATAATCTCTTATAGAAACTTTGTCAAACCTTCCTTCAAGCCTTCCATGTCTCCTTTTAAAAAATTCTTTAAATCTTCCATGTTTCCTTTCATTTTTGTTTCTATACCATCCATCTTATATTTCATGTTTGATTTTAAACCATTCTAAAAATATTCCATGTTTCCTTTAATTTTTTATTCTATACCATACATCTCAGCTTCCATTTCATTTTTTGTTACTGTTTTCAAGAGCGAAATTTGTTGCACTTGTTCTCGTAATTTAGATATACCATGTTGCATTTCTTCCACTTCATGCATCATAATAGAGATTTATAAGAGCTTAATGATTTTTCTTTTGTTTGGAAGGCATCTTAGAACCAGACACTGATATCTATGCTTCAATATTCCCTTTAGATTACTTTAAACTAATTTTTCAAAAAAAAGTTATGCAAAATTAAAAATACGCAAATTTTCTTGCTTTTTAGGGGCTCGATATTGAAACTCTTGTATCTCTATGATTTCATATCTCAAAGATCGAAAGTTAAATCCTATTGTATCTCTTTGAGTCTTCTTTCCAATCCCACAAGTCAGACCAGATTTGGATTCTTCAAGGTAAATTTATGCCCAATCTCCCACGATGACCTGATTATGGACTTGTTTAGTAAAGAGAACTTGTATAGAGTGCCAAGTGTTCCTATTTTGACCTTCCACCTTGAAAAATATACACAAGATACTATATTCCATTCATGTTTGTCTATTTTTTGCAAAATTAAAATCCAATGCTCATAGGTCACAACAATAACAATAGTGGGCTTCTTTGGGGCACAATAATAAAAATATGGGGACTACATGAGCACAAAAATAAAAATAAGGGGGATACACTAATAATAAAAATAAGGGAATGAACTAGTATGATAGGGAAAAAAATAGGTGACCTTAGGAAAATCATCATAAATTCCTCTATGAACATTGGATTTTAATTTTGTAAAAATTAGACAAACATGAACGGACTATAGTATCTTGTGTATAGTTTTCAAGGTGGAAGGTCAAAATAGGAACACTTGGCACTCTATACAAGCTTTCTTTCATGAACAAGTCCATAACCAGGTCATCGTGGGAGATTGGGCATAAATTTACCTTGAAGAATCCAAATTTGGTCTGACTTGTGGGATTGGAAAGAAGACTCAAAGGGATACAATAGGATTGAACTTTCTATCTTTGAGATATGAAATCATAGAGATACAACAGTTTCAATATCGAGCCCCTAAAAAGAAAGAAAATGTGTGTATTTTTAATTTTGCATAACTTTTGTTTGAAAAATCAATTTCAAGTGATCTAAAGGGAATATTGAAGCATAGATATTAGTGTTTGGTTCTAAGATGCCTTCCAAAAAAAGGAATTATAAACTCATTAAGTTCTCAGAAATATCTATTATGACACATGAAGAGGAAGAAATGCAACATGGTATATCTAAATTACGAGAACAAGTGCAACAAATTTCGCTCTTGCAAACAGTAAAAAAAAATTAAATGGAAGCTGAGATGTATGGTATAGAATAAAAAATTAAAGGAAAAATGGAATATTTGAAGAATGGTTTAAAATCAGACATGAAATCTAATATGGATGGTATAGAAACAAAAATGAAAGGCAACATGGAAGATTTAAAGAATGGTTTAAAAGAAGACATGGAAGGCTTGAAGTAAGGTTTGACAAAGTTTCTATAAGAAATTATTCCTCATGAAGAAAAGGTATTATATGAAACTCATGCTGAGAAAAAAAGACATGTTAATCATGATTTCATAGACTCTAATGTTGGATTGAAGACCCACCATTTTCCAAAGATCGATATGAGGAATTTTCATGGCAAGGATCTAGTAACATGGATATTATAGATGGTGCAATACTTTTATCTCCATAATGTGCAACACACACAAAAGTTATGCATTGAAAATTTATATTTAGAACCCAATTAGTTTGTATAGTATCTATGGATTTGTTCTCGTAAACCACTTGTCACTTGGTGAATTTTTATGGAGAAAATGATGACACATTATGAGGATAGAAAGAGCAACACCTTCTTTATCCAATTGATAAATCTCAAATAAAAGTGTTCAATGGCGGAGCACATTGAGGACTTCCAAAAAATTGAATATCGGGGTAAATGATATTATACAGGAGCATAGGATTGATGTATTCATAGGAACCTTAAAGGATAAAATCCAACATGAGGTTCACCTTTGGGAACCTGATTCATTGGAGAAGGAATTCAGGGTGGAAAGAAAAGTCTAAAGAAAAATTATGGAAAAAAGGAAGTCTACCAATCAAAATTATAAATATGGAAGTGTTGTTGGTCCTGGAATTCCACAACCTACAAGGTGTACACCACAACAGTTGGAGGAAAAAAGAGCAAAAGGGCTTTGTTAAGTTGTGATAGAAAATACACTAAGGCCATAAGTGTGTTGAGAAGAAATTATTTTACATAGATTGTGAAGAGGAGGAATAAAAGGAACAAGAAATGTCAAAAGAAGAGGATATACACGAGGAACCAACCCCAGAAAAATAAGAAATGAATCCAACCATATATTCTAATGCATTGATAGGAATTACCACTCCTCAAACTTTCAATATAGAAGGACATATGAAGAATATTGATTTAGGTAGTACCCACAATTTTATTCATTGTAAGATATCCAAGGAATTAAATTGTTTCCTATATCCAACACAAAAGTGTCAAGTGATGGTTTCAAATGGAGGAACTATAAATTACTCTGGAAATTTCCATAATATAAGGTTATCCATGGGAGAATATGTATTAGATAGTCCAATGCTTTCTATTCCAATGGATTGTGATGATGTTGTACTAGGATTCCTATGGTTACAATCTTTGGGCATGATAGATTTTAATTTTCAATAAAATTTCTTGAATTTTTTTGGGGAGGGAAAGGAAGTTCAATTAAGGGGTATCACAAGGAAACAGATAAAGATAATCAAATCTAATGGCATGAAAAATATTCTAACGAAACCACCATTGAGCATAATTTAACAATTATGCTCACTAGAGGTTCAAACATCGAAATGATATATTCCTATAGATCTCCAAAAATTCTTGGACAATCATTCCAAGGTATTTGAGACTCCCAAAGGCCTCCCAACTATTCATGCTCATGATCATGCTATTCATTTTATTTTAGGAAGTGTTCCTCCAAACACCAGGACTTACAGATATCCCTATGCCTGAAAGGGTGAAATTGAACGTATGGTTGTATAAATGTTAGAGGAAAGTATAATACAACCTATTAAAATTTATTTCTTTGCTCTAGTAGTATTGGTGCACAAGAAGGATGGATCATGGTGAATGGGTTCGAATTATAGGGATATCAAAAATCTCACTATTAAAGATAAATTTCCTATTCCTGTCATTAATGAATTATTGGATGAATTACATGGAGAAATTTACTTCACCAAGTTGGATCTTCGTTCATGATATCATCAAATAAGAATGAAGATTAGAGATATTCTGAAAACAACATTTAGAACTCATGAGGGTCCTTATGATTTTTTGGTAATGCCTTTTGGCCTTACCAATGCACCTTCTACATTTCAAGGTTTGATGAATTCCATTTTCAAACCCTTCCTTGGAAAAATTGTGTTAGTATTTTTTGATGATATACTAATCTACAACAAGTCTTAGAAGGATCATGTTTAACATGTCAACAGGGTGCTGAAACTGTTGGAGGAGAAACATTTATATGAAAAATCCTCCAAATTTTTCTTTGGAGTACATGAGGTGGAATATATGGGTCATATTGTATCTCATGAGGGTGTAACAAAATTAAATCCATTAAGAAATGGAAAATCCACACAACCATAACGCATCTGTGAGGATATCTTGGGTTTACAGGATATTATCGCAAGTTTGTTAAGAATTATGGGATAATATCGACACCTTGTTGGGCCCAAATTAAGGTATGTTCTCACCCTATAATTACCTGAAATTATGTTACAATTTTGGGGAATTCCTCTTCATCTTAACAATAAAGAGAGAAAATATTTATGAAAACTAGAACAACTAGGCTAACGACAAAGGGGATGTTTTTATAACAGAAAATTTACTTCTCTTATCTCCGCATGTAGGAAGGTAGAGTGGCTGGACCAGTAGAAAACATAAGCTAACCAACAAGCGCAAATGTGTGAGATCGTGGTAACTCCCAGTGGACAGCAGAAGGAGGAAAAACAAATTTGAGCCCAAGAACTCAAATGACAGCCACGCACAGCGGGCTGTCGTTTAGGAAATACTTTCTCATTTTATGAAATCACCTTTAAAAGGAGGAAGGATGGACGAGAAAGGGAGTCAGAAAAGAATAGGAAATTCATTCTGCAATTGACACATCAGAACCAACTTGTCTAATTGTATTTTTGTAATATCATTGGATGTAATATAGAGCTTTGAAAAACAATATTTTGAATTTTTTTTTGCACTAGAGCTTCTGGTGGTATGGGCCCCACCCCTGAAATTTCCTTGCAAATTCCCATACTATGTGTAGTCGCAGAACCAATGCCTAAGTATATGATGTAGTTGTAAAGTATATTTCCATTGAATAAAGTTAAATTTTCTCTTTCTTCAGGATTGTTAGAAATTGTGTTCTTGGGTTAGGATAATCAGAAATGTATTTTCTGGCTTATAATAATGCTTCATCACTAGTACATGGTTCCAGTTCTTCCAATGTCATTGCAATTGATTTATAGATCGTAGAGTAAGTTGCTTTTGATGTTATCCGTCTTTACGGATTGTATTGTTCTTCTAGCACAACGAAGCATCCAATTTCCGATCAATGTCAATTAATTAGTTTACAAAGAGAATTTCATTTTAAAATTATATAAATAATTGCTATGCAAACTCATTTAGATTGCTTCAATTAGACTACCGTTCAATTCGATTTAATTGTTGTTCGATTATCTAGATTGCTATTCAGTTTAGTTAGACTGCTGTTCAATTCAATTCCATTGCTGTTCAATTTAGTCAGACTGTTGTTCAATTCAATTTAATTGTTGTTCGCTTATCTAGATTGTTGTTCAGTTTAGTTAGACTGTTGTTCAATTCAATTCCATTGATGTCCAGTTTAGTTATACTGCTGTCCAATTCAATTCAATTTTTGTTCGATTCATCTAGATTGTTTTTCAGTTCATTTAAACTACTGTTTAATTCAATTAGATATTTTTTCGATCTTGCTGGTCAATCTTAGGTTAAGAATCAATCCAATCCACCCCTCATTAGGATAATTGAATTTAGGAGGCTCGTTGATTCTTCCTCATAAGAAACATGGAGTAGCTATTATACAATATTACTCGTATATATTGTGCCAACACTCTTGAAATAAGAAGACTTACATCGGGTTGATAATTAAATGAGAAGCACTAGAGTTGTCAATAATAAGCCATCTCTGTGAGCCCAAAAATTTTGGCGTTGTTGCCAGGGAGAGTGTTTAGAGTGATCTCTCTCATTCATCTTTCTACATTGCTGTGAAGAATTGGGTATTGAAAACGAGAGGTAAGAACTTGCATACCGGCAAGCAACATGCTTTCCCTCTAGCCCGCTTCCCAGCATGTCGTGTAAAGACCTATAAAATAGGTGCTCTTGTTTTATGTCTAGGAAGAAAAAGATAGAAAAAATCTGAAATATTTCACAAACATCCTCACAATCCAAAGTACCGGTGATCCTTGGAAGAACAACATGTATAGACGAAATCATTAATAAAGCCGAATCTCAGGCATCTATAGGATCCATAACTATTTCCATTCAAATTCATAACACACTCCCTCAGGTGACAACCTCACCTTTTGTATCCTACGGTGAGATTCACTGCACGACAGAGGGGTCTGAGCGAAGCCTGTAGACTACCGATCATATAGGCACTAACTCTTCAAAAGAGGGAGGTTCTTTCAACCTACCAGGGGGGGGTGGGGAGAAAATAGTGGAGGAATTCACATAGAAATATCAGAACCTAAGTCCCCTGAAAGAGTGATCGAAACAAAAGTACTCAGGATCCCAGATTTGGGAAGTGTTGTAAAACCCCCACCACATTTGCCTCCCAATCCCATTAGAATTACTCCTCCAGATCAAGAAATTCCCAAATATTTCTGGCACCTCTTTGATCAAATGGAAAATAATCAAAGTCATAATTAGAGGCAGACATCAAGATTAGAATACCCTATTTTTGATCATTCTGCCAACACCCCTATGAAAGCCATTCCCTTGCACAACATTCCCACCTTTCAGGGATCAACCACGGAATATCTTGATGCATTCCTATTTGAATTTGATGTATTATGTAGAGGATATGACTACACCACTGATCCACATAAACTAAAACTATTTCCCTCTACCTTAAAAGGAACTACGCTACGTTGGTTCATGGGGTTAGGTGGGGGAACTATAAATAACAAGGACCAAATGAAGAACATTTTTCTTACCAAATACCAAGACTATTGCTGAACCTGAGATCTAAAAGATGAAATCTTCAATATGACCACAAAAGATAATGAAACATTAAAAGAATACGTAGAAATATTTCAATACAATTTACAAAGATCCCCATATACCATGCCATCCAAGGACATTTTAAAAGCCACGATGCTTAAAGTAATGAAGGAAGAATGGTTTGAGATGCTTAACATAATGGGGAAGGGAGGTATTTACCAGGAAGAATACGATGAGATTATTTCCCTATGTATTAGATGCTCTCGAGGTAGCACATGCAATAGGCCAATTGGGCATGATTCTATGAAAAAAGATCTTAAGCAGACCAATGGCAATGTAACCAGGGAAGAATTTGGAAATCTGTTAGAAAATTTCAAAACTGACATCCTGGGTACCTTGACAACACAACTTGACATCTTACAATCCAAACAAAAACAAGCTATAGCAGAACAAAACCTGGCCATATTTTTCCCAAGATGTCGGAAGAAGCATAGCCAGAGGGAATGTCCTTTAGACACGGTTCAGACTTGTGCTATCTGCAGTAAGGATCATAACACAGACCAATGTCCTTCACTTCTCTGGCTGAAAGTAGTCTACAAGGAAGCAGAGGAAGAAACAGAACCAGTTTATTTAATGAATTAGCGTCGGAAATGGCAGGCACGACCTGGCATGCCACAAGACCTGCCTCAGTTCTTTTCCTCTCCACAGTTTAGTCAGCAAAACCCTGCAACAACTTTGCAGACTCAAAACCCCTTGTCAGTATGAATTTGTATTCGAAGTGTACGAAAAAAGACCACTTTAGCTACGCATAACTTATAGCCCCAACAACAGAAATGTCTGCTAATATCTTCAGATCCGCAATTAGATGATCAAGAAAAATGCTGCAAAAATCTAGATCTATGCATTAGAAGACATTAAAAAGTAGAAAAATCAAATTTACTCCATAGATCCAATAGAAAAGAAAAGAATATATCCAATTAATTTTATTAATGGCACCTGGGAGGAAAACACAAGAGGGTGTTCCCTGTTCTCCTCAATGGGATGGGTTCTTGTGAGTCCTTATCACTTCATATTTAGAACTTCTCTCTCTTGATGGTGTACAAAACCCAGAAAGAAAATGGAAAAGTATTTAAATATGATTATGTCACATTATGAAAATGAAAACAATTCCAAAATTCATTGGACATTAGAGAGTTATAAGGAAGTTCAAGAGGCATGAGGCTAGATGAAAGGTCATGGTCAGTGAAAGGTCATCTTATTTCTATAAATATACCCTCATGCCTAATTTTTATTGGATTTAGCACTTGAGCCTCATACTATATTATAGAATGAGCCTTTATGCTCAAGAGGTATTATATAATTGGATAGAGAGACTATGGTAAATTCATTATGTTTATATTCGAATGCTAAGACAATATTTTTTTATTACTTGGTTATCCTAAGTAATGTTAGTTTGTGAGGTAAAAACCCTCTAAGGAAACCATAGGATACATGTAAATATCCTTTCCAGAAAAATAATTACTCTGAAGAATTATGAATACAACATTGAGCATGTATCATAAGTGATAAATGGCTAATAATAGTGATACCTTTCAGAAAGAAAAGAAATAATAATTATAAAGTGAAATGAATTAATGTTACATAGTTTAGCTGAAGTCACTCCATAACAATCATGAAATTTCAAGACCAAATATGTAGGAATAAAATGAGAACACATGAACTTGGTTGTAATATACATATATACATAATAGTATTAAATCATGCTAAGAAGAAAATATAGAGTATTTTTTATGCAGTTCTCTCCAAAGCGAGTGGCATATACAAACTGTAGAGATTAATTGATAAAAACTTTCAAAAATTATAGTGACAAATCACACAGTTTAGAGTGATGGGAACTCGCTGCATGCATAGGAATGAACACGCCTAAACCTTATACATTAATACTTGAAGGGGTCATCCATAACCATTATTGGTGGTACCTTCCTCTATACCTCTACAAGGAAGTAAGAATCAATTGAGATTCTGAACTATAGAAGGGAATATAATTATTCTATATCAATCAACTGGATCAAAGGATGAAGTTCAAACCTATTAGATAAATAGGTTACAATTAATATGTTGGTTTATTCATTTTAGCCACGAATTTAAATCTGAAACCAAGGAAGTTAGATTATCAAAACTGACCTTAAGATTCATTTAACAATCATTTTGGGTTGAAGACCAATACATATACAAGTTTGATAAAAAAAAATCTGAAAATAAACAACAAAATGAATATTATTTTTGTCATGGCTTTTGTCAACCTTACTATATATGAAGCAATGAAAGGGATAGATATATCTCTATATACAATTATTATATGTAAAATTAAGATAGAAATATAAATAGTTTATTAATGGCACACATTGATCTTTTTGTTATTACCATTTCTTATTAATTTTAACTATAATTTTATAGAACATGTCTTATATTCATATCCATGCAATAAATAGAAAACTATTTAAAACAAACTAAATTTATTGATATATTAAAATATGGAGGAAGAATGTTAATATATATATATTTTCTTTAAAACAAGGCTGATTAATGTAATGAAATAAGAAGAAAGATTTAATATGGTCCATTTTTAGTACATGGAGGAATATTTAACTACAATACATTATCATTCATAATCAGCCTCTTCCGAGATATTTTATATTGCTAAGAATATCTAGTGGATTAGCTAGCATTAGGGGCATCCTTTGAGTCTAGAGGCTCATTCTATAACCCAATGAGGGGATGTGTAAGTCTATCCATCATCAATCCCCCTTGAAAATAAAAATTATGCTGTAAATAGAAAAATAATGTGTGTTATAATAAAAAAAATGAATATGCTCTAAAGTAATTAGAACTAAAAGAAAATGTGTGAGAAATATGTTTATACTTTTCAAAAATAGTTCAACAACAGATTTAAATAAAGTATTACAAGATCTATGTTAACTAAGTTATGTTAATATCAACTTCATATATATCTTTATATAGAAAAAAAATGTTAAAATAAAATATTTTTATACGAATTAATATTGGCATATACTTAAAAATATATTAATAATAAAAAGTCCATTTTAGTTTGTGTAGAGTACCTGTTATGTAAATTTCAATTACATATATATTATATATAATTTAAAAACAATTATGTACATATCATGAAAATTTTAAGTTTTTATAGTTAATCCTATTTAGCATTAAAAAAATACAATTTAAAAAATGAAAAATAACACATTGTATTTTATTCTCTAAAGAAGTTTAAAGAAATTTGATCCATATCGGCTCATGTTAGACCTATACTTAACATGGATATATGCTGGTACAATCAGTCCCAACCAATGAAACTATTAATTTTAAAAAAATAATAAATTCATAAATCCATTTAGCCCCATGTAAGAGAATCATAATATGGATATATGCTGGTACAATTAGTCCCAACCAATGAAACTACCTTGACCAGTTTGAAGGGATTACATTTTAAAAGAATAAGAAATTCATAAATCCATTTAGCACCATATAAGATAACCATGTAAGACAAAGGAATGATTAGAGAAATATCATGAGGTATCCAAAGAAGAAACAATCTTTGTAACCAACCTAGATCCAACTCTAGATCTATCAAGAGCCGAGAGGGATCAAACCTCTACAGGTGCAAACCTCTTTTTCGAGTGCAAAATTTGAGGAAAAGTTTGCACTTGGAAATAGTTGATCCCTCTAAGCACTTGATAGATCTAGAGCTAAGATGGATCTAAGGTGGCTTTTACACATTTGGATATATATTCTCGAAATCACTTTGTCTCATAAAATAGATGAAAAGGTAAAAAAAAAAGTAGAAGAAAAATAAAATGCAGGAGGAAGAAAAATCAAACCTAAAAATATATAGCATTTCCTACTATGAAATCCTTTCCCACAAATATTATTTTCTACTTCCCACAACTCCTGAAATCCTTTATCACAAATATTATTTCACTTTTGGCACTGTCAGAAAGATGTTCCCTCACAAATAGAATTAGACACTTTATTTGTGCTAAATTTATAGATTTAGGGAGATAAGTTATTTTTCATTAGGGCAGACATTAGATTAATTAGATTAAATTTTAAATGTTAAATGTTAAACATTACATTTACATTTACATTGACGTTTAAGTTTACCTAGGTGAGATAGTCAATGCATGTGGTGTACTCAAATACAAACCTCCAGGATCCAAATTTATTAAATTTAATAATATTAATATTATAATATATTAATATGAATATTATAATTAATAATAATATTAGTATTAATCTTTTAATATTAATATTAGGGTATTTGGCCCTTAGGCTTCACCTAAATAAAACTTATTTTCTGCCTGTTGTAAATATAAAGAGGAGTATGGAGTAAATATAAAAAAAGGTTTTATTTTTTACCATACCTCTCCTCTATTCATATTTATATTTATTTACCATATCTCTTTTATTTACCATGGTATTTTGCCCATAGGCTTGGTATATACTTAATGTTGATTTCTAATCATATTTGATATATTTTTATGTATTTATAAATACTGTATTTGTCCCATAAAGCCTATAATCTCACCATTAATAAGACAAGCTCTTACTCTTGTTCACGAAGTAGAAATCACCCTAGAGTAAATACCGTAATGACTAGCACAATCTACTTTCCCCCTAAAAGCAAAAACAACCAGAACAAGGGTGAGGGTGAGCTAGCTGAACTTTGACTAAAAGGAAAGGTACGAACCTCCCCAAAGATAAAGAAATCATTATTAGGTTAGGAAAAGTGAAACATATAGATCTTGTTTCATATATGGAGAACCTGAAAATAAGAAATTCAGATTAGGTTAGGCAAAGTGAAACATATAGATCGGGTTTCATATATGGAGAACCTGAACAATGAATGTTCCTTGTTCCAATGCAAGGGCCCTGCTGCTAACAAGAAATAAAGTATAGTCAACTGCATGCTTCAAACTCATTACAACACTTTTATTTAGATCACGAGCTATGTCTTCTATTTCTTCTTGTGTGATACATTTGGTGTAGTTGCTTTTATAGACATGGATACTTTGTATTTAATTGTAAATTTTGTTTGAATTTTTGGTCGTGGGGTCATGATTTAAGTTAATGAATTTATGTAAATATTCTGATGATGAATACATATTTTATTCTTTTTGAGAATATTATGGGAAATGACATGTGAGTGATATGGGTCATCTTGTGTTCCAAAAATTTTCTAAGTGGTTAATTCTAAATGGTGGACCTTCCCAAATTCTCCTAGAATTACTAGGAGAAAGATTGCCACAAAGGAAACAACATAATGGGAGAGAAATATTATGTTGTGTGGCAAGATAAGCTTAGCTAGAGAGAAATGTTAAGTTGGTTAAAATGATAAATATATGAACAGTGGGAGAGAAAGGTATTCCTATGAAGGAAAAATCTGAAAATAAGCTTAGCTCGAGAGAAACACTAAATTGACTAGAAAGAAGAGATTTTTCATATATTTTTAAAAAGGAAAAGCTTAGGAAAAAAATTGGGTAGACCTCAAAAGAAATATATTGCTAAAAATCTTCTAGGAAGAGAATAAATAAATACCATTAAGTGGAAACAATTTGGAGAAATTTGTTCATGGAGAAACCAATAGAGAAGCAAGGATCTTGTGCTCGGGGGGAGTTGCTGGTATCACAACTCGTTGGTCAGAGGAGTGAGTCTTTACCCATATCATTCTAAAATAAATTAATTATTGTTGGGGAGATAAGTTATTTTGTATCTAAATTGCATTGGATCAGTTGGAAGTATATGTTGTATTTTCTGTTATGTTTGTTGAAAATTAAAATTAATTGGCTTTTTTCCTAGTACTAAACATGGAATGGTTACAGGAGAAGTAGGTGATATGTAACATTGATTTATGTATGTTATATAAAGAAGCATATGTGGATAGAGCCATGGATGCATGTCGATCGATATATTTGATGACTGAATTTATATCTTATTATCATGTTTTAAAATCATAGACATATATTCAATAGTAGAACAAATGAAACTGTGATAAAATAGTTGCATGTGAGTGGTCACATAATGATTAAAATAAATTCTAGTTACAGAGTAATAGTAAGAAATATTGTCTTGTTCGATCTCTTGAATTTTATAATTTTAAGTATTTCCTTCTCAGATATGGATCACACCCTTATTGTGGATTTTGACTATGTATGGAGAGAAAGGTAAATCACTAACGTTTGTGTAAATTATGGTATAAAAATCCTTCTATAATTAAGCTATAAATGGAACGTAAGACCAATTTTATAATGACAAACCTCATAGTTAGTTGGGCACTCATTATTATTTCTGAGAGGATAAAATGATTGTAAGTCTAGCAATACTTGAATTATGTTGGTTAGTATAGAAAAACAAGAAGTAAATACTTGATACTTCAATATTTCTTAAATTATATATATATATATATATATATATATATATATATATATTAACGAGACACCAACATTTAGCGACTATATACATGTATGTCATACCGAAAGGCTTTTATAGAATAAGAAATAATGTGTGCTAGCTAAGAAATTGTTGTAAGAATACAAGTACATAGTCAAGATAAAAACACAATTAAAGTTAATATATATTAAAAAACAATTTATTTGTCGAGTATGTTCAAATAGGGTTGGTTGATAATGTCCCTTCCAAGTGGGTAAACTCAGTTAAATGAAGCATCATCTGGAAAATAATAATTACAAATAGTGGGGTCGAACTATCATATCACAACAAAAAGTAGAATAAACATTTGAGTGATGACAATCAACTATTTAATTCTTAACCATGGGTAAATATGTTCAAATATATCTTCCTGAATAAACCCATTAGAGAGCATCTAATATTTCTACAAGTGCATTAAAAAGCAGTATTGCGAAGTTTTCAAGGAGGTCAACAATAAATTAAAAGTAACCACAGAAGCAGACTAGAGAGTGCAAGGGGAATTTTAACTATAAGAGAAAAATCCAATAAAGGATGAAGGGATTCAAAATGTATAGAATAGAGTGTGAACAAAGGCACAAATGTTACACCAGGGTTTCCTGGTGTACTTGTGATAGAGAAACCAAGAATATATCAACATAATATAAGAATTATGACGTTAGCTAGTAAATATAATAAATTTTCAAAAAAATAGAGGTAGGGGAGAATTGTTATTAAACCTGCAAAGTGTTGCTCCAAGTGCCATCTAGTCTACCTCTCGATCCGTAGAGAATATACTCTTTCAAATTCATGAGAACTCATACAAATAGTAAAATGAAGAGAGTAATATTGTCAAGGCCATGTGCATAAAATGACAATGGGTATCCATGGAAAATTATGAAAAAAAAAAAAATATTAAGAGGGTAAAACCATTGAACAAGTGTGAACCCTATTAAGAAGGTTATTCGTGTAGTTTTATTCATGACATTACTAAAGGCTTGGGCCATGAGAAAGAAGGACGAAAGCTTGGTCATAAGAAACCTACACGTTAACTATGGTGTGCCATGGCCTTAAAAAAAACTAGGTTGTAAACCGACCAAAGATGAAGGAAAACATTAATAATGAATTTCGAGGGCTTTATCCAAGGAGGACCACGAGGATAGAAAGGGAAAATTACCTGAAGCTAGTAAACCTTTTCCAAGAGGAGGTCCATAGGAAACACCATTATCCACATAGTACTCGAGCACAGAATAAATGTGTTAAAAAACACTTGAAACAATATTAAGTTTGGAAATGATATGTATGTGATGGAGAATAAATGGATTACTTGAATCAGAGGGAACTTGAGCAAGGCCCATAAATGAGATTACAAAAAAAAAACTAACATTAGCAAGGTAATGTCATAGTAATGGAGGTTTGGAGAGTCTTTGCATTAATAATAGGGAAGTAATTACTCATGAACCTACATATCACAAGAAATATGATTGTTTAAACCCAAAATGAAAACAAAATAGAGAAGGGAAAAGTAGAAATAGCCAAGAAGAATATTTGATCCACACACTATTACTTACTAGTCTAACCACATGGTGTCGAGAATGAACTTCATAAAAAGAGAAACATTGTTTGCATGGAAATAAAATAGAGCCACAACTACTATAATACATGGTCTTTTTGTGGATAGATCGAAACTCCTATAGCGAAGCTAGATGACAGTATCTCTATGTCGATAGGGAAAAAGAGAAAATGAAATGCAGATAGTTCATTTCACCAAATGAAAAACCCTAAGTAGGGATCACCATTGATTCATCAGGAAAATTTTTAACCATTTCTTATCATTCCCCACCCCTGACATGTGAAGTCATGGGTTCACTATCGGTTAGACCAATGTAATAGGTCAATGTGGAAAGAACGTGGGCCACCTCACATATTACAGTCACATCACCATTTAGAGTAAATATTTAATCCATGTTCACATCAATTTTATGAGTTGAGGAAGGAATGCGACCGTATGCAAAGATTATTATTATGTTAAGGTGTCATATCATAAAGTTTGCATTCCAAGGATCAAATAATCTAGTTCCAGATTCATAATAGGGGAAATGGGTGGAATCACCCATCATATATATAGTAAAGAAAAATATGTATAAACTCATATGAGGCACAAAGAACATTTTCCAGAACAAATCAAGTATTACTTGTTCTTGTATTGGGGAAACCAAGGTGTGTAAGAGGTCAAACATTGCAATTAAGGAAACTATGTACCAAATTAATTGGAAGTTTGAATCATGGACCTGAAATATTGGTCTAAGACTTATGTAAAAAATTTAATAGCATGATTGAACTATAATATGAGAAAGAGACATTGTAAGGTCTTACATTGCTCAAGCATACTAACATTAAGTGCTAATATGTTTATTTGGTCAACTTTTATTATAGAAATGTGTATCACCGATGATGGAAAAAACATTTCGAATAAAAAATAAATAGTAGGGATTTTTTTTATAGATTTTGAGGTACATTACATGTGGTATTAGAGTTGTATCTTAAACATTGATTCCTCTAGGCTAACCCATAGCTGAAATTTAATAATGTCACTATGTGTGTTACACAAATTTAAGAGGAAAAGAAGATCGAAATGGTAGAATCATCTGCTAGATCTCTTGGTGAAGGAGAGCATATCTAGGTGTATTTAGGAAATGGATTTTCACCTTGTACAACACAAATATTAGCATGTAAATGTTAAATTTAAAATTGGGAATGAAGAGAAATATGTTTAATGTGTACCGAAAATGATATGATTACATCAGAATGCATAGATGTATGTGTGTTAAGTAGTTGTTTGTGTTTAAAGAGAAGCATTATTTTCATAGGTAGTAGGTAATCGTTTAATTGTAGGAAATGATTAAGTATATATGGGAATATGCATGTGTTAAATATATCTAAACTCACTTCCTAAATGTTTCCAATATTGATCATGAAACAACATACACCAAATCTAATAAAATATATCACATGTTGATTAATTTCAGAGTTATAGTTTAAAAATGTATAAATCTTAGCATAAACATTGTATTGGTGCGTGGATATGCACTATGGGTATATATGTAGAAGTAGTGCATATCACATATCTATGGTTTCCTATAATAATGAATTGGGATGGAAACATGGAACAAGAAAAATATATGACATAACAAGGATTAGAATTGCATGAAAGGTTGCAGTGAACATAAATGGAAAGATACTTATGTAAAAAGGTGAAATTACATGAGACCATCTATAAGAGTATGTTGATCTAATTTGATTATTAAATGTATAATTGTATGTGGATCTATTATTTAAAAAATATAGAAAACGTAATGATTAGTATGGAAAGCACATATAAGTACCCAATTGCAAGTCATAAATAGGTATAAAATGACAAAAATTTCCTGAAGAGGTAGTTGCATATATATATACATATATATATATGAAACTAAAAATACTCCTGTCTAAGTTTTAACAAACATATGATAATATAAAAGAGAATAAAGTAACAAAATCTAAATATTTTATAAGCAGATAAATGTTATTTAAGGACAACACTCAACATTATGGAAATAATCTTCGAGTACATGCTTTGGAAAGTAATGTGTGGAGCCACGATGAAGTAAACTATATATATATATATATATATATATATATATATATATATATATATATATATATATATATATATATATATATATATAATGGGATTAGGAACCCAAAAAGTAAATATTGAGTGTACCTAATGTAGAATCCATATTTATGATCATTGATAGAATTGCTTGGTTATAACACTTGAAATATAGGTACAAAAATAATTGGGAAGTCAAAAACTCTAGACCAAAATAGTGTTATATCTCCTATCAGAGTAGTAATAGTATACTCTAAGGTAGAAGGAAATGTTAGAAACCTTGAACAATACTAGGGGGGGGGGGGGGGGGGTGAACCAATATTGTGCCTTATAACTAATTTTATGAAATTTTCACCTTTGTTATCACAAACCCCAATTCATTTATTCATTAGAACCATTGTATATGAGTAGATATAAATATTAACTAGTAAACCACATGAGAAAATACTACAAAAGTAAATAATCATGAACCATAAGAAACAAATCAATAAACATAAACATGATATCAACAACACATCAAGGCATAATCACACATAGAGACACGAGATGTAAGTTAGAAAGCCAAATGGTAAAAACCATCATCGATAGATAGTATTCATCGTCCTCTTTTATTATTATTATAAGGTATTATTTTAAATCTAAATCAATCGCCACCACTAGTGTGAAAGCCACAAATTTTTGATCATGCAAGTTCCTACTCACTCTAGGCCACTACCTATATGAACTTTGCAGCTTACCAATCCCTTGAATTTGCAGGTCACCACCTGCTCGAATCCACCACTCCCAATAATTATCACCCATCTACCAATGGAATATCCAACAACCACAAAATGTTAGCCACCACTCCCAATTTCTCATGCCACTATCCGAAGGACACCGATATACCCTAAATATGAAAGAAACCATTTTCTTGGAAATCCATCACTCACCACACTGAAGGCCTCAAAATTCAAACTTGTTTGTGGACCACGTTTCATAATGTTTGATACTGGATCCACTCTAGAAACTCATACAAACATCATGGGTCCCATTTTCATACTGGACCTGTACAAACAATAAGATCATCAACAACTGAATCAAACACCTGCAACACAACCCTCTCTAGCACAATTAATTTCTTCAATACAAAATTAGCCAAAAAATTAGCCCAACACAATAAAATCTACTCATCAAAACTAAAACTAAATAAATTTGCAACAACAAACAATAGCCATCACTAACATAGTAAGGAAACCATACAAAACTCATACAGTGAAGCTACACTAATACTCTCTCCAATAAAACCCATGCAATACAAACACATCAACAATCTAAAATATGATCTGAAGTCTCTATTGCAATAGCTACAACAATATATTTCCTCTCCATATTAGCAACAACTAGGAGCCATAATATAAAACAAAAGTATTTTAAACATATAGATATATTGTAGCTCCATCATCATATAAATTGTGGTCCAAAACTAAGCTATGGTCTACTCTCTAACTCTGGAAAACTGTAGCTTGTTCTCTCATACACTCTCACTCCATATAACCCATTCTATTTCAAAAGATGGAATTTTATAATTGATGGAAGGTGCAATAAATACAAAAAATAATCCTTATCATCTCGAATTGATCACATTCTATAATGATAGTTAACTCAAGTCGACTCCCTCCACCGAAAACCATGAGAAAATATCCTAGTAAATGCATGTAGAATTCACTAGGATGCAAACAAAATCTGGAAAACTAAGTCTAGAAAGGGTAACATTGTTAATCCCTTCAGTAATTATGTTACTAATTCTCCTAGTTTGCAGGTGGACCTACCCATGGTTTTGCACATGGATTTCACACATGGTTTTTGGGCATGATAGATTTTTCCCATGGTATTTGTAGATTCGGTCAAGGGAACTATGGTTATGTTCTAATCCAGGGTTAGTGTATTGGGGTTTATTAATGATTAGACATGTATATATATGTATTGTAACATTAAAATGAATATAATGAAAAATAAATCTAGTATGCCCATTTTTGGGATCTAGGGGAAAATATTTGTGTATATTTGTTTTATGTTCTCTCCATTGTATATTTTTTCTATTTTAAGAATTCGTTTGCAGGTAATTTTTTTACATGGTTAAAACCTTCACTAATACATTGAGAACCTAAATTTTAGAACTAATTTTCAACTAGATACCTACCTTACCTTGATTTCGGCCTATAATCTCAGTCAACTATGCTCCAAATCATCCTAAACTTGATCCTTTATACTTGTAAACATATCCCAAGCCTGTAGATTATCTGGAACCTCATGTCAAGCCTGTGATAATCATGTCAAGGCTTCCAAACTTGTCTACATCAATTCCAACACAATCACTTCCTTAGTTGAATCCATAGGTCAAGACTTAGGTTGGCATCCTAAGTTGAATGCCATCAACAATTGACTCCATAGATGAGTCCTTAGAAAAAATCCTATGTAAATTAATATTATCTTGAGGGCTACCTCAAATAGGCTAGCAACACTTTAAATACCATGAGACAACATGACGAATAGGAAATTTCATTCGCTAGACATAATAATGTGAATATATGGAAATACAAATCGAAATGGTATAGCACCATCCTAGGTGTGTACTAGGTTTAAGTAAATATGTGTAACAAGCCATTGTGGTTGTATACATATGACAACATTGTCTATCGTGATGCAAGTGCTATAAAGGAAACAAGTGACATGATAAGCTTGTACTTTAACAAGGAAGTCTCATTAATGCAAAGATACCCTGGGATGGGGTTTGAAGTGAAAACCTACTATAAAAAAATTAAGAATATATATATTTGTGTGTGTGTGTGTGTGTGTGTGTGTGTGTGTGTGTGTGAGAGAGAGAGAGAGAGAGAGAGAGATTCTATACACACACACACACACACACACACACTTCTATTATGACCTTGCTTGAAAAACGTATAATCAAATGTATTTCAAGAAAAAAATTCAGTAAGTGAGTATACCTTAATTGGTTTTTGGTGATGGATTTTGTAGAAGACCAATAATAGACATAAAATTTTGTAAATCATGAAAGGACCTAGGTTCCAACGTTAATGTGTTTAAGGCATATTGGCAATGGTTTAATGTACAATATAATAAGTTGTTATGGTAGGATAAGTTGTTAAAAATAAATATGTGAGATCAAGTGGATGACAAAATTATGACCCACATTAATGGGAACTATAATTCCTAGTGTAAGGTGATATTATCAATTAGAGAGAAACCTATAGGATGAAAAACGAACAAAAATTGTAAAAAGTGTAAATTTGAATTTGTATAGTTTTTCAAGAGCAATACTTTGTTTTCTTAAAAGAAATGGAATTATGCTAGTAGAGTGAATTCTTGGATAAGAATTATGAGAACTTAAATTATGTAAATCATAGAGAATAAATACACTATTATTATTTCAATTAGGTGAAACAAGGGTGAGTTTGGTCCAAGTGGATCAAAATTAGAAGAGAACAAAGTATATACACATAACAAGGTGTATAGAGGACATTGGAAGGTATGTCAATACCAATATAAAATGACTTAAAATGGGGTTGAAAACCAAGAAGCATATAAATAAAGTGTAGAAAAAACCATCTTGTACTCAAAAAGAGTCTTCTTGAGCATATTTAATGTTAACATTGTCACAATTTGAACATTCTTATCAAGCAAAACATATACTAACAACACAACTCAAGTATGAGTATGCTACATGTTGTAACTTATGGCAGTAAATAAAATGTCATGATTTTCATAGACAGGATTGGTCTGTAGGACTAATAATATTTATGGAAGAGATTATAATATTCCTACCTAGGGAATAAATAAGTACTAATGGAAATTCCAAAAGAAATCTTTCGTTGACCTCCCTAATTGAGGAATCTCAAAAAAATATTTTCTTATAGTTTAAAAATTTTACATTCAAATATCTGAATAACCTGAAAATTTTTGGTAGAAAGTGTGGTGAGTGAAAAAAGAAGCATGCGAAAATAGGCAAGTGTGTGATACCTAAGATTTCCTAGCTAAAAAATGTTGTAAAACCCAAGAAAGTGTTGGTAAGCTAGGAATTAAAATATCATAGTAATTGATGGTTAAGAGAAAATTAATTTCAAAATTATCAACTCAAGTGAAACTTTTTGAGACTATCAAATCAAAAAATATATTGATAATTTCAAATTGGTTTCCCCAAGAGACCATAAAAAAAAATAAAAATCGCTTAGGAATAGTGTGAAAATTATCCTGAAAATGTCATATTTACAAAAAAAATCAAGGCTAAAATCAAGATTGAAAACATGCAGTTCGTAAAAGGGAAAATACAATGGACTTAGTAAAGGGAAAAAATCCTTAATTAGCATAGAATTGAAGGATGAAATGCTGCTCATATTTGAAGTGATTAAATATTAGTCTTGTTGATTTATTGGAAATTTCACTAACTAGTTTATTTTATAGTATTGTCTATAAAGAAAGAGTTAAGTTTTGGACATTGACTAAGTATAGCCCAAGTAAGGTAATATATATTACCAAAAATAAAAAATAAAAAATAATATATATATATATATATATATAATACTTTGATAGTGGCCCTTGCAAGTGCATAAACCAAGTTATACAAGGCATCATCCAAAAACTAATAATTACAAACAATGAGGTCGAATTAGCCTTTCAAAATAAAAAGTATAATAATGGTTTGAGAAATGGAATTCAACCTTTTAAAATATTTATCCTTGGGTAGACATGTTTATATATGTTTTCCTGGATAAACCCATCAAAGAGTGTCCAAGAATTATACAAGTGCTTTAAAAAGCAGTACTCGGAAACTCCTTTTCAAAGAGGCGAGTAATAAATTAGAGAAACCACACAAGTAGACTAGAGAGTAGAAGAGGCATCTGAATTATAAGAGAAAAAGTTAAAAAATAATCATGAGACTCACAATGTCCATAACAAAGTGTGAATAAAGGAATAGATGTTACGCCAGGGTTTCCTTGTGTACTTGTGATAAAGAAACCAAACCTTTATCATTATAATATATGAATTATGATATTAGCTAGTAAATATAATCAATTTTCAAGAAAATATAGGTAGGGGAGAATTATTATTATACCTATAGAGTGCTGCCCCAAGTTCCATCCAATATACCTTTGGATTATAAGCGCATCTACTTAGCTAAATTCACTCAAAATCAAATTAATAGTAAAATGAAGAGAGTAGGGTTATCAAGACCATGTGCACAAAATGGAAATGAGTTTCCATTGAAAATTATGGACGAAAAAGAGATTAACAGGGTAAAACATTTGAACAGGCATGAACCCTGTTAAGAGGGTTATGCTTGTAGTTGTACTCATGACATGGCTAAAGGCTTGGTCCATGAGAAAGAATGCCCAAAGCCTAGTCATAAAAATCTACATGTTAAAACATGGCGTATTATCACCTAAAACAAAAAGTACGTTGTAAACTGACCAAAGATGAAGGAAAAAAAATAATAAATAATTCTAAGGTTTTTATTCAAGGAGTACCACCAGGATAGAAAGGGTAAATTACCCAAACCTGGTAAACCCTTACCAACAGGATGTCCATAGGAAACATCATTCTTCACATAGTACATGAGCATAGAACATTTTTTTTAAGAAACACTTGAAACAATATTAAGTTTAGAAATGATAGGTATGTGATGGGGAATAAATGGTGTGCTTGAAGAAGAGGGAATATGAGGAAGGCCACTGAAACTAGATTATAAAAAAAATGTAGGATTAGTAGGGTAATCTCATAGTAATGGAGGTTGGGAGAGTATTCACATTAATATAAGGGAAGTACCTAGTACTAAACCTACACATCACAAGCAATGTGATTAGTTAAACCAAAAAAAAAAACAAAATATAGAAGGAAAAAGTAGAAATAGCCAAGAAGAAAATATGACCCTACAGAATATTACTCATCAGACTGGTCGTGTGGTGTTGAGAGTTAACTTCATAAAAAGATAAACATTGTTTGTGTGGAGAGAAAATAGAGCCACACCTAGTTTAATAGAAAGTCATGGAGTGGATAGGTCAAAACATTTGTAGTAGAGCCAGATGATAGTTCATTTATTTCTAAAGGTAAAAAGAACAAATGAATTGGGGATAGTTCATTTCACAAAATGAAAAACCCTAAGTAGATATTCCCGTTGATTCACTACGAAAAAATTGAACCTTTTTTTACCATTCCACACCCCTGTCATGTGAATTCATGGGATAACTGTTAGTTAGACCAATTTAATAAGTTAATGTTGAAAGAACATGAACCAACTCACATATAGCTAGTTGTACCACCATTTAGAGTTAATATTTAATCAATTTTCACATCAATTTTATGAGTTAAGGAAGGCATGTGGCATTATGGGAAGAGGAATCTTATATTAAGCTGTGATACTGTAAAGTTTAAATTCAAAGGATCAAGTAACCTAGCTCCATGTTCATAATAGGGGAAAGGGGTAGAATCTGTCATTATATATGTGAGAAATAAAATATGTATAAACTCATATGAGGCACTAATGACAGATTCTAGAACAAATCAAGGACTACTTAGTGCTTGTCTTGGGGAAACCAAGGTGTGTAAGAGGTCAAACATAACAATAAAGGAAATTATTTACCAAATTAATTGAAATTGTGAACCATGGACCTGAAATATTGGCCGAGGACTTATGGAAAAAATTTAAGAACATGCTTGACCTAATAATGTTGTTGTGTGTGTTAGATAGAGTTAAGAAGCAAAGAAGAAAAAAATGGTAGAAGCATCTGCTAGATCTATTAGTGAAGGAGAGAATATATTGGTTTAGTTAGGCGATGAATTGTCACCTTCTACAACACAACTATTAGCATGGAAATGCTAAATTCAAAATTGTGAATGAAGAGCAATATGTTTACTAGGTACCGAAAATTAGCAGCATAGTATATGAGCATATCTAAGTATGAATTAATAAACCACATGAGTAGCTACTACATAATTAAATATTCATGAACCATAAGCAACAAATGAATAAACATGAACATGATATTATCAACACATCAAGGCACAATCACACATAGGGACATCAGATGTAAGGTGGAAACCCAAAGGGTAGAAGCCATTGTTGGCCGATAGTATGTGTAATATTCATTTCATATTATAAGGTATTATTTTACATCTAAATCACTGGACACCAACAATGTCCAAGCCAAAAATTGACAATCATGCGACCTGCTACTCACTCCAGGCCAGTACCTATATGAACTTTGCAACCCACCACCTACAGGAACCCACCACTCTCTCGACTTTGTAGGCCACCACCTGTTGGATGCCACCACTCCCAATAATTATCACCTAACCACCACTCCAAATTTCTCATGGCACTACATGAAGGATGTAGCTACACCTTGAATATAAAAGCCACCACTTTCTTGGAAATACATCACTTGCCACACTGCTAGACCAAACCTTAAAGATTCTTTGCGGACCACATTTCATAATGTTTCATACTGGATCCAATATAAAAACTAATACAAACATCATGGGACTCATTTCATCCCATTTTCATACTATACCCATACAAACAATAAGATCATCAACAACTAAATTAAATTGCAATACAACCCTTCAACACAATTGATTTCTACAATACAAACTCGGCTAATACATTAGCTTAACAAAATCAAATATTATCATCAGCATTAAAACTCAATAACTTTGCAACAACATACAATAGAAATCACTAACATAGTCAAGTAGGCATACAAAACTCTTACACTAAAGCTACAACAATATTCTGTCCAATAAAACCCTTGTAACACAAACACATCAACAATCTAAAATATGATCTGAAGTCTCTGCTGCAGTAGCTACAATAATATCTCTCCTCTCCATATCAATAGACACTCAAAGCCACGGTTTGCAACAAAAATATGTTAAACATATGGGTCTGTTGTAGCTCCATCATCCTCTAAAATTTTCTCCAAAACTAAGCTCTCATCTGCTCTCTAATTCTCCAAAATGTAGTTAACTCTCTCATACAGTCTCATTCCATTTAACCCCTTCCACTTCATAATTTGGAATTTTATAATTTATGTAATATGCAATAAATACATAATGATAATCCTCATCATCTTGAATTTATCACCTTCTACAATGATGGTTAACTCAATTTGACTCTCTCCTCTAAAAGCCATGGGAAAATACCCACATAAATGCCTCTAGAATTCACTTAGATGCACATAAAATTTTAAAATATGAGTCTAGAAAGGGTAAAAAGGGTCATCCCTTCGGGTAGTATGTTACTATTTCTCCTAATGCATTGAGAACATTTGTTATAAAATTTGTTTTCCATTGTTGGAGACCTACATTACCTTGATTTCAACCAAAACATTTATTCAATCGTGCTCCAAATCCTCCTGAACTTGATCCTTTGTACCTGCAAACATCTACCAATCCTGTAAATTCTATTCAAACTCATGCCAAGATGTTGGTCATCATGTCAAGGCCTCCAACCTTGTTGACACCAATGAAAACATAATCACCTCCTTAGTCGAATCCTTAGGTAGAAACCTAGGTTGGCATCCTACATTGAATGCCATCAAAAATTGACTCCACAGTTGAGTCCTTATCCAAAATCCTATGTAAATCAATATGATCATGAGGTCCACCACAACTAGGTTGAAATCAATGCAAACACCATGTGACAATAAGTCCAATAGGAAATTCCATTCGCTAGACATAATAATGTGAATAGATGGAAATACAAACTGAAATGGCATAATGGAAACCCAAGTATGTACTAGGTATAAGTAAATATATGCAACAAGACATTGTGGTTGTAGAAAAATGACAACATTCTCTATTTTCGTGAAAGTACCTATAACCAAAACCATTGACATGATAATCATGTATTTGAAAAAGGAATTCTAACATATATGTACTCTGGGATGGAGTTTGAAGTGTAAACCTATTATAAACAAATGAAATACACACTCATACACACACACACACACACACACACACACACACACACACACACACACACACACACACTTATGTTATGACCTTATTGAAACACTTATTATGAAACATATTTGAAGACAAAAATCTAGTAAGTGAATATACATTGAGGGTTTTTTGGTGTTGGATTCTGTAGAAGACCAATGGCAGACATAAACTTCATCAAGAACCTTGGTGATGCTAATATAATCTGAAAGGTACCAAGGTTAAAAAATACTATCATGATAAATATTATAAATTATCAAAGGACCTAAGTTATAACATTAAAGTTCTTGAGGCATATTGGAAAATATTTAATGCACAATATAGTAGGATGTTATGGCAGGATAAGTTGTAAAAAATAGATATGTGAGATCAATTTGATGAAATATTTATGACCCACATTAACGAGAACTATATCTCTTAGTGGAATATGATATTCTCAACTAGAGAGAAACCTATTGTATGAAAAACAAACAAAAATTATAAAATTTAGTGTAAATTTGAATTTGTATAGATTTTCAAGAGCAAGACTCTCTTGTCTTAAAAGAAATTGAATTTCGCTAGTAGTTTCAATTCTTTGATAAGGATATTGAGAACATAATTGATGTAAATCATAGATAATAAAGACACAATTAGTATTTTTATTAGTCGAAGCATGGGTGAGTTTGTTCTAGGTGGATCAAAATTAGAATAAAGAAAATTATATACACATAACAAGGTGTATACGAGACATTGGAATAATATGCAAATACCAATAGAAAATGACTTAAAAGGGGGTTGAGAACCCATAGGCATGTAAATAAAGTGTAGAAAAAACCATAATGTAGGAAAAAAAGATTCATGTTGAGCATATTTAATGTTAATGTTGTCACAATTTGAACATTCTTATCAACGAAAACATATACTAACAAAAAAACTCAAGTGTGAGTATGCTAAGCATTATAACCTATGCTAGTAAATAAAATGCCATGAATTTCATGAGCAGGCTTGGTCTTTAGGACATGAAATATTTATGGAAGAGTTAATAATATCCCTACCTGGGTAATAGAAAAGTACTCTTTTAAATTCTAAAAGAAATATTTTGGTAACCTCTGTGATTGAGGAATCTCAAAAATTTATTTTATTGTAGTCTAACAATTTTAAGTTTAGATATTTATAACCTAAAAAATTGTAGCAAAAGTGTTTCATGTGAAAAAATAAGCATGAAAGTATAGGAAATTGTGTGATACCTAAGGGTTACTAGCTAAAATATTCTTGTAAAAACCAAGAAAATGTTTGTCAGTTAGGAATAAAATATCACAGTAATTGATGGTTAGGAGAAAATTGATCTCATGAGTAACAACTCATGTGAAAATTTTAGACACTATAAAATTAAAAAAGAAAGTGATAAATGGATTTTGGTTGCACTAAGAGGCCATAAAAACACAAAATAACTTACAAATAGTGTGAAAAGGATTCAGAAAATGTCATATTTACAAAAAAAATCAAGGCTAAAATCAATATTGAAAACATGTAATTTCTAAAAGGAAACCCTAAAAGACCTAGAAAAGGGGAAAATAATCCTTAATTTGCAAAGACTTGAAGAATGAAATGGTCCTCAAATTTGTATGGGATTACCTAGTACCATTATTGACTCATTGGAAATTTTGCTAACTAGTTTATTTTATAGTATTTTTCATAAAAAAAGAGTTAATTTTTTTTGGAATTGAGATGACCAGGAAAATCGGTTTATAGAAATGATAGTTCATTAAATATTCATTTGCGTGATGCAACAAGATAAATAGGTAGATGTTGATTGAATCTCCTAGAGTATCCTAATGGAATTGATTTTTTTTTCTTTTCCTTAGAACATGCCATAAAAAAGTAAAAAGTGTTATGAAACCAACTCCAAAAATAGAATAAACGAGAGATCAATGCCTTAGAAATCAGCCACTTCGAGGGGGAAACCTCCAATACATTACATAAATGAACAATTCTTGGATGATATGAATGAAAAAATCTCCTTCTATATATAGGAGTCCATGGGATCACAATATAATCCTCGCCAACCTAACAATAATAATGTAAGGGCACAATAATAACAATATTGGGGTTACAAGGGTACAACAATTACAATAAGAGGGTTACATGAACAACAATAATGGATTATACTAGTAATATAGGGACCTAACATGCCCCTCTCCTTCAAGAAAGTGTTTTCCTCAATGCTTGAGTAGCTCTGGATGCTTCCTTATAAAATTCTCATCCTCGCATGTAGAATCTTCAGTGGGTAAGTTCTTCCACTTGATGAGATACTTTGAAATTGATTGATTTCGTAGCTGTCAAGTTCTTGTTTCCATGACTGCTTCAGGTTCCAATATGGTTTTTCCTTCCTCATTAAGTTCTGGAAATATTGTTTGAACTGGAAGTTTTTCACCTATAACCTTATTTAAGCATGTAACATGGAGAACTGGATGCACTCGCGAAGAAGAAGGAAGCTCCAATTTGTATGCCATAGTACAAATATCTAGCAACACATTACAAGGACCATAGTACTTTGGTGATAATTTATTATCCTTCTTAGCTTTCTTGAGGGACATTTGTTTGTATGGTTGTAGCCGTAAAAATGCCCAATCTCCTACATCAAAACTTCTCTCGCTGCGATGTTGATATGCATGTTGTTTCATTCAATTTTGTGCCAAATTTAGGTTATCTTTTAAGAGTTGGAGAACTTCTTGTTGATACTCGATGTGATCTTCCACTGCTTGAGCTTTAGAATTTTCTGTTAAAGATGATGTGATGGACAGTGGATGATATAAATAAAATTCCATAAATGGGGTCATTTTTGCTGCAGTATGGAAGGAAGTGTTATACCACCATTCAACAACAGGTAACTACTTGACCCATTATGTTTGCTTATCAGATAAAAAACAATGAAGATATCCTTCCAAACATTTATTCACTATCTCAGTTTGACCATCAGATTGAGGATGATAAGATGAGATATGAGCTAGTTGAGTACCCAAACAAGAAAATAATTCCATCAAAAAATTCCCAGTAAAAATGGGATCTCTATCACTTACAATAATCTTTGGGTTTCCATGTAGCTTTTGAACTGTTTCTATAAATGTAGTAGCAACTGTACTTGCTTTAGATGGATGAGATAACGCACAAAAGTGTGCATACTTCGTAAGTCTATCAACTACCACCATGATGACACTCTTTCCTTCGGACTTAGGTAAACCTGTGATAAAATCCATTGAAATCTCCTCCCAACGTTGACTTGGAATGGATAAAGGTTGTAGAAGACCCGGGGTATTAATTGTCTCAACTTTATTTTGCTGGAAAACAAAATATTCCGCCAAAAACGTTTGAACATTAGATTTGAGGCCATCCCAAAAAAAATATTTCTTCACCCTGTGGTAAGTTTTTAAAAATACTGAGTGTCCTCCTAAAGGAAAAGTGTGCAATTCCAAAAGAATATTTTGTTTTAGCTGGGAATTCTTACAGATATATAAGTGATATTTGTACCTCAAGGAATAATTTTTCTAGCTAAATGTATCAGATGTACTAGGATCTTGCTACAACTTTTGAATGAGTGTCCACACTTCTTCTTCCTTATTCCATTAATCTCTTGCTTTAGTTATCCAATCTGGTTAGATAATAGAAATGGCACAAAGAAATTATTCCACCTCTTCATCCTTTCTTGAGAGTTCATCTACGAAAACATTTAGCTTCCTTTTTTTGCAGATGATTTCAAAGTCATCTTTGTGACCCATTTTTGCTGATATTCTCAAGATAGTCTTTGTTCTAAAAATTGTTTAAGACTATCATGATCAGTTTTTACCTTGAAGTGTCTCCCCATTGGGTAAGGTCATCATTTCTTTAGTGGATGTAACTGCCAAAATTCCCTTCTCATGAATAGCTTTCTGTAAATACTTTCCTTTGATTACACAACTTTCAAAAGTAATGGGTCTTCCTTGTTTCATTAAAACAACATCAATTCCATTTCCTGAGGCATTAAATTCCACAATAAAGGTTTTTGTGAAGTATGGCATAGCTAAGACCGATGCTATTCACATTGCCTCTCTATGATGTTAAAAGGCCTTAGTTGCTTCAGGAATACATGAAAATGCACCTTTCTTCAATAATGTTGTTACAAGTACTGCTATTATCCCATATTTCTTAACAAACTTGTGATAATATGTCGTTATCCCGAGAAATCCTCACAAATGCTTTATGGTTGTGGGGAATTTCCATTCCTTAATGGCTTTAATTTTGTTAGGTTATACCTTAACACCCTCATGAGATACAATATGACCCATATATTCCACCTCTTGTACTCAAAAGAAACATTTGGATTTTTTTACATATAATTTTTTCTCCTCCAATAGTTTGAGCACCCTGTCAACATGTTGAACATGATCCTTCCAAGACCTGCTGTAGATTAGAATATCATCAAAAAATACTAGCACAAATTTTCTAAGGAAGGGTTTGAAAATGGAATTCATCAACCCTTGAAATGTAGAAGGTGCATTGGTAAGGCCAAAAGGCATGACCAAAAATTCATAATGACCCTCATGAGTTCGAAATGTTATTTTAGGAATATCTTCCATCTTCATTCTAATTTGATGATATCCTGAATGAAGATCCAACTTGTTAAACTAAATTGGTCCATGTAATTCATCCAATAATTCATCAATCACAGGAATGGGAAATTTATCTTTAATATTGAGCTTATTGAGCACCCTATAATCTGGACACATTCGCCATGATCCATCATTCTTGTGCACCAATACTATTGGAGCAGAGAAAGAAATTTGACTAGATTGAAATATACCAGCCTCTAACATTTCTGCAATCATACGGTCAATGTCGCTCTTTTGGACTAAGGAAATATGAAAGGCTTGATGTTTGAAGGAACACTTCCTGGAATCAAATGAATAGCATGATCATGATCATGAATAGGTGGGAGTCCTTTGGGAGTTTCAAACACCTTGGAATGATTGTCCCAGAATTTTTGGAGATCTGGAGAAATAGATGATTTTGATGTTGGAACTTCTAGTGAGCATAATTGTGCAATTACACCTCGTTGTTCTTTCTTCATAAGATTTGTCATAGCATTAGAGCTTATTATCTTTCCCATATTCCCTGTGATACCCCGTAATTCGACTTCCTTTCCTTCCAAAAAAAAATTCAAGAAAAGTTCTTGAAAATGAAAAGCTACCATCCCCAAAGATTGTAACCATTGTACTCCTAGTACAACATCAACATCTCCCATTGGAATGGAAAGCATTGGAATATTCAATACATATTCCCCCATGGTTAGCTTGATATTATGACATTTTCTAGAGCAATTTATAGCTCCTCCATTTTCAACCATCACTTGACATTCTGGTGCCAGGTATAGGAAAGAATTCAATTCCTTGGCTACCATACAATGAATAAAATTATGGGTACTACCTAAATAAATCAACACTATTAATTTTTTCTTCTTTATATGTACTTCTATCTTGAGAGTTTGAGGAGTGGTAATTCCTACAAATGCATTACACGATATGGTCAGACTCATTTCTTCTTCTTCCAGGGTTGGTTCCTAGTGTATATCCTCTTCATTTGAAGTCTCTTTTTCATTTTCTTCCTCCTCTTCACAATCTATGTAAAATAATTTCTTCTCAGCACACTTATGACCTTTAGTGTATCTGCTATCACAACTGTAGCAAAGCACTTTTTCTCTTTTTTATTCTAATTGTTGTGGTGTCAACCTTGTAGGTTGTGGAAGTCTAGGAGTAGCAACACTTCCATATTTATAGATGTGAGTGGTAGGCTTCCTTGTCGCCATAATTTTACATTCAATTTTTCTTGCCAATCTGAATTCCTTCTCCAATGAATCAAGTTCCCAAACATGAACTTCATGTTGGATGTTATCCTTTAAATTCCATATGAAGGCATCAATCATGTGTTCCTATGGAATATCAGTTACACTTATATTCAATTTTTGGAAGTCCTCAATGTGCTCCACCACTGAACCCTTTTGTTTGAGATTTATCAATTGGCTAAATAAGGTGTTTCTCTTTGTATCCTCATAATGTGCTATCATTTCATCCGTAAAAATTGACCAAGTGACATTTTTTTTACGGTAGCAAAGCCATCGATACCGTACAAATGTATTGTTTTTCTAAATGTAAAAGTTGCAATGCGTACCTTTTGTGTGTTTTGCACATTATTGAGATCAAAATATTGCTCCATCTATAGTATCCATGTTACGTGATCCTTGCCATCAAACTTCCTAATATCTATCTTTGGAATATGGCGGTTCTTCCATCCAACATTAGAGTTTATGAGATCACGATTAACATTTATTTTTTTCTCATCATGGGTTTCCTCTATTATGTTTTCTCCATTATGAAACATTTCTTGTATCAACTTTTTCAAACCTTCCATGTATGATTTTAGATCATTCTTCATGTTTTCCATGTTGTCTTTCATTTTTTCTTCTATGTCATCCATCTTAGCTTCCATGTTAGCTTCCATGCCATCCATCTTATCTTCCATGCCTTTCTTGAAACCATCCATTTTAGTGTCCACGCCTTTATTCAAAACTTCCATTTCATTTCTTTTTCTCTTTGTGAGAGCGAAATTGGGTGCACTTGCTCTTGTAATTTTGACATGTCATGTTGCAGTTCTTCGTCTTCATGAGTCATAGTAAAGCCTTCTAAAGGCTTAATGGGTGTTGAATTATTTTTAAGGGGCATTTTGGAACCCAATACTAATATCTAATCTACAATATTCCCTTAGAATCAATTCAAATTGATTTTTCACACAAGAATTATGAAACTCGAAAAAAAAATACACATTTTTCTTTCTTTTAAGGAGCTCGATATTGAAGCTAAATTATCTCTGTGATTGCGGATCATCAATATATGAAATTAAGTCCTATAGTATCACTCTGAAGCTTCTTTAAAATTCCATAGGTCTGACCTGATTTGGATTCCTCAAGAAAGAGTTATGTCCAATCTCCCACAATGACCTAATTATGGACTGGTTAAGTAGAGCGAATTTGTACGACGTTCCATGTGTCGTTGTTTTCTCCTTAAGCTCTAAAATTGATTCACAGGAAACTATAGTCCATTTACTTGCGGCCACTTTTTACATAATTCCCATCCTATGCTAAGAGAGAGAGTTATGACGATTTTCCCATAGTCACCTCTTTGAAATGAAATTCGGGAGCCTAAAAAACCCTAACTTCCATAGATCATATCTATGAAAATATTGCGAACCAAGATCCAAAATTTTTACACGACGTTCCTCAGGATTTCGGCTTCACTCTATAGAAATTTTAGCTTATGAATATTCGTAGAGAAAAATTTATAGTGAAAATTCCAGGACGACCTGTTTGGAGCAACGAAACCCTAGAATCCAAAGCTCTGATACCAAATGTTATGAAACCAACTCCAAAAATAGAAGAAAAGAGAGATCAATGCCTTAGAAATCAGCCACTTCAAGGGGGGAACCTCCAATGCATTACCTAAATGGATAATTATTGGATGATACAAATGATAAAACCTCCTTATATATAGGACTCCATGGGATCACAATATAATCTTAGACAACCTAACAATAATAATGTAAGGGCACAATAATAACAATATTGGGGTTACAGGGGTACAACAATAACAATAACGGGCTTACACTAACAACAATAAGGGACTATACTAGTAATATAGGGACCTAATAAAATTTTTATGGATGAGTGATGTATCCAATACTATGAAAGGAAAAATCTTTTACTAGTCTTGCTAGTTAATGTATTTTTTTCTAAAGAGAAAACATTAGACTATGTTCAAAATTGATGAAGAGAAATGTACTAACACAATGTGTACTAAGATAGTTTATATGCAAAATAATGCAAGGTGAGAGTCCTCATGGCTATACATGGAAGAAAAATGCATGTAATTTCCATCAACAACCTGTAATACAAGATGAATTTATAACTCGAGGGAGAGTTATGGGAAAATAATGGATGAAGTGTAGAAGAAATGTTTACAGGTTTTTTACGTTACAAATTTTTTTCTATTCTTGAGTATAATCATAAATGGAAAAGAAATGCAAGATGATTTTATTTCACTTCTTTAGAAGTGATGAAATTGAGGAAACACCAAGGAAAATGTTTACTTTAAGGGGGGGAATATGTGATACCCTTGGTGTAGTTTATTTTACAAAAATGGTTATTTTGTATTTAATTTTAAATATTCTTTGAATATTTGGTTTTGGGACCATGAATTGAATTGATATAAATAATTTTATGATTGATAAATATTGTATTCCTTTTCGGAATATTATGGGAAATGGCATGTCAGTGATGTGGGATTCCTTTCGATCCAAGCACTTGTTAAGTGGTGAATTCCAAATGGTGTGCCTTCCTGAATTCTCCTTCCAAAATTAACTAAAATTCCAAGGAAAAATATTGCCACAAGGAAACCATGAGACTATGAGAGAAAGATTATGTTGTGTATAAATATAAGCTTAGCTAGAGAGAAATTCTAAGTTGGGTAAAAATATAAACATAACCATAACAAGAGAGAAAGGAGTGCTTCTGAAGGAAAAATATAAGAATGAGCTTAGCTAGAGAGAAATGATAAGTTGGATAAAAGGAAAATATTTTTCCTATATCTAAAAGAAAAAAAACCTAGGAAAAATGGCAATAAACCTTAAAAGAAGGATGCTGCTAAAAATATCTTAGGAAGAGAATTATTAAATATCATTGAGTGGAAACACTTTGGATAACTTGTAGAAATATGTAGCTAGGTTTTCTCTTCATAATGACATATGTAATCATGATTTTATCTAAAGAGAAAAATAAACGTATTTTTCTTGTTCTAGAGGCATGGTTTTTATGATAAAGGGAAATTTATTTTTAGGTCAAGCACCCATTGAGTGCTTCTAGGGCTTTTCATTGAAACTATAAGTCAATTGATTAAATCAACCATAAAATCACCAGAAGATTTCCATGTAAAATACCTTCACAAGTTTAAGTTGTCAACTACATAAAGATAATCATGACCTCTCCTAGACATAGCTAGACCTCGTACAAAGTACATAGAAACACTCTCCCATGGACGAGGAGGTACATGAAGTGGTGTATAAAATCTGAAATTTCCATTGCTAGGGTTACTGACAACACATAATGAACATCCTCTTACAAATCGTGACACACTTTCAAGCATACGAGGCCAATAACAATACCTATGTAATTGTGCCACCTTCTTACCTACACCAAAATGACCAGCAATAAGAGAAGTATGCGCTTCCCTTATGATGTTGACTCCCCCCCCCTATGGAATACAAATATTTCCAGGATGGTACAACAAGTTATCATGCACATGATAATATAATTCCTCTACTTTGTTACCTTGACACAAAGTCGCATATACATCTTTTAAATCACTATCTAAAGAATATTTTCCAACATAGCTCTCATGCATGATAGCCTTATGATTAAGAATAATGGATGCACTAAGAATTGGTCTAGAAAGCATATCAACAACCTTGTTATATATACCTTTCTTATACCTTATCACTAAGTGTAATTATTTAAGAAAACCCATTCATTGAAAGTGCCTTGCGTGTTGCATCTTTTTTTGTGATTGCAAATATTGAAATGGCTAACAATCCGTGTAAATGATTGTTTATTTATCCATCAAGTAGTGTTTCAATTTTTTCACAATTTTCACCAATGCATACGATTCCTTGTCCTATGTAGGATAGTTAATCACTGCACCATTAAAATTTTCTGAATGGAAACAGATGGGCTTACCATGTTGAATTAGGACTACGTCCATGGCATAGTCACTTGCATCAGTCTGCATCTCAAATGGCTGCTTGAAGTCTGGAAGTGCAAGTATAGGAGTTTAACTGATTTTTTCCATCAATGCATCAAATTGTTTTTAAGGTTTATGTAAATTTTGAAAGTGATTCAATTAGGGTTTTAAGCCTCTTTTGTAAAATTATTAAACATATAAACATGAAATTAAAAATCATTTTTTGCAGAAAACATAAGAAAATACCACCAGAACAATAAACACACAACAACAAAATATGAATGAGTTCACCCCTCTTAGGCTATGTCTCCTGGTCGAGCTTCCAATGGTTGGGCCTCTTTCATTATGCTAAAAAAATGGAGTTTACATCAAGTTATAGTGCTCAAATGGTTGAAATAATAGCTCCAATGGATTCAAAACTGTCAAAAACCCCTGTCTAGCTTTTTTCTGCTCCCAAAAAGGCCAAAATATGAAGAATTTATGATCTCCACAAGTTTTCTAACAATTTGTCCTTACAATTTCGACTAGCATGCAAACCGTGCTATAATTTCGCCCCAAAAAGCGCTAACTGAGTGAATTTTTCTCCAACCACCAATAAAAATCATGGGATAGTTAATTTTCCCAATGTTTCCTATGGACCAAATATTTTATTATCAATCAAGGGAGTCGGGCTAAGCCCTGGACCCTCATCCCGCCCCTTGTTTCTTGTGGGCTCGGTGACTAGGGCTGGGCTAGCCCTAACCCACTCCCCAAACGCTGCATACAAAAAATTTAAATAGAATTTTTAAGCTATACTTGTATGGTCGTAATGTGTGGCATGTTACAACTTAACAAGTAATCTGTTGGAGTGCTTTCCGGCAATACCAAAATTTTGGTTTGTCATAAGGGCACCACATGGCGACCTCTGGTTGGCCCACGTGGCGTTTCCTAGTTGGTCTAACCAAAAATCAATGAAAACGCTCCAATTCAAAACCAATCTGAATGCGACAAGTGGCGCACTAGCATAGGTTGAAAAATTCAAATCAACCATGCACAATCAAGGTCCAGTCAGCAGTACGGAATGCTAACTAGGAGTCCCTATACATCCAAAAGCAATTTTTTCTAGTTATTTCCAAAAACAAACAGAACACGGTTGCAGGAGCATACAAAGTCATTTATTCATGAGAAGAGTTTTGTCATATTTAGAACAACGAGATCTATGCAAGCGTGCATGTTTCGATCCATTATAAGAACTTCGAATTTTGAGCATAAAATTGATCCACTAGATCAAAGACAAAAACAAAAAAAAAAACAAAATATTGATTAAAATAGAGAATGGGTGTTATGTCACAAGAGAGAAAAAAGAATTCAAATAAAATATTAATTTAAATAGAAAAGGGTTTGGTTGAGACGAAATTGTTATTTCATCTCAAATTAATGTCTTAAAAGGTCCCTATGTGTAGTAGTGTATGATAAATTATTGTATGAGAGCCAACATAATATGTTCATCCTTCAATGGAAATCATGGGGGGTGTTTTTATTGGTCACTACTATAGGCCAAACATAATTTTTAGTGTTTTGGAGGGAATATGGGTTGATTCCATCTATGGCTATGTTGAGTCATAGAATTCGTACTTCGCCCTTGAATTTTTCGGGTTATGTATTCTCTATTCGCTTCAAGGCTATTGATTCTATTCATATTCACATAACTCCTTACCCTCTGTTGTGTGAGGCATACCATCCCCAAAACATAACCTTATAATATTCCTTATGTTTTTAATATGATTATGTGACATTATGAAAATGAAAACGTTACTAAAATTCATTAGACATTAGAGAGTTATAAGGAAGTTCAAGAGGCATGAGGGTGGATGAAAGGTCATGGTAGGTGGAAGGTCACCTCATTTCTATAAATATACCATCATGCCTCATTTTTTATGGGATTTAGCACTTGAGCCTCATACTATATTGTAGAATGAGCCTCTATGCTCAATAAGTATTATATAATTGGATAGAGAGACTATGGTAAATTCATTATGTTTATATTCCAACGCTAAGATAATATTTTGGTATTACTTGGTTATTCTAAGTAATGTTAGTTTGTGAGGTAAAAACCTTCTTAGGAAGCCATAGGATACATGTAACTATCATTTCTAGAAAAATAATTACTCTAAAGAATTATGACACTAGAAAATTTGGCGGAAATTCCGACAGCCAATTCGTCGCTATTCCGACACATAGTCGTCGCAAGAGCGATAGTTTGAGGGCGGAAAAAATGTGGTTTGTCATGCCGTCGGAGTTCCGACGCACGTAAAAAGTGTCGCACTATCGACACTTCTTCCGTCGCTTCCGAACAAGCGTCACTCTTCCGACGTCTCACAAACCGTCGCGCCTTCGACGTTTGTAAACTATTGCACTTCTGACGAAATGTGGTTTGATGTTTTGAACATCGCTCTTCCGACGTTTGTAAACAGTCGCAATTCCGACGCAACGTGGTCCGACGTTTTGGACGTCGCTCTTCCGACGTCTGTAAGATGTCGCAATTTCGACGAAATGTGGTCTGACGTTTGGAACGTCGTTCTTCCGACGTTTGTAAGCTGTCGTAATTCCGACGAAATGTGGTCCGACGTTTTTATACTGTCTCTCTTCCGAAGTTTCTGGGTTGTCGCAGTTCCGACGTCTACAAGGCATCGGTAGACCGACAGAGGGTTCAATTTAAAAAAAAAAATGAAATTTTAAAAGATGAGAAACATTGTTTTGAATATATTATATGAATAGAAAACAGTCCATGAAGTCATTACATTTTCACATCTAAATATTGGAACCCAAATATCCATCCAGAAAAGTGGAAGTCCCACCCCAGACAATGATAGAAAAATACCCCATGTCACCTACAGGGACATGATCTAAAATCCAGTAACGGTGCACATGGAGATTATCTACAAATCTAAGAAAGCATCCAAATATGCCTGAGGCATCTATAAGAAAGTGAAATAGCAGTATGTAGAATAGTAAAGCAACAGATAGAGTACCGACGTCCATTGTTCCAAATACAAATTAAAGTACCCAAAACCCTGCAACAGAGAAAAACGCTAATCATGTGAGGAGTGTGATATGTCCAAAATATAAAAAGACCATCAGACCATATCAATAAACCAGCAACATAGACCAGCATCGCTAGTTTTGAAGGCAGAGTGATAAACATTAATCATTTTTTTCACAAGAGAAAAAACGTTGTTTTGAATATATTATATGAAGTAAAACAGTCCATGAAGTCATTACATTTTCACATCTGAAGATTGGAACCCAAATATCCATCCGGAAAAGTGGAAGTCCCACCCCAGACAGTGATAGAAAAATACCCCATGTCACATACAGGGACTTGATATAAAACCCAGTAACGGTCCACATGGAGATTATCGACAATCTGAGAAAGCATCCAAATATGCCCCAGGCATCTATAAGAAAGTGAAATAGCAGTATGTAGAATAGTAAAGCAACAGATAGAGTACCGACGTCCATTGTTCCAAATACAAATTAAAGTACCCAAAATCCTTGAAGAGAGAAAAACGCTAATCATGTGAGGAGTGTGATATGTCCAAAATATAAAAAGACCATCAGACCATATCAATAAACCAGCAACATAGACCAGCATCGCTAGTTTTTAAGGCAGAGTGATAAACATTAATCATTTTTTTTCACAAGATAAAAAACGTTGTTTTGAATATATTATATGAAGTAAAACAGTCCATGAAGTTATTACATTTTCACATCTGAAGATTGGAACCCAAATATCCATCCAGAAAAGTGGAAGTCCCACCCCAGACAGTGATAGAAAAATACCCCATGTCACATACAGGGACTTGACATAAAACCCAGTAACGGTCCACATGGATATTATCAACAAATCTGAGAAAGCATCCAAATATGCCCGAGGCATCTATAAGAAAGTGAAATAGCGATATGTAGAATAGTAAAACAACAGATAGAGTACCGACGTCCATTGTTCCAAATACAAATTAAAGTACCCAAAATCCTTGAACAGAGAAAAACGCTAATCATGTGAGGAGTGTGATATGTCCAAAATATAAAAATACCATCAGACCATATCAATAAACCAGCAACATAGACCGGCATCGCTAGTTTTGAAGGCAGAGTGATAAACATTAATCATTTTTTTTTCACAAGAGAAAAAACGTTGTTTTGAATATATTATATGAAGTAAAATAGTCCATGATTACATTTTCACATCTGAAGATTGGAACCCAAATATTCATCCAGAAAAGTGGAAGTCCCACCCCAGACAGTGATAGAAAAATAACCCATGTCACATACAGGGACTTGATATAAAACCCAGTAACGGTCCACATGGAGATTATCGACAAATCTGAGAAAGCATCCAAATATGCCCGAGGCATCTATAAGAAAGTGAAATAGCAGTATGTAGAATAGTAAAACAATAGATAGAGTACCGACGTCCATTGTTCCAAATACAAACTAAAGTACCCAAAATCCTTGAACAGAGAAAAATGCTAATCATGTGAGGAGTGTGATATGTCCAAAATATAAAAAGACCATCAGACCATATCAATAAACCGGCAACATAGACCAGCATCGCTAGTTTTGAAGGCAGAGTGATAAACATTAATCATTTTTTTTTTCACAAGAGAAAAAACGCTGTTTTGAATGTATTATATGAAGTAAAACAGTCCATGAAGTCATTACATTTTCACATCTGAAGATTGGAGCCCAAATATCCATCCAGAAAAGTGGAAGTCCCACCCCAGACAATGATAGAAAAATACCCCATGTCACATACAGCGACTTGATATAAAACCCAGTAACGGTCCACGTGGAGATTATCGACAATCTGAGAAAGCATCCAAATATGCCCAAGGCATCTATAAGAAAGTGAAATAGCAGTATGTAGAATAGTAAAGCAACAGATAGAGTACGTACCGACGTCCATTGTTCCAAATACAAATTAAAGTACCCAAAATCCTTGAACAGAGAAAAACGCTAATCATGTGAGAGTGTGATATGTCCAAAATATAAAAAGACCATCAGACCATATCAATAAACCAGCAACATAGACCAGCATCGCTAGTTTTGAAGGCAGAGTGATAAACATTAATCATTTTTTTTTTCACAAGAGAAAAAATGTTGTTTTGAATATATTATATGAAGTAAAACAGTCCATGAAGTCATTACATTTTCACATCCGAAGATTGGAACCCAAATATCCATCCTGAAAAATGGAAGTCCCACCCTAGACAATGATAGAAAAATACCCCATGTCACATACAGGGACATGATATAAAACCCAGTAACGGTCCACATGGAGATTATCGACAATCTGAGAAAGCATCCAAATGTGGCCGAGGCATCTATAAGAAAGTGAAATAGCAGTATGTAGAATAGTAAAGCAACAGATAGAGTACCGACGTCCATTGTTCCAAATACAAATTAAAGTACCCAAAATCCTTGAACAGATCAAGAAAAACGCTAATCATGTGAGAATTCTAAGTAAAGTTAATCTATTAACATTGTGAATAAAATTACACCGAAGTCAAAAACATTGCCTGGCCATACACATGGAAAATTTGTCATCAAAAAATCAAAATATTAAGAAGACTGCCCTCATACGGGGAAACCAGTCTTGAACGTTTAATTTACAGAATTCAAAAATATTACAAAGGTCCAGCACAGTAAAATAATCTAAAAGCAGCCCAATTAAGTGGGCCTGCTAAGCAAGAAAAAAAAAATTAACCAAACTACTCCTCCGGTGGTTCCTCCACGATTCGGCACCATCCTTCGGAAGGTCCAGGATCGCTAGGTGCTACCTCCACATGCATGCCACGGCTCCCCTCCTGAAGGCCCGAATGCTGGCCGGCTTTTTCCGAGCTCGGACCCGCCGGACGGGTGCATTCTTCCTCCGTTTGGGCCTCCTCGCGGAAGACCACAGTGACTACAACTGTGATTCGCGGGCGGTTGAGAGTGCAATCAAAGGAAAATTGCGCAGTGCGCTTCGTGGGAGAAGGTGAACTAGCGGTGGGGAAGCCAGGAGCAGGGGAATCCATACGGTGGCCAGATGCTACAAGCCGACCCCGCCCACTCCTAGTATTTGGATATCGACCTAAGTAATAATCACTGGACTGGCCGGAAGTCGACTCTGTTGAGGGGATGGAGGGAGCGCGCCGGGGTTGACGTCTAGTGCTCCCCCTGCGGCAACGCATCCTATGACGCACGCGAGGCATGGGTGCAATCTCAGGCGCAGTGGGCACAAGAGGAGACGAAGAAGCAGAATTCCAATTAACAGAGGAAGACAGACAGAGACAGAACCGAGAGAAATGAAAATATGCAGCAAGGTCTAGGCAGCAGTTCAGCTGGCCACTTCTCCTTATCGTCACAGTTAGCAGGCAGTGTAATCCAGCAACCGGCTTGTCTGAAAAACCATGGCTAAACGCCATTTTGTTGACATGACTGCAATGCAATCAAAGGACGCCCGTCATAATTAATCTCTGATCATTAATAACGAGAGCCGAAGGCTGAATCAAATTGGAGTGTGCGGAATCGCTAAGAGGAGTGGAGGTGCGATCTTGGACAGTGTTAAAAATTAATTAATGCGGATTTGATGTGAAAACTTAATTGAACAGTGTTAAATGTTAATGCGATTGATATGAAATCGCCATATCCATGTCCCATCGCCTTAAACGCCATCGAATTCACCTGCAGCCGGGAGCAGGGCAAGTTTTTATTGAGGACACGTGGCAGAAATTGATTGGAGCAGATCTTTGTTTGGGCCGCTCGCGCAGTGGAAATCCGGACCCGAAAAATATTAGGGCGAATTTGATAAGAAATTCGTGTCACAACTTCCCTCCGTACGCCAGCCAAACTTCGGACCCGAAAAATATTAGGGCAGAATTCATTTGGTTTCCGCGTCACAAAATTGGCCGACGTCAGCAGGCTATTTTGGAACGCAAATTTGGTTTGAATTATGGTTTATCGCCGTTTGAAGTCCGGCGGGCTTGACTTAAGAACAATTTTGTTTGCTCCCATCTTATAAAATTTGTTTTGGTTTTCTTTGATAATACACATATTTATAATAAATCATGGGAATACCACACTAAACATGTGGAAAAGTTATATAAATAATTATTGAGAACAATCATTTTTATGTAAAAATATCCAAGGCGAGGTCTGTGTAGAGAACCGGGGTCGTGAAAACTTTTCAAATATAAAAATCCCGCTTAATAAAGAGACAAAATTGTTGTGCTTTCGGAACCTGACCTGAGGATTGGACATGAGTTAACAAACAAAAGGATAGCGGAACCAGACTTGCACCCGTGGTCAAGCCCTCTACCAAAACCACGAGCGGAATCACAAAAGCGGGTTGCCCATATCGCACCGCTTTTGCGGAGTAGGTGGTATTTCCTAAAACCACCGTTTAACCCGCGCCATCGCACGTTAAAGCCCGACGTTGGAAGCTGAGCGAAATTGCCAAGAGTCGTTGATTTGGAAAAGGGCCATCGGATGGTGGTCGCACGTTGAACTTGCCCGGAGGTTAACTAAGGTGTGCGGAGGATAGCCAGGTACGATACGAGTGTTTGATTGGTTATTGATATATATAGGTGGGGCCGGAGTATAATGAAATTTTTTAATTAAACGATTGGCGAATAATTAGCATAAGTCTGGAGCGTGATTGTTGTAAGGCTGGGTGGTGAAATATAGAGCCGAAAGTTCATTACAAGTTATTTATTTAAAAAGAAACGTGAGTATAAATACAAAGTGTTGAAAGTTAAACATTGGTTATAAGGCTTGGAGATAATATAAAGTCGGGAATATAAATTAAAGTCCAACCATTGTGGATAGTATTTATTTATCAAATTCTACGAATTTGATAAATAAACCCGAAGAAAGAAGAAGTCAATTAAGACTTAGGCTGGAGGAAAAGAATGGGGTAAACCAAGGGAAAATGCTGACAGAGCGATTGTAGACACACCATCTCTCCTTGGGGGTCCAATTTCAGTTTTGTTGTGTCACACGATGATCTCTCTTCTCTGGCATTTACTTGTATTGAAGAACACTATTTTAGGAATAAGGAGTTATTTTCTCCAAAAATAACCCTAGCCAAACATTGACAATGCATCAAGGATATCTTTCTATGCTTCATAAGTACATTTGTTCTACTTCTAAATCATGTCTTGGAAGTGGTTGTTGTGCTGGAAATTATTCACCAGTTTGTTTCATACCAAAGTCTTTTTCACATTTTCAGCATCTAATACATGAAAAAGATAATGGTTTAAAACAACATAAATATTTGAAATTTTGCAAGAATTGTCTGGCACACTTTGAATATGAATTTTGAGGTCAAGTGCATGATGCTGTATAGGATCAAGTGTCATTTTGAATACCAAATGTTTCACAAGAAACTTCTCAACATGCTACCCTGCAGTAAGGATTAAATGACAATATTGCATCAACTATTTCCATAATAAAAGTGCACTTCGGCCATAAGACTAAACAACTACAAATGTTGTAGATCTAACAAGACCACACAATCAAATTTATTCCACAAGGCCAATACTGTATGAAAAATGAAAATGAGTTTGCAACCAAAAATACCTTAGGCAACTAATTCAATTAGATACACCAAACCATCAGCAAAAAGGAAAACCAGCCTACTCAAAAGGCAAGCATTTACCTCCTTTGACAAAATTTTGAGTTCCAAAACAAGGGCCTTTATTGTCTTGTCAATGCCCCTAGTAATTTGAACGGGGTTTGCACCTGCTGCAACAAACTAAACAAAAAGGTTTCATTTCAAATTATTTTCCACAAATTTAAGATAAAACCATTGTTAGTTTTGTATTTCCTAACAAGCTCATAAATTTTGACAAAAGAACCAAAATTTTTTAATACCTGATAGCAATTTTTTCACTCAAAAACTATCTTAGACTCAATAAGCCCAACCTAAAACTAAAAAACCAAACACCATAAGACCCTACAAAAATGAATAGATGATCTTAATCCAGTACTATCGACAAAAAGTTACCTTTACACCCTCACTTATTAAACCCTGTGCTGTTGAATTTTAACTTCAACTGCTGCAGCAGAAGGACGGATGCAGCAGCAACATTTTTTTTTGGAGGTTGTTTGCATGCCATCCAGAAATTTAATTCAGCATTTAAAATTCCTGCAAGTTTTTTTTGTAGACGGCCGCAGCCATATTTCTGTACAGGATTGTATTTAAACACAACAACCAACATTAACGCAATTCACCAACCAAAAATTAAACAAACAGAAATTTACCCGACAGTTTTGTAAATTCAAAAGGAGGACACGTGGAGCATTAATATTGGATCGCATGAAATTGAAGGGAATCTGAAAACCTGAAAACCAGACCCGAATTTTTTATAGGGCACATTGGATTGAGAATTTGAGTTAAAATTAGGCAGACGTCAGCATCCCATTTTGGAACGCGAATTTGGTTTGAAATTCAATCTATTTAGACTTTTGAAGTCCGACGGAAAGGGTTCTTTAATGTTTTGATAGTTTAATTTTATGTATGCTTTAATATATACATATGTTTTAAACATATGTTATATATATCATATGCAAAATGAAAGGTGGGCCATAGAATTTAGTTTTAATTTTATTTTTTTAAAAAGAGGGTTTATTATAATATGTTTTATATGTTATGGCATATAAAAATATAAAGGACAAAAAAGCTTGGTAGTTTTTTTTATAGACAGTACGTAAATTTTTTATTACACAGCAGTGTGTAAAAAGTGAAAGACTGAGTGTAACTTTTTAAGTGTGTATGCACAGTAGTGCGAAAGTGAAAAACACAACAGAGTGTTTTAGAGACAGAGTATGTTTGTTTTGAACAGATAGTGAGTTGGTTTTATGCACTGCGTTTTGTAGCAGTCATAATTTTGTAATCCCTCTCAGTGAGGAAGAAGTGTAATAGTTTTTTTTTTTGAGTTATTGAAGGGAATAGAAGTTTGTTTTCAAAGTATTGAAACTCTGTCTCCTGTCAAAGAAATTTTTATTTTCTCTGTGTTAGAGGAAGGGAGATTTATTCTCCATTCATTGTTCTAGAATTTTTCAATATTCCAACATGTGAAAGAACAACAGATGTTGTGGTTCCATCCCCAGCTAAATCATTTGTCTTTGCCGCAGCTTGCCTTACCAACTTGGCCTCAATATTTTCAACTGGGTCCTCTAATTCAACCAATAAAAAGGCCAAAACCATAGCATTGAGATACATTTCATTACACTGTCAATAACAATAAAATTTGACTCAGCCATAACCCTTTCCTTTTATTGTTGTGAAAAGCTTTATGCATTAATCTAATGTGGCTAGTCCATAGGCCAAGTAGACCACTGGGTAACAAATATGTTTCCTTTCACCTTGAGTTTTCAAATTATGCCTACCAAATCTAAGACATTTAAGAGGGGGAACTAATACAACGTTAAAAAGAAAACCAGAGCACACATCTACAAATTACCTCCTTAGCTACTGTCACACCATCATTAACTATTTTCGAAGAACCATGCTTGCTCTCCAAGACAACATTTTGCCCTTCGCCCCAAGGGTGACTCCAACAAGATCAGCAAGTTTTTTCACACCGCCTGCAAGACAAATTGACAATGCTTTCAGTAAGTGTGCAATTGAATGCCAGACCATATGCCAAAACAACCCTCCATGAAAAAATAAAATAACACATTAAAATCGAATATAAGTGGACAAGGAAAGATCCACCGCAGTGAAGTTTCACGTGCAGGTGACCTTCCTTTAAACATAATTTTTTCTCTGACCTGCAATTTTTTTGTCACCGAGCCATCCTTGTTGAAGTAAAACTCCTTTTCCATAGCTCTTGTATTAACTACCTTCTCTCTGTCGCGTAATCTCAGAGTCCCTCTTCTGCTTGAGAGATTAAAGGAAATGGGTGAAAAAACTGAAAGAGAAGACAATTGTCTGCCGTAATTATCAAACATTGCACCCAACTTCTTCCCCTTTCCATTGTTACCCAATGAGGTAGATGTGGCAATTGTTGTCATACTGCCCAAAGCAGAGGCCATATTCTCTTATCCTAAATATAGAATTACAAGATCTTCATATTAGTATGAACCTTAAAAAACATGACTCCCATTGCTAAAAACCACTTTTAAGTTGTAACAGGAAAACTAAACAACTATCGCAATTTTTGGCAACTTCTGGAGCATTAAGAGAGAAACAACCAAAGCGAAATACAACCACAATCCTCATTTTAATGATACCGGACTATATATTTGCATTAAGATAATAGAAATAAATCACGACTATATTAAGGCCAGCACAAAACAATCTTTAACCAGTGTCTCTCGCGGCCTTCAGGTTGCCATGCTAGAGGTTGCATATTTTTTATTTAAATTCTTGACCTCTCGTGCCCATCTATGAATGCATCCAATGGGATATCTACATCAAATGCTCCTTTATATCCCCAAAAACAAATTCCCTACTACAAGAGCACTAATATTGATGGATCACCCCACACCATCCCACCCACTAGAAACGGTGAAAAAGGAAACCCGAGAAACCTTCTGAAATATCTCAAGATGACTATATGGGTGGTTCTTATGAATCAACCAACCATTCAGAACATGCTCATCAATCCAAACCATAAGTATTATGTGATAATATTCAAGCAGGCACTGAATCGGATTTCTGAAGCTATGTTAGAGAAACCCTAAACTCTCACTGAAAATAGGTGAAATGTGGCACCACTCAGAGATTGACATGTGCCAATTGGTACAAGTGGTAGACAATTGGCATGCTCAAACAATGAGGTGATGCGGGAATGACATGAGGGAGAAAATATCAGAAAAGCCCCAAATCTGGAGAACTAAAGCTCATCACCAACCTGAGATTGACAACTTTACATGATGTAACCTATGAAATCGAAAATGGAGAAATCATAGTAACAATAAAGTAACCTATGTAACAATAAAGTCGGATTCATCCTGGGAGTGGTAATGGGAGAAATCATAGTGAACAACAGGAAACATGCAGAGTTGCTTACAATCAAATAGATGAGAAAACACATACAAAAAACCTAGATAATAATCATGAACAAGCTTAATATTGAATTATGAACTGTAAAGGAACTTACAAAATGTGACATTATGAACTTGGTCAAGCGCACAAGCAAAAATATCCTAGACATGACCCTGGTTGACAAGTTGTATTGTTCATGATGCAAGAGGATTTGTACCTGCACTGCCAAGTCAATCAAAATCCATCATTATCTATACAATAAATACAAGTAATTGATGTAGTATTTTTACTCTAAGATGCATTCTTATGATAATGTTAGAACATATGTTGAAAATGTCAAAACATACCTGAATAAGCTCCTCTTCGTTTCAAGAAAAATTTATTGGAGTCGCATGAACTTGGAACAAGCCTCCCACGATCTGAAAGAGTAGCAACTAAGTCAAAAGTGACTTTTTTGTTGCTACGCTGGATCAAGGGAGGTTTGCTCCAAGATTAAATCGCTCCAATAAATTATTCTCTACTAAACAGGGCCAACCACGTGAAGGTGGAAGCTCTTATGGCCCCTCCCCCCCCCCCCCCCTCCTCACATCACTCTCAATTCCCCAATACCCAATCTATATTTCATTTTTTACTTTCATGAGCATAAAAAAAAATATTCAATAACTAATAAAAAAACAATTCAACAAAAAGTACACAAGGAAACATTGCAATTAATGCTTGACATAAAAATAGTAAGATAAATGAGTTTTTTATATAACGCAAAAAAACGTTCCAAGTATGGTAACGTTTGTCTTATAATAATACAATATTTTACATTGTCAAATTTTCTTTTTCTTCTTCCTATTTTTAAAGCTCCTAATTACATCATCAATATCATCGTGCTCTGCTCCTGTTTTGTGCCTTTCAACCCGCACTGCTGACCTAGTTGCGTATTCACGATGTCTGGGCTCATCCAGTGACGGGGCATCGCCTACAAAAACAGATAATATTAAATTTTAATTGTCAGTTTTTAAACATCATTGAACTAGTTCGGTAATATTAATAAAAAAAATTGCAATGAGATTATTTACCTGGTGCACCAGTTGTCGCCGCTGACCTAGTTGCGTTGTCACGATGTCTGGTCTCATCCAGTGACGGGGCATCGCCTACAAAAACAGATAATATTAAATTTTAATTATCAGTTTTTAAATACCATTGAACTAGTTCGGTAATATTAATAAAAAAAATTGCAATGAGATTATTTACCTGGTGCACCAGTTGTCGTCGTTGGGACTGTTGCCCTGTCTTCCTCTCTGGTGGTAAGATCCTCAAGGGAAACATTCTCTGTCATTTAAACAAAAAACGTTATAAGGACAACCATCAAGGTATAATTAGAAAAATTATAAGTGGAAATTAATTACCGTCACGGCCCTCACTGATAGCAGCATTGTCGGCCTGGTCCCCACTACAATGATCAGGTTGCACGAGAGGATCATCTACATCTGGCTCTAAAACTGGGTTATTTGCCTCGTCGGTAGTGCTGCTCCCCTGATTTAAACAAAGTTGTTAGACATTAAATTTATGGACGAAATCAAAAATATTGAAAGGTTAATGTTTTACCTTATCAGGCATTCTAGATCTTGCGACCTGCCCCAAGCTTCTATGACGTTCAACTACAGCTTGATAGCCAAAACGGAAAGCGATATTTTTATCTTCCTCTGTAGTTTCTGTTCCTAAGTCATCACCCTACATTACATATGATTGTGTATTTTTAATCATATCCGAGTAGGGATTACAAAAACGTTGGAAGGCTACACAATTAATTATGAGATAAGCTACGCACCCTACAATTTTGCAGCTTCAATTTCTGGCAGCTAACGCGTTTTGTGATGCATCTTTCTCATCCTAGCTGGTCCATTGAAAGAAAAAATCCCAGTACCGCTATTGAAGTCGATATGACGAGTTAACACTTTTATTTTGTATACAAAAGAAAATTAAAGGCTGTATTAAAGTTGTAATTTACCTTGTGGGTCCAGTTGGCATTTTTCCTTATTTCTTTGCCCTTTTCTCTTTTCCGTCATGGATGAGTGCCTTCCACTCACTCTCTGGAACTATGAGAGGACGCTCGTATCTAGGGTTAAATTGAAATTGCTTCCTATAGGTGTCCCTAGTATATTTCAAATATTTGCCGGCTACCCGAGCCACCGCTGTGCTGTCAAATGTGCCGACCCCAAAAAGGGCTTCTAGATAATCTAGAAGTTTTTTTTTCAGTTAAATTTCAAAATTCACCCCATATATGACAATAAAAATTACCAACGCATGGCTCTCTAGAATCTTGTAGAACTCATTGTTTCCTACACAGAATAAAACCAAAAAAAGAAGAAGATATTATCATTAATTTAAAAATAAAAATCATGATAAATATGTTTTAGATGAAGTACATGAAATAGTTAAAATATTAAAATTTACCTGGGAGTTGTACATGATTTATAGGGACACCCTCATCGTTCACCAACAACGTGCCATTAATGGTCCCTGTGGAGCTGACACGTGTAGCTCCAGGAAACGCAATAATGTAGTTGGCCATATCAGCCTCATCATTGCCAACACGTTTAGCGATTGGCTGGGTGTCTGTTTGGGCAGGGTGTGTTTCTTGGCTAGCACCTAAAGGAGTAGAAGGTGTACGAGAGGTTTGTTGGGAAATCTCTTTCCCTTGTGTCCCACTACCACCAACACCGAGTTCAGCAAATGCCAGAAAACGCTACATACAAAAGAAATTTTTGTTAGTTTAGTCAATGTAAAAATTAAAAATCAAACTATCACAATTCATCTCATGCAGAACAAAAAAAATATCCTTTTGACTTTTTATTATTACCTGATATCTTTCTAGATGCCTCATAAGATGTTGTATCCTCTCTTCTGTTTCAGGTGTTTGAGGCACATCTATCAAAGCATTAAATTCCGACCTTGCATCTCGTGCCTTTTTTTGCAACAAGAACATTGGAGATAGGGATGAAGAAAGCTCTTCCCCAAAGAGGGAATCATCAGGCGTACCATGGCTAGGTGTCTGCATATTTGAACAAAATTAATATTATTTCAATTATGTAAATAACTAAAATACCTAAAGATAGAGCAATGCTGGCACTTTACATGTTCTTCCGCTGGCCTCTTTCCGCGATCATCCAGTCTCGGGGTTGTTCCTGCACTGCTCTGATCAGTCTGCCACATTGCAATAAAATTATAAATGTAAAAACTTGAAAACAATATCTAACTTGAAAACACAAAATGAAAACTGAAATAATTTCTAATAAGACACCTGAAGACAGAGTTAGAGTTTCAAATATGCCTTGCATTGAATTCAGTCCTGGAAACATGTCATTGCACATTAAGGCACCCAAACATTCAATCCACGAATGATATATTTAAGTAGGCTTCTCCTATTCTGGGAAAACACCATACCTATAATGTATTCACTTGCATGTATAAAGGGAAAGGAAAACATGTTTTCATACAACGGTGACAAAGGCATCTTGGGGAAAGGTATCTTCACTTTTTATTTATGTTGTTCACCCACACCACTCTCGTGTTTTCACTAATCCTGTTTTGTCATTTTTCGATTCAAATTAAGTTAAGGCCTTAAGTATTTTTTGACCTTTCGGTGTAGTTTTTATAAGTGGCATGTATGGATTTTCCATTAATTCTGCACTTTTTCTCTTCATGCGCATGTTTCCCTGGAAATCAAATGCATGATTTAGTCCCATACATTTAACAAGTTGTTGGATCAACTCCATAGGAAATATCATGCTTCCTATTCAATCAAAATTTATCTCAGTTAGGGTAGGTAGGAAGGTTTTCCCTTTGTATTAATAGGGCACTTCTAGCTTGCATTTTTATTATATCTTTCAAATTTAGTGTCGTTTAAATTAGGGCATGAATTTTTGCAACTTTCAAGGTGAGAATGAACAAAGACAAATTTTTGTGATGGATGACTGTATATGACTCCATGGCCAGAGGAAAAGGCACTAATCTACTTCTTCAAATATCTATAGTTCTCATTCACCTCATACGGAGATGGTCCCTGATTTTGAGCCAAATGTTGCAACAAAAAGTCCCCCCCCTCCATAATTTGATATTCAATGGAAATTTCTTAAATTGATGATGGGGCATGATTATGGAACATTGGCACATAAATATGTAATGGAATTCCAAGATCATGATATATGTTTGCATATGTTTATGGCAATGTTCCACCAAGTCCCCTGGAGGTGGGAGCGAGGGGACGAGGGAGCGCGGGAGCGGCCTATGCAAAAGCTCCCTACCAATTTTCAGGAAACGTGGGGGGATGTCGGGGTCATAAAAATTATACAATTTAATATTTAAAATGTAACTATATTTTTGCAAGGAATGTATATACAGTCATCATACACTTGCATCATGAAAGATAAATCATAAATGATAAAATTACAAATCGATGAATGATGAATCATACAATTGAAACAAATTTAAAAGTTAAAAGTTAAAACATACATCATACAATCATGCATGTAAGTTTGTAATTTTGTAACTATATAATCATTAATGTAACTACTAACAATGTACAATGAAAATAAAGTTTAAGATATCATATGACATATTATATCAAGATTCAAAATAGAGTTTAAACTGAAGTTTACAACTCAAGTCTGAAACATAAAACTTAAACGCAAATAAGTTATGTCTGAAACATAAACATAAAACATAACATATGAATATCAAATGATATCATCATACTGATAAATGAGCATAAATGCTCAAGTTAATGCCCCACTAGTCTCTGCATCCAACTTCTACACGAATATATCAAGATCAACCATGTCACCATCTGAATCAGAATCACTTGGATTCTCAAATATGCTAAGTGGCACATCAACTTTTAACACGAAACCATAAACTAAAAGGGGCGGTGAGGGGACATGAGGGGGCGTGAAGGGGGGTGCGATGGGGCATGAGGGGGCATGAAAGGGGGTGTGCAGGGGCGTGAGGGGGCATAAGGGAAACATCCACTAGAAGTCCCCAAGACCCTGGAGCGCGAGGGGGTGAGGAATCTAGACCCCTAGGTGGGGGGCCGAGACCCCGTGTAACACTGGTTTATGGAGGTGGTGGAGCAAAAAAGAGCTCAAATAGAGCTGAAATTTTTCACATAAAAAGGACTGTGGGCTTGACTAATGGTTCCATTTAAAAAACGATATCTAGACAGAGAATAAGTGTAGCATGCAAACATGCATTGAAAATCCATCCGAGTTTGCATTGTATTACTTATGATGGATTCAAATTTGGGTTTCAAAATGCCAGGTTATGGCATGATTTTGTCGAGAAACCCTTAGTTGGATTCTCATGTTGGTTTAATTTATATTTTAAGTTTGTTTTTCAATCTTTGGGTGATAGTAACTCATGAACTAGGTTACCAATGTGTAACAATCATATTTCAAGAATAAAGTTGTGATTTTTTTATATTATTATTATTATCTATTAGCTACGAGTATTGACACCTAATGCCCGGAATTTTGACATCTTGATAGCATGGATAATTTCGAAAATGTTTCTAGTAATGTTAACATAATAACTATCATTACATGTCTTCACTTTTTTCACCATAATAGACCCGTGATATGGACTCATCACACAACTTCATATGCTATGTCCCAACAAGTTCAAACTGGTTGAACCTACCTCATAGTGTGGTTATTAAGGACAAGTTGCTTGATATATAACTCGATAGCATAGACCACGTTGCAGTTCTAAAAAGAATCCTCAAGTGTCAAAAAACTTCACAATATGTTCTACTATAAAGCCTTTTGGGATACCTGAAATAATATATGTATCATTGATGACTTTTAAAGTATGACAAGATCCAGAGGGAAAGGAAATCAATGGAAGAGTGATCCACCAATGAGAACCTAGAATTTAGCGTCAGATGAGTTAGAGTCTAGGAAATTGAAACCCTATAATTTTAATTAGTGATGAAGGACATCACATAGGTAATTATATTTTCATGTAGAATAATCTATTAATTGAAATTTAAACTACATAATATGAAAGGCATACCATAAATTTTTCCACGTAAGTCCAAACAACCTATAAAAAGGGAAAACCTTCTTTTCCATGGGAAATAATTGACCTTTCCTTTTTCAAGACAATCTAAATCACATAAAATATGAACTATACTGCACACATTCTTGGATAACGTGAAATTGGAAAAGGAATACCCTACACAAGTGATGCACACATGTACATTTGAACACTAATAGATTTTTTTAGTTGAAATGCAATGCTTGTTTTCATTTAAATGTAGGGTTTTTAAAGCAGGGAGAAATAATGGCTACCAAATTAATAAGCGTTTCTTTGGGAAATATTTAAATCTTGTATTGGGTGATGAAGATAATAGAGGGTATTGAATCTTGATTCTTGACATCTAGAGAGAACCATACAGCCTAACACAATCCAATGGAATTGACCAAAAAAACCCAAATAGAGTCAACCCTACTATAGGAAGAAGGGCCTGTAGTAATAACTTACCATTTTTGCAAGAGCTGAGGGCCAATGATGTTCTACAAGAGCTGAGGGCAAACGCTGAGGGCGAATGATGAGGGAAAATGATGTTCTGCAAGAGCTGAGGGCGAATGCAGGGCGAATGTTGTTCTGAAAGAGCCGAGGGCGAATCCAGGGCGAATTTTGTTCTGCAAGAGCTCAGGGCGAATGATGAGGGTGAATGCTGTTCTGCAAGAGCTCAGGGCGAATGCTGAGGGCGAATGCTGTTCTGCAAGAGCAGAGGGTGAATGCACGCGTGATATCAGACGTTAATGTAGCACACATGTACATTTGAACACTAACATATTTTTGTAGTTGAAATGCAATGCTTGTTTTCATTTAAATGTAGGGTTTTTAAAGCAGGGAGAAATAATGGCTGCCAAATTAATAAGCGTTTCTTTGGGAAAAATTTAAATCTTGTATTGGGTGATGAAGATAATAGAGGGTATTGAATCTTGATTCTTGACATCTACAGAGAACCCTACATCCTTACACAATCCAATGGAATTGACCAAAAAAACCCAAATAGAGTCAACCCTACTATAGGAGGAAGAGCCTGCAGTAAGAACTTACCATTTTGCAAGAGCTGAGGGCGAATATTGTTCTGCAAGAGCTGAGGGTGAATGCTGAGGGAAAATGATGTTCTGCAAGAGTTGAGCGTGAATGCTGAGGGAAAATCCTGTTCTGCAAGAGATGAGGGCGAATTCTGTTCTGCAAGAGCGGAGGGCGAATGCGCGCGTCATATCAGACGTTAATGTAGCTATTGCGACGCATACGAAACAATAAAATCATTTATATGTAGTGCGCATATAAGTTTCGAATTTTTATGTAGCATGCATATAAGTTTCATATTTTTATGTGGCACGCATATAAGTGTCATTGTACCGACGACAGAAAAAGCGTCGCTATTGCGACGGGTACCTAAACGTCGCAATGGCGACACCTAGACATTGTGTCGCACTTGTGACGATTGGAGTCGTCTCAATAGCGACGCTTTGGGCCATAGTTTCGCAATTGCGACGTCTTCCTCCAAACGTCACAATTGTGACACTTTTCTAAGTGTCGGTATTGCGACACGTTTCTATAAACGTCGGTATAGCGACGGGTTCGGGCGGGATGGAAAAAAATTGGGGAAATTTCCGACATTTGGTCAAAAGCGTCGGAACCAAGTGTCAGAATTTATGCCAAATGTAGTAGTGTGAATACAACATTGAGCATGTATCATAAGTGAGACCTTTGAAAAATAAAAATAATAATAATTGTAAAGGAAAAATGAATTAACGATATATAGTTTAACTAAAGTCACTCCATAACAACCATGAAATTTCAAGACCAAATATGTATGAATAAAATGAGAACACTCATGAACTTGGTTACAATATACATATATACATTATATTATTATATACATTTTTAGGAATTTAAATCATGCTAAGAAGAAAATACATAGTATTTTTTATACAATTCTCTCCAAAGCGAGTGGCATATACAAACTCTAGAGATTAATTGATAAAAACTTTCAAAAATTATAGTGACAAATGAAACAATTTAGAGTCATGCGAACTAGCTGCATCCATATGAATGATCATGCCTAAACCTTATACACTAATACTTGAAGGGGTAATCCATAACTATTATTGGTTGGTACCTTCCTCCATACCTCTACAAGGAAGTAAGAATCAAGTGAGATTCTACTTTATAAGGGAATATAATTATTCTATGTCAAACAACTCGGTCAAAGGATGAAGTTCAAAGCTATTAGATAAATATGTTACTGCTAATATGTTGGTTTATTCATTTTATCCACCAAATTAAATCTGAAACAAAGGAAGCTATATTATGAAAACTTACCAAAAGATTCTTATAACAATCATTTTGTGTTGAAGACCAATAAATATACAAGTTTGATTAAAAAAAATCTAAAAATAAACAACAAAATGACCATTATTTTTGCATGGATTTTGTCAACCTTACCATTGACTCTATCAAAGTGAATTTTAATTTAATTCTAATTCAATTAAGTAACTTTTGGCCCTTTTTTCCTCCAATTAATTATTTTTCGTTTAATTAAATGACTAATTAAAGTCATTTTTAATCAAGAATAATGGTAAACCGCCCACCATACCCTCACCAACCATTATAAGTCACTAATCATCATCCCATAATGAATATCTCCTCATTCTGGTTCCAACGAGCTATTACACTGAGGTGTTCCATCAAATAATCTTCTCAGAACACCACCTCGAGCATAATTAATTAATTCAGGCTCCATAATAATGCTAATTTTGAAAGTTGTTGGAATGTGATGGAATGAAAATTCCCCCCCCCCCCCTCCTCAAAAGTCCCTTGGAAATCCTCATAATCTGAACCTTCTCGAATGGCCTGGCCATCCCTTGTCCTGGAAATCGACCCTGGCTGTACTATGGAGAAAAAAATTGGAACATTACATCTTGTTAGTTGAAGGTTCAGTATTTAAACCTATTGGAGTGCTTTATGCCAATACCAAAATTTTGGTGAGCCAATAGGGCACCACGCGGCGTTTCTTGGTTGGTCCGACCAAAAATCAATGAAAACGGTTCAATTCAGAACCAATATGATTGTGAAAAGTGCCCCACTGCCATAGGCCAAAAAATTCAAGTCAACCATGCACAGTCAGGGTCTAGTAAACACTACGGACTGCTGACCGGCTAGCCTTGTACATCCAAAAATAATATCTTTTAGCTATTGCAAAAATGGACAGAACACAATTTTAGTAGCATACGAAGTTGGTTTTTCATGAAACAAGATGCGTAGGATCCAGAACGATGAGATTTACGCAAGAACATATGTTTCATTCCTTTCTGAGAACTTTGAATTTTGCACATAAAATTGATCTGCTAGATCATTCCTCTCCACTGGAAGCTTTTGGACCCCAAAATATCACTTTTAGTTAAGGGTATCATTTCCTCACCTTTCCAATCTGAATCGATTTGGCTTTTCTTGGATTTGTACCCTTGAGTCCCACACAAAGATATTCCCCTTTTCTCAACATTAAAAAATGCATAAAATTGTATGTATGAAGGAAAATCGAACCTAAAGGCATTAATACCAATCTTTTCCAGAATTTTGAATGGACCATATCGAATTGGTTTCAGCTTTTTACCTTCTCCTTGGAGTCTCTCTTTGATATTGTGAAGCCAAAATTTATCACCGACTTGGAAATTGTGATCTACACGATGCTTATCATGTGTTGTCTTGTACTTGAATTGACTCTTATCGAACTATTCTTGAACTGTTTGATGTTCCAATTGAACTTGTTCATTGAATATTTTAGATTTGTCTATGTCACTATGACCATCAATAACATCTTTCTGAATGATAAATCTAAAGGAGATTTAGGCAAGTATCCAAAACATGCCTCAAATAGCGAGGTTTAAGTCAAGGAGTGCTTGGTATGATTGTAATCATGTTGAATATACTGCAAATGCTCATCCCATAACTTAGGATGCTTGCTGAAATACCCAGAAAGAAGATGTACCACCATTCTGTTCACAACCTCTGGTTGGCCATCTATTTGTAAACAAAATATTGCACTCTTTTTTAATTTGGTGTCTATGAGTCCCCACAAGCTTGACCTAAAGTTCTTGAAAAAGAAAGAATCTTGATCACTAACAATGGATGTGGGCAATCCAAAATGCACCCATACATTCTGAAAGCATAATTGATTGGTTTGTTTAGTTGTAACCTGCTTTTTACAAGGCATAAAAATACACATTTTGCTGAACCTATCCACAACTACATAAAGATGATCATGACCTCTCCTAGACATGGGTAGACCTCCTACAAAGTACATAGAAACACTCTCCCATGGATGAGAAGGTAAATGAAGTGGTGTATACAATCCCAAATTTCTACTGCTAGGCTAAGTAACAACACATAATGAACATCCTCTTACAAATCGTGACACACTTTCAAGCATATGAGGCTAATAACAATACCTTTGTAATCGTGCCACATTCTTACCTACACTGAAATCATGAGAAATAAGTGAAGTATGCACTTCCCTTATGATGTTAACTCTCCCCCCTGTGGAATACAAAGCTTGCTAAGATGGTACAACAAGTTATCGTGCACATGATAATCTAATTCCTCTACTTGGTTACCTTGATACAAAGTCATATATACATGTTTGAAATAACTATCTAAAGCATATTATCCAACATGGCTCTCATGCATGACATAATTATGCTTAAGAATAATGGATTCACTAACAATTGGTCTAGAAACAATATCAACAACATTGTTATAGATACCTTTCCTATACCTTATCACCAAGTGGAATTGTTTAAGGAAACCCATCCATTGAAAGTGTCTTGATTGTTGTAGATTTTTTTTGTGATTGCAAGTATTGAAATGGTTGATTATCCATGGGAATGATTGTTTCTCTACCCATCAAATAGTGTTTCCACTTTTTCACACTTTGCACCAATGCATATGATTCCTTGTCATATGTAGGATAGTTAATCATTGCACCATTAAAATTTTATGAATAAAAACATATGGGATTACCATGTATAATTAGGACTGCGCCCATGGCATAGTCACTTGCATTAGTCTGTATCTCAAATGACTGTCTCAAGTATAGAAGTGCAAGTATAGGAGTTGAACTGATCTTTTCTTTCAATGCATCAGATGCATTTTGTTGTTTATCTCCCCACTGAAATATCTACTTCACACTTTTCAATGCATGCAATGGAGTTGTGATAGAAGAGATGCTAGAAATACACTTCCTCCAATATCGGTTTTCTCCCAAAAAAATTCTAACCTCTGTCACTATTTTGGTCCTTGGCCAATTCAAAATGACATCAACCCTGGAGGGATCTATTTTCAACTCACATCCTCCAACAATTTTGACCCAAATAGACTAAGGAAATTTTCCCAAACTCAAATTTCGACATCTTTAAAAAAAATGTTCTTTCTTCAAGACATCTAATAATTTTTTGACATGCATGACAAATTATTCATGGGAATTTCTGAAAATTAATATGTCATCTAAATATACTATCAAAAATTCATCTAGAAAAGTCCTCAGTACATCATTCATCGCACACCTGAAAGTAGCAGGATCATTACGAACCCTAAAGGGCATAAGCAACCATTCAAACAAACCTTGATTTTTTTTTTAATGTTTTCTTCCATATGCTTTCTTTCATTTCTTATGATTTGATGATATCCACTCCTCAAGTTGAGCTTAGTAAAATACACAACATATTTTAGTTGATCAAGTAAAACATCAATTCTAGGAAGTCGATAATGGTTCTTTACTGTAATCTTGTTCAATGCACGAAAGTCTGCACACATGTGCCATGTTCCATATTTCCTTGGCACCAAAATAATAGGTGAACCTCATGGCGAAGAACTTGGTCGTATGATTCCCTTGTCAAGAAAATCTTGGTTTTGTTTTTTAATTTCTACATTTTCCATCACTCACATCTTGTACATGCCAATGATAGGAAGAGGAAAATGTTGCTGCAATTGGATTTCATATTGGATTTCTCTTTTTGGAGGAAATCTCTTAATATCCTGAAACATCTCATCATATTGGTTAACAACCTCAACCAAATCAGATTGAAATTTTGAATCACAACGTTGAAAGGATTCATTATCAACATCATTATTTTGTTTCACCATTAAAATCACAAAACGATTTCTAGAGTTAATAAGTCTCTTCATTTGTCCGCATTCACAAGTGAAAGATTTAGTTTTTTTCGATGTGCTCTAACAATGTACTCAATACCATATTTTAACAAGTGATACTTCTTTTCATGGTGATGAAAAATATATTTCCTACCATAAAGATATGGGCTTCCCAAAACAATACCAAAAATATCAAGTGGAACTACATCAAGTTCAACTTCATCAAGAAATTTTGTTGTAATTGAAAATCTAAGTATGAATTTCCTTGTCACCTGAAAATTTTCATTCTTACATATCCAAACTAAAGGATAAGTTCTTAGATGAGGAATGGTCTCTCAATTCAACTTCTTGAATAATTCTTCAGAAATAAGATTTTCTTGTGAACCAATATCAAAGAATGTATTAATTTTGGTATGCTTTGAAATAACTCGAATATGGAAAAGTTCAATTCTTGTTTTCTCATCTTGAGTATCATTAGGAAAAATTGAAGAACTAATGCATTATATGTCCTTTCCTTTCAAACCCATCATTGTGATATTTATTTCATCTATCGAATTGGATCTTAAATTATGTTGTGTAGTTTCGGTTGTCTTTTGCTTCCCTTTGTTGTTAAACTTTTTGGGTCTCATCTCAAGATGAAGTTTCAAAAAGTGTTCTTCATCGTGACCATCTTTTGCACAATGCTTGGATGTTAATTTTTCTCCATCTTTATTTATGAAATCATTCTTCTTACCTTGTCCTTTGAACTTACCCTTTCCTTTGTCTCCACTTTTAAATGGATTTTTGTTGCCCTCTTGTGGAACATTTTTCCCTCTTGCTTCTAGGTGTGTAGCCTGTACACAAACCTGATCTAAACTTGGGCTAAACATGAGTATGGTATGTCTCAAATAGCTATGAAAAACTCCAATGTATTTAAGCAAAGTATATTGGGATGATAAATATACACCCAATATTAGTGTTATTCTTCTAAAATCTTGAGTATAGCTTTGCACACTTCGACCCTTTAACTGCCTAAAGTTTTCCAAATCCATGATAGCTTTTTGCATGTATGCTAATGGATATAATTCTCTTCTTAGTGTAGAAACAAAATCATTACAAGGGGTTAAGACCTTACCATGTTTCTTCATGTCCTCTTGATTTTTGGCTTCCCACCAAATAAGAGTTTCACCTTCCAACCTTAATGAAGAAAGTTGAATCTTGGTGTCATCATCCTTGATATTTTGTATCCTGAAATACACTTCAGGTTGAAGAACCCATTTATCTAATCTCTCATCATTTACCTCTCCATTATACATAGGAAATTCAAATTTTATGTCAAGTTTCAACAATGGAGTTTTTCCATGTCCCTTTGGAGAATGTGGAGGTGTTGGTGAAGGAGTTGTTGTGGGAGAAGATGATGGTGAAGATGACAATGAAGAGAATGGTGGTGTCAAAGGTGGTTTTTAACCATTACATTTTGGAGGCTTGTCCCCATCTCCTCATCTCCTCCCGGAGGCTTGGAGCTCTCACCATGCAAACTTATGTTTCTCTCCTCATTAAGAACTTTCACCATTTGTGTCATTTCAAAGAAAAATTTTCTAAAAAAATTCTCATCTTGTGACATATTTTCAACGTCTCCCTTATGTTCCATGAATTTTGAAGCTTCATGTACCATTTGAGGTGAAATTTGTCATGGATATTGTGGCAAATTTTCTCTCCTTGTCCTTGAACTAACTTGGGGACTTGAAACCACAAGATTTCCTTCTCCTCTATTGAGCTCCAACCTTGTAAGCACCACATACACTTGAAAAAAAATTAAACCCTCACAGAAACAAAGAAAATATAAACTCTGATACCAAAATGATCTGTATTTAAAATTGCTTGAGGTTTATGTAAATTTTGCAAGTGACTCAATTAGGATTTCAAGCCTCTTTTGTAAAATTATTAAACACATGAACATGCAATTAAAACTCATTTTTTGCTGAAAACATAAGAAAATATCACCATAACATTACACATAGAACAATAAATGATGAAGGAGTTCACCCCTCCTCGGATACATATCCTTGTCCAACTTCCAATGGTTGGGCCTCTTTCATGATGATCAAAAAATGGTGTTTAAATCAAGTTATATTGCTCAAATGGTTGAAATAATAGTTTCAATGGATTAGAAAATGTCAGAAACCCCTGTATAGCCTCTTTCTTCTCCCAAAAAGGCCAAAAATTGAAGAATTTATGATCTCCACAAGTTTTCCAACAATTTGTCCTACAATTTTGACTAGCGTGCAAACCGTCCTACAATTTCGCCCCAAAAAGCGCTAATTGAGTGAATTTTTCTCCAACCACCAATGCAAATCATGGGATAGTTAATTTTCCCAATGTTGCCTATGGACCAAATATTTTATTATAAATCCAGGGGGTCGGGTTAAGCCCTGGCCCCTGGTCCCGCCCCTTGTTTCCTGTGGGCGCAGTGACCAAGGCTGGGCTAGCACTGAACCGTCCCCCAAAAGCCGCATACATAACCTTTAAATAGAAGTTTCAAACTATACTTGTTAAGTCGTAATGTGTGGCACGTTATGACTTAAAAAGTAATATGTTGGAGTGCTTTCAACCAATACCAAAATTTTGGTCGGCCACGAGGGCACCACGTGGCGACCTCTCATTGGCCCACATGGCGTTTCCTAGTTGGTTCGACTAACAACCAATGAAAATGATCCAATTCAAAACCAATCTAAATGTGACAAGCGGTGCACTACCATAGGCTGAAAAATTAAAATAAAATAGGCATCCTTGTACATCCAAAAACAAATAGAACACGATTGCAAGAGCATACAAAGTCACTTTTTGCAAAACGCGTTGCGTCGAATTTAGAATACTAAGCAAGCACACATGTTTCATTCCATTCCGAGAACATCGAATTTTTAGCATAAAATTGATCCATTGGACCAGAGACAAAAATAAATTAAAAAAAAGAAAAATATTGATTAAAATAGAAAAGGGGTGTTATGTCACAAGAGAGACAAAAACATATAAATAAAATATTAATTTAAATAGACAAGGGGTTGGTTGATACGAAATTGTTATTTCATCTGAAATTAATGTCTTAAAAGGTCGCTATGTGTAGTATTATATTGTCGAGTACTCTATGAGATCCAACATAATATTTTCATTCATCACTGAAAATCATGGGGGGGTATTTTTATTGGTCACTACTATAGGCCAAAAATAATTATTTTTGTTTTGGATGGAATATGGGTTGATGTCATCCATGGCTACGTTGAGTCGTAGACTTCATACTTCATCCTTGAATTTTTCAGGCCATGTATCCTCTATATGCTTCATTCCTATTGAATATATTCATATTCCCATAACTCCTTACCCACTTCTATGTGAGGCATACCACTCCTAGAAAATAGCCTCATAATATTCCTTATGTTTTAAATATGATTCTGTCATATTATGAAAATGAAAAACTTACCAAAATTCATTAGACATTAGAGAGTTATAAGAGATTTCAAGAGGAATGAGGGTATATTAAAGGTCATGGTAGGTGGAAGGTCTCCTCATTTCTATAAATAAACCCTCAGGCCTCATTTTTTATGGGATTTATCACTTGAGCCTCATACTAGATTGTAGAATGAGCCTCTAAGCTCAATAAGTATTATATAATTGGATAAAGAGACTATGGTAAATTCATTATGTTTATATTCCAATGCTAAGATAATATCATTGTCTTACCTAGTTATTCTAAGTAATGTTAGTTTGTGAGGTGAAAACCCTCCCAAGAAATCATAGGATTCATGTAACTATCCTTTCTAGAAAAATAGTTACTCTGAAGAATTATGAATACAACATTGACCATGTATCATAAGTGAGAAATGCATAACATTAGTGAGACCCTTCAGAAAGAAAAATAATAATAATTGTAAAGTGAAAATGAATTAAGATATAATTTAATTGAAGTCACTCCATAACAATCATGAAATTTCAAGACCAAATATGTTGGAATAAAATGAGAAAACTCATGAACTTGGTTGTAATATACATATATACATAATAATATTATATAATTTTTTAGGAATTTAAATCATGCTAAGAAAAAAATATATCGTATTTTTTATACAATTATCTCCAAAGCTAGTGTCATATACAAACTCTAAAGATTAATTGATAAAAAATTTAAAACATTGTAGTGACAAATGACACAGTTTAGAGTCATGCGAACTAGCCTCATGCATAGGAATGAGCATGCCTAAACCTTATACACTAATACTTGAAGGGGTCATCCATAACCTTGATTGGTTGGTACCTTCCTCAACACCTCTACAAGGAAGTGAGAATCAAGTGAGATTCTAAACTATAGAAGGGAATATAATTATTTTATATCAAACAACTAGGTCAAAGGATGATGTTCAAACCTATTAGATAAATAGGTTATTATTAATATGTTGGTGTATTGATTTTGCATGATGGAAATATTGTGCAATGGGAAAACGCAATGCCACTAACATGTCTTCATTGATGATGAGATCTCATTGAAAAATTGGTGAGAAAGCTCTGCAACGGAGCTTCTTAGGGTTTCAGCAGGCCTTCAACGGAGTCGATTGGAATCCTTACTGTATGACTGATGGCCCTGATCTAATGCTCCTGCTCTTCTCAAAAACCTGACACTTCTCTCTCTCAATGGAAGCCCCTCCAAGAGGGGTGAGATCACGCCCCCTCCTATCATTCCGCTTTCAGACCCAGCCGTCTCTGCCAATTCGGCCACCTCTGCTCAAATCCCTTCCTTTGCCACATCAGGCATGGATGTTAATCCCAACGGTGTACAAAATGATACAAAGGCCTCCCACGATGCATTTGAAGCACTGCTAAAAGCCTCCTCGGCTAGTTACATCCCGATAGCTAAAGAAAAAATTAAAATAGATCTTCCAAGTCATCGTATCAATGGACATATTCATTTCATGAAAGATCATGCCCTCATAGGAAAATTTATAGGCCTATGGCCGACTGAAAAGGCGCTTCAGGGCTGGATTGCTTCCAAATGGAAGCCCAAAGGACATGTGGCTCTATAGCTTGGACCTAATTGTTTCTTTATAGTGATCTTCAACTATTTGGAGGACAGAAACCGTATTTTTGATGGAGGGCCATATTTTTTCAACTCTGTCGGTCTCTATTTGCGAGATTGGATTGAAAGATTAAACCTAGATAAAGAAAATTTCAACTGGAAACCTGTCTGGATTCGCATGTACTCTCTACCGTTATAATATTGGGATGAAGAAACCCTAAAAGGAATTGGAAATGGATTTGGGGAGTTCATCAAGGTAGCAGAAGAAACTAAACTCAGAAGGTACACCTCCTGTGCACGGATCTACATCTACATGCACCTAGACAAAGCCCTCACGGACTTGGTAAGCCTATTCCATGATGAATTTGAAAGGATTCAAACCATAGATTACAAACATGTTCCCTTCCACTGCAGAAAGTGCCATGAACATGGCCATCTGTACCAAGATCACCTCTGAATAATACCCCTAAAACCTCGCCATCTGCAAAAGGAACGGATGCTGAAGGTTTTACTAAAGTATCCAACCAGAAGAAGCATACCAAAAGACCCTTTGCAACATCATCCGTTCCTAACATTCCCTCCACTAGCAATATCTTTGAAATCCTTAGCCCTCAGGCTTCCTAGGAAGGTGGCCCCTCGCAACCTTCAGCAAACAACCCGATCTCTGATTCTCCCGAAACCAAATCTATTCCTCCTAACTCCAACCCTTCTGAATCTATTCTTCTTTCCTCCTCCCCACAATCCAACCTGGACAAATCCATTGTACTCAGAAGTTCCTAGATGGAGATAGATGGAAATCTCCCCTCAGTTTCTCAACAAGATAGCACCAAAGAACATAAGAAGACACGTACACATATGGAAGAGGAACCTGAAAGCATAGATATGGGCGATCTGGATGTTCTGGCCCTGGAGATAGCTTGCCATCAGAAAGCTTATGATAAGATTCCCATTCGTCAAATTGAAAGCCTTTAAGTTTCCCTCTTTCATGCTCAGCAAAGTAACTCTCTCAGAATTCAATATGGTAGCCACTGGGATGGAAAAAAAATAATGAAGGAATCCAAAAAAAGAGGGCGCAAGTTAGAACTGAAAAGAACAATTATTGTAGGAGAAATGCTTGTGGAATTCGAAAGGTATCCCAAGCTAACTAAGTTCTATCAGCTGCTCCCCCATAGTTCCTCATGAAGCTCATCTCATGGAATGTGAGAGGCTAAACAACTCTCAAAACACCGTATGATTAAAAATGTGGTTCAACAATACAAACCAACGATAGTCTTCCTTCAAGAAGCCAAATGCAATAGCAGTGCTCTAGAGTCTATCCTTACCAAGTCCTGGGTGGGTTGCAGATTTGTAACGCTTGATGCCTCTGGAGCCTCTGGAGGGCTTTCTATAATCTGGAATCCAAAAATAATCTCTATGACCGACTTCCATGCCTCTCATAATTTCATCCAAACTACCTTCTGTCTAGTTGGTTCCAACTCCCATGGACACCTTACCAACATTTACTCTCCCCAAGATACTCAGCAAAAACTTGCCCTGCTATCCACCCTAGCCGTCCTCAACTCCTCCAGATGCCATCCGCTTTGGATCTGTGGCAGAGACTTCAATATGTTTACCACCTTGGAGGAAAAAGTAGGAGGCAAAATCAGGCTTGAGCCGGACAACATTGGCTTCAAAGAATTTATCCAAAGCAACTGGCTAATGGATCTCCCCACCTCCAATGGAATTCATAATTAGACAAACAAAAGAGGGGGCTCATAACAAATTGCTTCTAGAATGATCATTTCCTTGTCTCAGATAATGCTATTCCCCTGGGAGGGGACTTGCACACCTCTATCTTTCCTTTAGCTGGCTCTGATCACTAGCCTATTCTTCTGTAATGGGCATGCCCAGAAGCAGCCAACAAAAGACCGTTCCTCTTTGAATATTTTTGGCTTAGCCACCCTGATTTCAAAGAGATGGTTATTACTTGTTGGAATGGCTTTCGACCTTCTGAAGGATCTAAAATGTTCCAATTTCAACAAAAACTAAAACATCTCAAGCTCACACTCAAATAATGGAACCATACCAGCTTTGGAAATATATTCTCCCACCAGAAGGAACTTGAACAATAAATGAGCGAGCTACAATAGCGCATCATCAAAGAGGGAAGATTAGAAGCCCATGCAGCCCTGGAAAGAACGCTCCACACAAAATTGGATGAACGATGCCATCAGGAGGAAACCATTTGGCGTCAAAAATCATGGATTCGTTGGCTTAAGGATGGGGAGAAAAACACCATATTTTTTCACAGATCCACCATCCAAAGAAGGATGCACAAAAACATCATCTTCCTCAAAAATAGCTAGGGGGAACGCCTTAAGGAACGAGAATACATAGAAAAGGAACTCCTTGGATATTTCCAAAACATTCTACAGTAACCAGCTGGAAATAGATGGCAAGCCATTCATAAGGTCACTCATAATATCCCAAGACTAATCACCAAGGAACATAAATCCATGCTTCTCAATCCCATCTCTCTTCAAGAGGTTAAGCAGGAAATGGCTCAACTCAATGATGGAAAGGCACCAGGTCCCAATGGATTCACTCCTAACTTCTTTCACTTCTTCTGGGAGAAAATCAAATGGGAAGTTTGGAACATAGTTGAAGAATCCTGATCTCTGCACTGGATTTTTCCTTCCCTCAACTCAAAATTCCTAGCACTCATTCCTACGGAGGAGAACTCCAGTATGTCGGACAAGTACATGCCCATCACTTTATACAATATCATATACAAACTCATCTCCAAATTCATTTTTAATAGGCTCAAACCACTGCTTCCTTTGCTGATCTCACCGGAATAGACTGGCTACGTGGAGGGTTGAAAAATTCTTGATGGTATCATTCTCACTCATGAAGTGGTCCATTCTTTGAAGCATCTCAAGAAGGCAGGTATGCTCCTAAAACTAGATCTTTCCAAATAATTTGATAAATTAAGTTGGAACTACATCAATCAAATGCTTCTGGCATTTGGATTCAGCCCAACCTGGACCAGATGGATCATGCATCTCATCTCAACCCCTTGATTCTCCATCTTACTCAATGGAAACCCATATACTCCCTTCTCCCACACTCGTGGCATCTGGCAAGGGGATCCCCTATCCCCCTTTATCTTTGTTCTCATGGCAGAAGGGTTGGGATGTCTCATACATCATGCTGCCTCTACTAATAATCTAAGAGGTCTCTCCCTTCATGATAACCAAACCATCACTCATCAACAATTTGTTGACGATAATATGCTATTTGGTCATCCCTCTGTTCAAGAAGCTAGCACCCTCAAATCTCTGCTGGATACCTTTTCTGAAGCCTCTGGTACCACTATTAACACTGGTAAATCTCAAACCTTTTTCTTCAACACGCCAACACCTACACAGCGCAATATAGCTCAGCTCTTGGGATTCTCTATAGCTGTTCTCCCTTATAAATATCTTGGAGCTCCTCTCTTTGAATCTAAAATCAAACATACCTCTTGGAGAGAGCTCCTCAACAAGCTTGAAGCTTGTCTCTACTCATAGACCTACAGATCACTCAACATTTCCAGCAGAATCATTCTCATAAAATCTGTCCTCCAATCTATGCCATTTTTTATTTTCTCCATTCTGGCTGCACCTAAATGGGTTCTAAAGAAGATTCACAATCTTCAACGAATTTTCCTGTGGGGCTCCACTAGACTTAATAAAAAATGGGCTTTAGTTAAATGTATGGATGTCTGTCTTCTTAAATCTGAAGGCTCTCTTGGAATTAGAGATCCCTAGCACAACAACACCACTATGGGAGCACGAATATGGTGGCAATGACTCTCTATGCCGCACACTCCTTAGGCTCGAATGTGGATCGCCAAGTATGTTAATGGCAGACCTCCAGAAGATCTTATCAGAATCTCCCCTGACATCTCTAGCTCTCTCAATTGGAATTCTACAAAACAACACAGTTCTTTCATTGAAGCCCATAGCTTCTGGGAAATAAACTCGGGTAACTCTTCCAGATTTTGGGAAGACTCATGGAAACAATTACCAAAATTGGCCAATCTGTTCCAAAAACCAAAATGGCAATTATTACTTCAACAATCTGAAAAAAATCTAGTTAACTGCTTCTGGCAACATCAAACTAGTCAAGGCTTTCGTCATTGGATTCCGGCAGTGCAATGGCAGGTGAACTGGCAGAATGAAACCCACAAGGAAATTGACCAAGAGCTCAGCCAACAGAAAATCAAATTCGCAGCCCAAGAGTATAGGCTTCGGTGGGGGTATGCTCCTCGCAGATCTTTCACTACCAAAGAGGCATATCACCTACTCTATCACTCGGTGCAAGCCCAAAAGGACAGTCTTTGGACTCAAGTTTGGAAGCCAGGCATCTGGCCCATAATTTCTACTTTCCTATGGCTCTTAAGCAAGAAGAGGCTTCTCACCTGGGACAACCTCTTTAAAATAGGTTTCATTGGACCCTCTCGGTGTTCCAATCATGCAGAGGATATCTCTCATCTCTTGGATACCTGTACAATGGCCAACCATCTGTGGGAGAACATAGATATTTGCTGTATAAGAACTGGAATATATAAGGGAGACATAATCAATACCATCCGTCATTAGCCCTTTGAGCCTTTTAAGAGAAATTTGCTCAACTCCATTTGGGCTCTGCTCCCAGACTTTATTCTCTGGATAGTCTGGAAAGAAAGAAACAAATGAATTTTCAAAGAATAAAGCACTCCTCTTGTCATTATTTGGTCCAACCTCTGCAGCAACCTTGAAAAAGCTATTTCCCTCCAGTCTTGGTAGGATTCGGACTTCCCCTCCTCTCCCCGTGAAAGCATCATTTGGGATAACTAGAACCTTTCCATCCACCCTCTTCCCCTCCCCCCCCCTGCCAGGTCCTCTCATCTAGATTCTCCCAGTTCTTGGACTCCTACAAAGAACACTATCAAAATGAATTTTGATGGCACTTCCACAGGTAATCCAAGGAAGGCAGGCTATGGAGGTATTTTCAAGAACGTAGTAGGTAACACTCTCAAGATCTATTTTGGCTCGATTGGGTGAGACTCCAACAATTCATCTGAACTTGAAGGATTATGGCAGGGTCACCTTATTGCAGAAGAGGAGAATTTTTTCCCCTTGGAAGTTGAAGGAGACTCATAGATTCTCATCGAGGCTGCCTCTCACATCTAACAAGGTACCCCTGCTTCCAAAGTGGCTACTAGCTAGAGGCTCTTGACAAGGCCAGAAAAAGTTGAGCAATGGCTCAAAGCTTCCCATGTAATTTCCTTCAAGCATATCTGTCGCACTACAAACAAGGTAGCGGATCGCTTAGCTAATAAAGGAGTTGATCAGATACTCCTCCTCTTCAAAGGCTCTCTAAACAGTTCTGATGATGATTCCCTTATTCATGATTGCACTCATCTAGTGCACAAGGATATCTCTAGCCAGGATGCGGGTGATTTTTAATGGTTTGATGGTGGCGGACCTCAATGGCGACATCTGGCCAGGCCACCTGCCTGCACCTAGTCGTAATACCTCCGCCTTAAAGGCCCTTGAGGTAATGCGTTCTACACTCCACATTCGCTCACTCAGAATTCAATGGAGATGCATCCCCCTATTCATCATTCCTTTGCCTTAGCCTTCAATCTGCCTCGACTTCTAAGCTCAAGTCCGTCACTTCACTTCTGTCTCCGTTTTTCCTCCCAATCCACCAGAGTATCAGGCACTCCATCTCCTCACAGCGAAGCTGGTCCTTCGGCTCTTTATAGCTTCCATTCTCTGTCTTCACCAGTCATCACCACTTGGAATTCGTTTAAGCTCTTTGCTCAGCCCTCTTCGTCCATCTGCTCTGCTTCCCTCTCATCTCACTCTGCTTCTCCGACTCCTAGCTTAGACTCTCGGCACTCTCTCTCCGCCTTCAGTAAGAAAATAATGCCGCGTCGGCACCGTATGAGGTGCATAAGGGGTGGAAGTGGAAGGGCGAGTGGTGGAAGGGGTGGCGGTGGCTCTCGTCCACCCCATTCTGCCCATGACGACTGCACCTACAATCCTTCGGCTAGAAATGAAGCCTGCTTCTCTTCAACAACACCATGGATAAGCTGCGAGTTACAACGAAAATTTCGGTAAATTTTCAGGAGTAGTCTGGTGACTTCGCCTCTAGTTCTAGAAAACCTAGAAGGAAGTCTACCATTTCTTTTATGCCTCCTCTGGTTACCAGAAAATCTACCGCTCTCCCAGTTAAATCTCGCTTGCAGACTTCTAACAGTGTAGGCATAGACAACGGCAGCTCAACGTGAGTGGATAAGTATTTGAAGAATACAAGCTCTCCCTCCTCTTCTGAGAACTCAACCCAACATTCCAAAAAATATGAGGATGACATGGAGGATGACTACAGCTGCCCAATTGTGGAAGAGATTCCTCCCCACATTGATAGCTAGCCTGATGACAGGTCTTCTTCCTCTTTTTTTTGGGATTTTTGTCAATGAATTGCTGCAACTTAGGACACGTTGAATGTATTAATCTTAGCAGTAACAGTTTCTTCTGCAAATTCAGTTTTTTGGGACACTTTCTGTATGCTGGTTTCCTGTTTAAGGGCAGCACTTTTTGGGTCGGTTTCCCGGTTTTGGGCGGCCTATACTATGTTTTTTTGATTATGCTTCCCTCCGGAGTTGGATAGTTTTGCAACCCTGGAGGTGAATCTCGCTCTGTATATTATGTTCCATATTAATAGGTTAAACCAACATAGACAAAAAATAATATGTTTGTGTATTCATTTTAGCCACCAAATTAAATCTAAAACCAAAGAAGATAAAACCCCTTCACTTTTAAACAAATACGTATAATCCATCATTCAAATTTACCTACCCAAGAGAAACTATACAAAAAGAAGAGATGAAAAATGTGATTCCCCCTTAATAGGAAAAACACATTTATATTAAGAGTACTATGTTTTGTGGTCTTGAGGTGAAATTCAATTAAAATTTTTTAATCATGCATTATATGAACATTGAAATTAAGTATGCTTTTTTTATGGGGTAAATTTAGTGGTTTTGAGGTACATTACACTCTATGCATTGAATCCATCGTCTTGAGGCATATTTTCCAAGAAAAAATAGGATTCCAAAGAAATTTCCTTATTCAAGATGACATCTATCTTGCTCAAGAGAAGGCCTCCACACCATTGAAACACAAAAGAAATAGAATAAGTGATCTCCAAAATTCTCCTTATACACTTCAGTTTCTCCCTACCTTTGAGATGATTGATAATGGGGTGTATCAACTCCTCTTCATTCATTGTTCTTAACAATGGCTCTACTTCCCTCTTTTTCATTTCTAAGAGTGGACTTTATTAGGGTTTATTTCTCTCCCATCTCCTCTCCCTACTTGTTACAAAAGGAATGAGTAAATTGGTATCAAACACTACTAGAAACAAGGATTTGAATATTGTTCTTCCAGCACAAACTGTCATTTTAACTCGTTTACTCTTTGTCGAAGGAATTCTCATTTTTAGTGAGGGCTCTATACTAAATGTAGTTTTCCTTTCCTCACTACTAGATACTGTGTAGCAACATGCATGACCATCAATAAAGAAAAAATGGTTCTTTATACATACATATGATATTATATCTCTCTATAGATGTAGAAATTTGAATAAATGTTAAATTATTCACCAAGATTATCCTAATCACACACTATTTGAGCTTCATGCATAATACATAACCTCTTCTACTATTGATCATTAATTGCGGAAATATAAACAATCACATGCGCACATTAAAACCATAAACAATCACACATATAAACACAGTATTTATGGGAAATCTTAAAGCTGAAAACCCCCAACTATCTATATATTATAATGATAGAGATCATGTAACAATCATTGTACAAACTCCTCACAAGCTCTCAGTACAATCTCCAATTGTTACACACTACACAAGCTCAGATCTAACAAAACACATGCTCCAATCTGCTCCACCTATTAGCCTGCCTCTACTGCGCAATCCAAGATGAATAATGGCCCAATCTGAGTTCGAATCCACCTGGTATGCACTGCGCAATCCTCATTGGCATCTCCATCAATGTGTGGTGCAAACTCATGCACCAGTATGGTCACAACTGATAGTCACACTTTCTCTTTCACCTACCTCTCCACTGGTCTCCACTGAAACTGTCCATGCACTGAAGTTAACCGATGTATTCTTTAGTTGATTTATGAGTTTATAATTAGTGAATTAATTAATAATTAATTCACACCACTCTCACTAGTGTATCAATCAGTTAGACTAGATACAACTAGCTCAACTATGTTTAACTGAGTTAAACTGAACACAACTCCATTAACTCCTCAATCAACTCCACCAAACTCTGTCACATGAGTTCTAACTGAAGTCAACATGCAATAGCTCCACTAAACCCTAGGAATAGCGTAATTCCTTCTGTCAGCTGCATGTGCCACTTCTGTGCACTTAACTGAAGTGCTCCAAGAGGATAAGATAATTTTTAGAGTCCAAATATTATTAAGAGCTAATAATATTCGACATATCTATTTTTAGACTGGCAATCTAAAAATAGATTCTGCCTAGTATGTCTAAAAATAGAATTCCATCTATTTTTTCCGACTTGACCAACCATCCACAAATAGCATCCTGCAACTCATAGAACATGATCCATATGTCTAAAAATAGACATAGTCTAAAAATAGGTTTTGCGCCAAAAATAGCCTGCGGGCCCACTTAGTGAAGGCGACTTCTTTCCACTAAGCTCATCATCTTGTTGCAATCGCAACAACAGATACACACACACACACTCACTTTTGTTATTAGTAACTTTTAAAATGTGACATGTAATATTCTATATATATACTCAAATAAATTTTTTTATTAATATTTTTTTAAATCTTACATGTCAACAACTTATTAAACATATATGGAATTACAAATCTTTCTCATTTATTCAGTTAACATGTTAAAATCTCTTATTCATCATGCATAATGAAATACTTGATTTATAACCAATCAATTTTTTTTTATTATTAATATTTTTTATGAGCGGAGTAAAGTATACATATCAAGAAAAAACATAATACAATTTTTAATTTACATTATTGAGATTGAAATATTTTGTGACATTATATTTTATTTTTGTTATTAATATATAATTGTTTTTAAAGTTAAATGCTAAGTGAACATAGAATGAATTACACATGTAATTTCAATAATATTATTTTTGCATGGCTTTTGTCAACCCTACTGTATATGAAGCTATGAAAGAGATAGATATCTCTCTATATACAATTATTATATGTAAAACTAAGATAGAAATAGAAATATTTTATTAATGGCACACATTGATCTTTTGGTATTACTATTTTATATTACTTTTAGGTATAACTTCAGAGGACGTGTGTTATGTTCATATCAGTGCAATAAATAGAAAAATATTTAAAATAAACTAAATTTAATGATATATTAACATATGGAGGAATAATGTTAAAATATATTTTTTTCTTAAAGAAAAGCTCAAGACTAATGTAATGAGATAAGGATAAAGATTTAATATGGTCCATTTTTAGTGCAAGGAGGAATAGTTAATTACAATACATTATCATTCATAATTGGCCTATTCCAAAATATTCTATCTTGCTAACCATATCTAGTGGATTAGCTAGCATTAGGGGCATTCATACAATTATTCCCAACCAATGAAACTACCTTGACTAGTTTGAAGGGACTACATTTTAAAAGAATACCAAATTCATAAATCCATTTAGCGCCATGTAACACAAGGGAATGATCATTATAAAAATATATTGTAATGATGAATTAAATTATTAGAGCTATTTCATGAGATATCCAAAGAAGCAGAGAAATTTGTAATAATCCCTTTTTAAAATCAATTAAATTAATAAAACATAAATATGTAACAAAAAACCAAAAAAATTAAGTACATTTCGTTCAACTAGTGAATAATAACTGTGAAAATTGTTAATTTCAGATAAACTAAAAGTAGTAAATTATTAAGAGAAATATTAAGATGTTCTTATTCATATAAAAACTAACCAAGTAAATATATCTGAGCTTACCCATCAAATACTATAACCTTATAAAAAAAAATGGTTAGAACATAAATATATTCACACAATATTTTCTATGAATGATAAAAATAAATTAATGAAGAAGGGATTTTATTAAGAATTTTTGGACAAAAATTAAAATAACATGAACTTCATGCTTAATAAAATTGAGATATGGGAGAACTTATAGTGGGCTTGTGCTTACAGAGTAGAGTTCATAGTGGTAGGATCGATTGCATTGTCTATCGAACTTTAACCTAATGGCTCTTATGGATAACTGAGCTTAGAGATGTCATGATAATAGAATGCATTGTAGGGTACTTATGTGTAATAGTGTATTAGAGCCGACAAAAGATGTTCATTATTCATTGACAACCATGGTGAGATATTGTTATTGATCACTACTGCATGCCACAAATAATAGTCCGTGTTTTGGAGGGAAAATGGGTTGATGCCATCAAGGGCTATTGTGAGTGGTAGACTTCATACTTCATCCTTGATTTTTTCAGGCCATGTATCCTCTATATTCTTCATGAATATTGAATATGTTGGGATTCCCATAACTCCCGACTAGCTTAGTGAGGCATCTAATCCGTGCAATATATCGTCATAATGTTCCTTTTTTAAATACGATTTTGCCATATTATGAAAAGTCGTTAGACATTAGAGAGTTATAAGGAAGTTTAAGAGGCATGAATAGATGAAAGGTCATGGTATATGGAAGTTCAACTCATTTCTATAAATATAACCGTATGCCTCATTTTTTATGGGTTGTAATACATGAGCCAAGATACTAGATTGTAGAATAAGTCTCTCAACGCAAGAATTATTATCTAATTGGATAGAGAGACTATGGTAATTTCATTATGTTTATATGCCAAATTTAAGAGATTATTTTGGCCTTACTTGGTTATTCTAAGTAATGTTAGTTTGTGACTCCGAAGAATTATGAATACAACATTGAGCATGTATCATGAGCTAGAAATGGCTAACAGTAGTAAGATAAAGCAAAATAATAATAATTGTAAAGTAAAAATATATAGTTTAACTAAAGTCACTCCAAAACAATCATAAAATTTCAACATCAAATATATAGGAAAACAATGAGAACACTCGTGAACTTGGTTGAAATATACATATATACATTATAGTATTATATAAGATTTTAGGAATTTAAATCACGCTAAGAAAAAATTACAAATTATTTTTTATATAATTCTCTACAAACCGAGTGGCATATAGAAACTCTAGAGGTTAATTGAGAAAGACTTTAAAAATTATAGTGAAAATGATATAATTTAGAGTCATGGTAACTCGGGGCATGCATAGGAATGAGCATGCTTAAGCCTTATACACTAATATTTGAAGGGTCAAGCGTAGCCATTATTGGTTTGTACATTCCTCCATTAGAGCCTTATAAAATAAAAATATGCTTAAAACATAAATATATTTTCACACAAGATTTTCTATAAATGATAAAAAATATTTAATCAAGAAGGGATTTTATTAAGAACTTTTGGACAAAAAATAAAATAAAATGAACCTAACCCCTAACAAAACTCCGATGGGGGAGCACTTCTTGAGGGCTTGTGCTTACAGAGTAGAGTTCATAGTGGTAGGTTCCATTGCATTGTCTATGGATAAGTGAGTTTAGAGAATTCATGATAATATAATGCATTGTATTACTTATGTAGATGGGACATGTAAGTAATGGAACCTAATAGAGGCTTTAGTTTGGATATTAAATGGAAATAGGAGGCATTTCATTTCCTATGGGACTAGGTCCTAATGGCACCTCATGGAGATTTGAGTTTAGATATTTCATGGTAATAGGAGACGTTGTATTTCCCATGGGAATATTCCCAGATGGAACATCATGAATACTTTCACTTTGGTTTAAAGATTGCATAGCAATAGGAGGAATTGTATCTCCAATGGGACTAGGACCTGATGGCACCTCATGGAAAGATTCCATAGCAATAGGAGGAATTGTATCTCCTATGGGGCTACGACCAGATGGCACCTCATGAAAATTTGGGTTTAGAAATATTGTCCTAATAGGAGGCATTGCATTTCCTATTGGACTATTACTAGATGGAACTTCATGGATATGTTGATTTAGGGAGTTAGAAATGGGAATGGAAGAAACTCTATGAAGCATAGATTCTTGGTTATCATAATCTTGATAGGAGATGTCATGCTTATTATTAGTAGAACTTCCATCAGTATGATTATGGTAGAAACCAATGCCACTTCGACCACATACACCATGAAGTAAGACCATAACTAAAATGAAGAGAAATGAATTCTTCATCCATGTATTTTTCATCTCCTTTCTCTTGCAGCAACTACCTCTGTGATGCAAACAAAAATTCTTATTATTAAATGAACATTTGTTTTTCAAAATAATTGAGTTGCTAAGAATTAATGAAAGATAAAACTCTAGAATAGAAAATGGAATTACATAAATGAGAGAAAACTAGAGGAAGAAAATAAAATATCAGGTTAGCAATTAAATGGAAACAAACTTATCTTATAAAATCTCAATTAAAGGAAAGAGTAAGTGATTATAAAGTTTGACTAGAACATGAAGTTGGTAAGTGGAAAACTTGTTAGTATCAAGTAAATTCTAAATATCTTTAAATTTTTTTCCAATATTCTAGCTAGAATAGTGGATTAGTTCCTTTCAGTAAAATATCACTTCCATTTGAGTAAGTTTTAGATTGATTACATAGAGTTTGAACAAAAAAAAAAACTATAAAATAAAAAATTTTAATCTCTTAAATTTCAGTTTAACTTTATGTGAAGTGTATTGTATTGAATTAATTCTTCCAGATCTATCAACTTATTATTTGGCCCAGATTTAATATTTTACATATATTTTGAGGGAAAATAAAACTCTAATATTTTGTTGCTATCTAAGTTATTTATTACTGTATAAGAATACATCTATTGTAGTGCACATCTTGTATTATATCCTAAAATAAAATAAAATAAGGTGAAAGAAAATTTTATTTTTCATTCAAACAAATCCGCAAGAAAAATGCTGACCAAGGAAGCAAATATATGAAAAGAGAAAGTTTTAGTTCAAAGCAATAGTAACAATTGCAAATTTTAATTAGCTATATTGAGAATTTGCAATATCAAATGGCCAATACCCTTGAGTTGGAAATAAAAAATGGACAAGTCTACTTAGGGGAGGAATTGGTCAAAACTGGCTGGAATCCCTGCAAAAAAATTCAAAAAAATTAGCAATAGCAATTGTCACTACTGTCAAAAGAGGCCTGAATCCAAGAAAAAAAATAAAAAAATCTAGCATGGCAATGTTTGAATCATGGTTTTTTTATGGTGGAAATGGATTGAGTACCATAAAAAAAAACCTTCTAGCACTTAAAATCTTGAAGTTTAACAACTTTAACTTAAATTTACAAAAATTCTTATCAGATCTTACCAAAATTTTCATAATTTTAAAGGCAAAAAAAAATAGTAAACTACGGGATAGAAAATTACCTAGCTACAATCTGAAATGCTAAATGCCTCTCCAAAATCCCAGCTCCGAATCTGCGATCTTAAATTTGTCGTGTTCTCCGAAATTGATAAAACAGAATAGTTCCGAATCTGCGATCTTAAATTTGTCGTGTTTTCCGAAATTGATAAAACAGAATAGCTCCGAATCTGCGATATGGAGTACGGAATAGCTCGCACTCGCTTTCTCCAACGGCTACCTGAAATCGTCTTCTCCAACAGCTACTTGAAATAGCTCGCACTCGTCTTCTCCAATAGCTCGCAATCGTCTTCTCCAACAGGTACTTCAAATTGCTCGCACTAGCGATCTACACTAGCGATCTACTCGTCGTGCCAAAGGAACACATTGTCAATTCAAATCTATTAAATTTCATATTTTATGTGAATTTATATTAATCTTAAAATTTTAAATTTTTTTATTTTAAAAGGTATATGATTTTTTTTCCATGTGATTCAATAATACTCATTTTTCACTTCTAAATTTACGTAATTTTTATAGTAGGAAGTCCACAAGAAAGGATCATTTCTTGTCCACTCAACTATTGACCTCGGATGAATTCTTGTCTGCTCAATCATTGACTTTGACCAGAGAATGCCTCTAACTTCTTTCAATAGCAAAAAAAAACTTAAATTAACAAGACTCCAACAATTAAAATAACACTCGGGCTAAATACTTTTAATATAAATATTTATTTTATTATTTTTAATTTAAATTTGATTTACACATTTTCATATGAGATTGTAACTTATTCTATACATAACAAATTAACCAAATTTCTTAACATTTAAATTTTCTTATAGGTCTTTCATATAAGCATTAATTTCTTGATATTAAAATAATCTACATCTCAATAAATTGAATATTTTAAGTGTCTCATAACTTTTCTAGCATGCCTAACTACTTTTATTCAAATTATTTTGTTTTAATGAAACACTAAAACAAAAAAATCCATTACTTATAATTGTAAAAATAAAATAATATCTATATATCACAATTATCTAATTTTAAGGGCTTAAATTTATGTATAAGACTCATTATTTGTGAGATAAAGAAACCACCACAAAAATGTATATTTAAATTTTAATATTAATTTCAATCATCTAGGAGAGAACAACTTACAACAAATAATTATAATAATATATTATAAAATAAATTAACATATATCTATTTAATAAGTAATTTTCTAAGTTTAGTAAAATTAAATAAAGGCAAGGGTGGGGTGACTATTTCTTGAATATTATCTCCTCTTACCCCAACACTCAAGGTGGTGGTGGGGAATCTATTATGCCTAATATATTTATGTCTTGCATAATATCTCCATTCAACCCAAAGATGGGATGGGAAGAGATATCTTAGAAAATGTATTTAAAGAAAAAAACATAATTATAACCATAATAACAAAATAATATAATAAATAATAACAATAAACTAATTTGACAGCCCCAAAATTAGCATATAATACCCCTTCACTCTAGGATAAAGAAACCCTCCATTTATATGTATATTAATTCTAACCATTAAATATTTTGAAATGAAAAAAAGATGGATTTATAATGATTTTCAATTAATTCCTCATACACAACATCATTTCATTTGAGTAAACATACAAAATGATATATATATATATATATATATATATATATATATATATATATATAGAGAGAGAGAGAGAGAGAGAGAGAGAGAGAGAGATGCATGTCATACCAAAAGGTTTTTATAGAATAATAAATAATGTGTGCTAGCTAAGAAAACACATGAGTTCAGATAAAAACACAATTAAAGATAATATATATTAAAAAAAAAAAAACAATTTATTTATCTAGTATGTTCAAATAGAGTGGGTTGATAGTGTCCCTTGCAAGTGGGTAAGCCTAAGAAAACACATGAGATAAAAACACAGTTAAAGTTAATATGTATTAAAAAAAAAATTTATTTATCCAATATGTTCAAATAGGGTGGGTTGATAGTGTCCCTTGCAAGTGGGTAAGCCCGCTAAACAAAGCATCATCTTAAAACTAATAATTACAAATTGTGAGGTTAAACTAGCATATCACAAAAAAAAGTGGAATAAAGGTTTGAGCGATGACACTCAACCATTTAATATTTAACCATGGGTAAATATGTCCAAATATGTCTTCTTCAATAAACCCATTAGAGAGCATGTGATATTTCTACAAGTGCATTAAAAGGTAGTACTGGGAAGTTTTCAGGGAGGTGGGCAATAAATTAAAAGTAACCACACAAGTTTTTAGGGAGGTGGGAAAGAAATTAAAAGTAACCACACAAGTATACCAAAGAGCACAAGAGGCATTTTACGTGTAAGATAAAAATCCAATCAATGATGAGGGGACTCACAATGTATAGACCAGAGTGTGAAGAAAGGCACAAATGTTACGTCACGGTTTCCTAGTGTACTTGTGATTGAGAAACCAAGCCTATATCAATGTAATATAAGAATTATGACATTAGCGAGTAAATATGATAAATTTTCAAAAAAATTAGAGGTAGGGGAGAATTGATATTATACCCGCAAAGTGTTGCTCCATGTGCCATTGAGTCTACCTTTGGATTGATAGAGCATATACTCATTTAAATTCATGTGAACTCATACCTATAGTAAAATGAAGAGAGTAATATTGTCAAGGCCATGTGCATAAAATTACAATGGTTATCCATGGAATTATGGAAGAAAAAAAAGATCAACATGGTAAAACCATTGAAAAAGTATGAACCCTATTAAGAGGGTTATTCATGCAGTTTTATTCATGACATTGCTAAAGTCTTGGGGCATGAGAAAGAGTGACCAAATCTTGGTCATAAGCAACCTACATGTTAAACTATGGTGTACCATGGCCTAAAACAAAAACTAGGTTGTAAACCGAACAAAGATGAAGGAAAACATTAATAATGAATTTTGAGGGCTTTATCCAAGAAGTACCATGAGGATAGAAAGGGAAAATTACTTGAAGCTAGTATACCTTCCAAGAGGATGTTCATAGGAAACATCATTCTTCACATAGTACCTCGGCACAGAATAAATGTGTCAAGAGACAATTGAAACAATATTGACTTGGAAATGATATGTATGTGATAGGCAATAAATGGTTTCCCTGAATCAAAGGGAATTCGAGCAAGGCCCATAAACCATATTATAAAAAAAAAACCTAGCATTAGTAGGGTAATGTCATAGTAATGGAGGTTGGGAGAGTATTTGCATCAATAATAGGGAAGTAATTAATACTGAACCTACATATCACAAGAAATGTGATTGGTTAAACCCAAAACCAAAACAAAATAGAGAAGTGAAAAGTAGAAATAGCTAAGAAGAATATTTGACCCTACAAACTATTACTTACTAGTGTGTCCACATGGTGTCGAGAGTGAACTGCATAAAAAGATAAACGTTGTTTGCATGGAAATAAAATAGATCCACACCTAAAATAATACATGGGTTGGTTGTGGACAGATCGAAACCCCTATAGTGGAGCTGAATGACGGTATCTCTATGTCGAGAGGGAAAAGAGAAAATGAATTTCGGATAGTTCATTTCACCAAATGAAAAACCCTAAGTAGGGATTACCATTGATTCATTAAGAAAAATTTGGACAATTTGTTACCATTCCCCACCCCTGTCATGTGAAGCCATGGGCTCACTATTTTCTAAACCAATGTAATAGTTCAATGTGGCAAGAAGGTGGGCCACCTCACATATATCCAGTCACAACAATATTTATAGTTAATAGTTAATCGATGTTCACATCAATTTTATGAGCCGAGTGTATAAATTATACAAACAATGTGTATACCAATGGATTCAATTAGTTCATGTGATATGCTAAAGAAATATACTGAATCGGTGTACAAATTAATTGTAGAAAATAAACACGATCACCAATCACAACAAGTAAAGAATAAAGCAAATCAAACCACAACACATATATTTTCTCGGGGAAAGCTTACTGCTCAAAAACCCTCTGTATTCTATTGTATATTCACCAAGGAATCATGAAAAAATTACAATGCACTCTTCTCACAAGAGTCTACTACACTTTCACAACTGTCTCACACTGATCTGGACAAAATCAACCAACACTTAGCCAATTTTCAGCCTCTACTCAGCGTGCCTTGCTTGCACAATTCATGTGGATGCAATCACTATTCTTTAGTAATTTCAGCCTTCCAAAACTATGCAATGTTCATGGGAGATCATATACGTGTTTTACTGCATGCGAGTAGCCTACTAATAAAACAATTGATAGTTAGCATCCATTTAACATTGTCTCAACCGAGTCTCCATTAGAACTGACATGCATGGAACTATTAATAGTAAATCATCAGTTACATGACAGATCACTGCATGTGAATTAAATATGATTTAATTCACTTGACCTCTCATTGGTGAAACAAAAATTTACAACTAGTTAAACTGATTTTAACTCAATTACTCGATTTAATTGATTTCTCATGCATTAAACTAATGCACTAACTGAAACTTGGACTTAATAAATAATAGAATCACTTTGCATGCCTCACCAACCACCCTCAACTTGAAACTCATGCGCTAATTGAGTTTATCACACTCAATTAAGTATTACAAGTGATTATGAGATAAGATTACATTTTATTGTCCAATTTAATTAAGGGAAAATTAAATTAGACACACATTTCTTGTTGACTTTTCAAAACTCCCTCTCAATAAGAAAGGGATTATCAGCTACCCCGATCCTGCCTCTATGATATTCGAATTTTCTCTTGGCGAGCGCCTTCGTCAGAATATCTGCATCCTGATCTTCCGTGAGAATGTACTGAAGTAACATAATGTGCCTCTGAACACAATCTCTTAGGTGGTGGTACCAGATGTCTATATGCTTGGAACTATCATGGAATACCAGATTAACAAAGAGTTTTATGCAACTCTGGTTATCACAATGTATCACCGTCAGATCCATCTGATGACCAAACAAACCAACCAGAATATTCCTCATCGAGATGGCCTCACAAGCAGTGTTACTAGCTCCCATGTACTCTACCTCAGCTGAATTTAGTGCTACAGATCTCTCCTTCCTTTTGTACCAAGAAACTATTGTCGATGTTATGCTGAAGATATCTCTTATTGTTATCTTTTTGTCTAATGGATAGCCTACCCAATCTACATCGGTGAAGCCTTGAAGCTTCACTCCCTCTGTCTGTCTATACCATAATCCATACTCTGTAGTGCCTTGAGATATCTCAAGACATGCTTCCCTCCCTTCCAAAAGAGCTTGGTAGGCTTAACCATGTCTTCGCTAAGTTGGTTAACTACATAGCAAATGTCTAGCCTGGTGTTCACCAAGTACATGAGTGAACCCACATGTTGCCTGTAAATAGTAGTGTCCACTACCTCACCGGAAGTAGCATTGTCCTTTCTCCAGTTTCATGGAAGAGGAGTCCACATGGGTTTATAGCTCTCCATTTGAAACTTACTCAGAATGTCTTTGACATAATTTCCTTGAGAAACAAATAACTCACCATCTCGCTACCATATATCCAAACCAAGGAAATAATGCAGGAGTCCCATGTCCTTCATCTCAAACTCTCTTGCAAGATCCTCTTTTCAAGAAGTTATGAGCTTCTCAACACTTGTAAAAATTAGATCATAAACATAAAGTATGATAATAAAGAGATTACCATCAACCAAAATCTAGTACAGGTTCGCACTTGGTGAAATAGATATCAATCTCAGTGTACTAAGCACAAGGTGCTTGCTTCAGCCCATAGAGTTCCCTCTTGAGTCTGCACACATGCGACTCTCTGTCAAAGGTCTCAAAACATTCTAGCTACTCTATGTACACTTCTTCCTCAATAACTCCATTGAGAAACACAGTCTTCACATCCATCTGATGTATCTCCCACCCCATCTGTGCTGAGACAGAAAGGATAGATCTAATCGATGAGTACCTCGCAACCGGTGTGAAAGTCTCCTCATAGCCAATCCCCTCAACTTGTGAGAATACTTGGGCTACAAATCTAGCGTTGTACTTCTCCACACTCCCATCTGCTTCCTGCTTCACCTTATAGATCCATCTAGATCCAACCATTGATTTCCCAACCAGTCTTGGGACAAATTCCCATGCACTATTCTTGATGATGGATTCATACTACTCAACCACAGTGTCAACCGAAATTGGTTGCTGCACTGCTTCCTCAAAAGAGGATGTTCTATCACAATACACTTTATCATAAGAGCTATGTATCCAGTAAACCTATCTGGAGACTATCTATGTCCGTGCAATAATGTAGGTGCTCCTACATGTTCTTCCACATCAAGTCTCAATCTATCAACTTATGTGGTGTGGCTTCTACCATGTCTAGTGGATGGCTCTGCATGAGTTTTTTCTTCCACTCCATGATCCTCTACATGTACCTGCTCCACACCTTGAGGTCCATCATTTGGAACCAAGAGTTCCTCATCTGCATGCAAATAAAGCTCCCTCTCAAGGCACAATCGCATGGCTTTCTCCTCATGAAATTTTATATCTCGTCTCACAACATTCATCCTAATTTTTGTAAAATACAACCGATAGTTGTGGGGAGTATCATTGTACCCCAAAAATATCCCAATCTCAACTTTTTGTTATAGATTCTTCCTGGAATATTTGATCACATGGTAATAGACATATGAGCCAATAATTTTAAAATATGAAACATCAAGTTTCTTACTAGAAAAATCCTCCTTTGGTGTACTCATTCCAAGTATCCGATGAGGACTACGATTTTTCACAAATACTATTGTGTTGCATGCCTTTTCCCAAAGGCGTAATGGTAGGCCCTGATCATGCAACATTGCTCGTGCCGCACCCACAATTGTTCTGTTCTTTCTTTCTGCAACCCCATTCTGTTGTGGGTTATGAGGCATAATCAACTTTCTCTGAATTCCTTCTTTGCTATAGAATTTTTTGAATTCATTGGAGATGTAATCACCACCATTGTTGCTCCTCAGAGCCTTCACATGCTTCCCCATGTCTTTCTCAGCCAGTGCTTTGAATTCACAAAATTTTGAGAACGTCTGATCTTTCGTTTGCATGAAGTAGATCCAACACTTTCTAGAAAAAACATCAACAAAGATCACATAATACCTATTCTTTTTTTTTGAAGCTATAGAGAATGGTCCACACATGTCTGAGTGAACTCTCTTAGGGATTCCCGCTACTCAGTTCTCCTTCTCGTGAAAAGTGGCCTTTGCATGCTTCCCCATAGTACATCCCTTGAATGTGTCTATATGCACAAGAGTACCCTTAGGAAGCCCACTAGAAATCTGTTGCATGACCTTCAAGGCTTTGTGGTGTAGATGGCCCAATCTCCTGTGCCATAACTCACCCTCATCCAGGGTCACCACTTTGTCTGCTTTACCCATCAATGTTTCAAAAGCATCTACATAAAGTTTGTAGATATTCTTCACACGAATCCAAATATTCTTGGATTTTCTTGTGGCTTTGTGAGGAAGGAATGCTTTCCCTTCACTAAAAACCACATCATAACATCTATCCTCCAACATTGAAACTAAAACTAAATTCTTTTTCAATCTTTTTAAATGCATGACATATTTTAATAATGGTTTACCTAACTGTCACTGGAAAGTAACTATACCTCCCATCATCACCCATTTCGATATGAATTTTAAGATGCTTCTCCTCCAATATAGTGAAAATTTATTTGTCTCCCGTCATGTGGAAATATGCACCACTATCCAAGTACCACACTGATCCCATCACACTATACACCATGCATGCGATGAGCGAGAAGTCCAACTCAAATTGAGAGGCCAAATAGACCCTAAATCCTTCTTGTTCTTCTTCTTCCATGGAAAATTAGTGGCATAATGTCCATGCTCGTGACAATGAAATAATTTCACTTTGGACATGTCACGCTTCTTACCTTCTTTTTCGATCTCAAATTTGGACTAGGATTTGATTCTCTTCCACTTATTTTCCTTACCAGCCAAGGCAAAATTTTCCTCATCATCTGTCTTAGATGAGGATCCATCCCTAGTATTCCGCTTGAATTCTTCTTGTACCAAATCTGACCAAAGTCGCTCCTAATATGGTAGCTTATCCCTCCCATTGACAGGGTCTTGATAACTATGCCAACTCTTGGGAAGGCCTAGAAGATCTAGGCTCAACAATTCATCATATGCTACAGTAATTCCGACACTCCCAAGCTCATCTTGAAATTGGATGAACTTGGTTAAATATTTTAGAATAATGTCGCCTTTCTTCATTTTGATTTTCCTGAGCTTGTCCTTCAGTGCCAATTTTCTGTGGTCACTTCTGCTCTGAAACAGATCTATCAAAATATTCCACATTGCATATGGATTCGCTTTTCCATGAATAATTGAGATAATGTGGTCTCATACTCCCTCTAATAATATCCTCCTTTGTTTTCAACCTTCTTTTTCCAAGCATCAAGAAGAGAGGCATCTACTACTGTGGGCTTAGGAATGTCATTATCAAGGAATTCTGTCAACCCGTTGTCCTCCAGAACTGCCTCCATCCTATCTTTCCATGAAATATAATTAGAACTTTCCTCGAGTGCATATTCCAATCTCAAGCCATTGAAAGCCATCTTGATCTGCCTATTGCACCAAAGAATATTTATGAAAATTCGAATGTTATTCGGCACAAACTCAATTTATTCTCCATTATAGTGATTTACTGCGCTCTGATACCATGTAGAAATTATACAAATAATGTGTATACCAATGGATTCAATCTGATCATGCGATATGCTAAAACAAGATACTAAATCCTTCTACAAATTAATTGTAGAAATAAACATGATCGCCAATCACAACAAGTAAAGAAAGAAGCAAATCAAACATCAACACAGATATTTTCTCGGGGAATGATTACTACTAAAAAATTTTCTATATTCTATTGTATATTCACTAAGTAATCATGAAAAAATTATAATGCACTCTTCTCACAAGAGTCTGCTACACTCACAAGTTTATCACATTGTTCCAGACAAAATTGACCAACACTTAGCCAATTTTCAGCATCTGCTCAGATTGCCTTGCTTGCGCAATTCATGTGGAATGAAATCCCTATTCTTTAGGAATTTCAGCCTTCCAAAAATGTTGAATTCTCATGGGAAATCATATCGGTGTTTTAGTGCATGCGGTTATCCTACTAATAATACAATTGATAGTTAACATCCCTTAAACCTTTTTCTCAATTGGGTCTCCTTCAGAACTGACATGCATGTAGCTATTAATAGTAAATAATATGTTACATGACAGATCACAGCATGTGAACTAAAAATGATTTAATTCACTTGACCTCCTACTAGTGCAACAAACAGTTATAACTAGTTAAAATGATTTTAACTCAATTAATTGAGTTAACTCATTTCTCATGCATTAAACTAATGCAATAACTACAAATTGGACTCAATAACTAATAGAATCACTGTACATGCTCACCAACCACCCTCAACTCAAAATTCATGAGCTGACTGAGTTTATCACTCTCAATTAACTATTACAAGTGATTATGAGATAAGATTACATTTTATAGTCCAATTTAATTAAGGGAAAATTAAATTCGACACACATTTCGCGTTGACTTTTCAACATTGAGGAAGGAATGTGATCGTATGCAAATATGATTATTATGTTAAGGTGTCATATTATAAAATTTTCATTCAAAGGATCAAGTAATATAGTTCCAGATTCATAATAGGGGAAATGGGTGGAATCACCCATCATATATATGGGAAAGAAAAATATGTATAAACTAATATGAGGCACGAAGAAAATTTTCCAAAACAAATCAAGTAGTACTTATTCTTGGATTGGGAAAACCGAGGTGTGTAAGAGGTCAAACATAATAATTAAGGCAACTATGTACCAAATTAATTGGAAGTTTGAATCTGTTGTAGCCCCTACAACACCCTCCAAAAAAGACCACCATTTAAAATTTTTTGGAGCCCCTTAAGACTAAAGAGAAACTATTAAGTCGCCAAGTCGCCAAGTCGCAAAGTTAAATGATTGATGAAAACCGTGACCTTGCGACCTTGCGACCTCACGACCCCAGGTCGCCAGGGTCGCAGATCCCCAAAATTAACGAAAAATGCGACCCTGCGACCTTGCGACCCAGCGACCCCAGGTCGCCAAGTCGCTAGTTCGCTGGGTCGCAATTACCCGATTCTAATGAAAAGTGCGACCCAGCGACCTTGCGACCCCGCGACCTAGGTCGCAAGGTCGCAAGGTCGCAAAACTCTGAAATTTATCGATTTGCGACCCAGCGACCCGCATTAATTGCCCACACGTGCGACCTTCTATATAAGGGGGGTCGCCAGGTCGCATTTTACTCATTCAGCGATTTGAAAGAAAACGCCTCTGACAGCTCGACTGACGCGATTTTCCCGGGTAAGTTGCCATTTCCTCCTGCTGTTTCCATTTTGATGCATTTCTTACCAAACCCATCTCCCCTTAGGCCTTTGAATTTCCATTTGCCTGAGCTTTTGTATTTTTTTGGTGTTTTGTGAAACTGTTTGCTCCACAAATGCCCAAACCTCATCACTTTTGATTCAAACCCTCATGGCCTTTTCCCTTGCTCGTAAAACCATCCCTCAGCTATGCCTAGACCCAACTAACTTCAAATTCTCAAGAAGAGGGAGGGAAGAATCTTTCGGCCGTGCGTGCACGAAAACCCCCCAGGCAAGCATCATCGCGACCTGCGACCCAGCGACCTAGTCGCGAGGTCGCAAGGTCGCATATCCCAAAGTTTCAAAGAGTTGCGACCTAGCGACCCAACGACCTGGTCGCCAGGTCGCAAGGTCACATTTTTCCTCAGTGTTCGTAATCTGCGACCCAGCGACCCAGCGACCTGGTTGCGAGGTCGCAAGGTCGCGCCTGGACTCTGTTCTTGCAATCCGCGACCCAGCAACCCAGTAAACCAATAGCCCAGTTTTGCATGTGGCACAACTAAATTTCATCACTAAATTGTAACTGGTTTTATATCACCATGTCATTCTTATCGTGGGATTCCTTTATGAATTTGACAGGTGAAATTCAAGAAGACATAGAGTGCATACCTGTGTTATCAAATTCTAGTGACATGGTGCCCCCGCTGTCTCGGAGGAAGGACAAGAAAGTAGTGGAAGAGATTGATGAACTGGAAGTGGTGTCCCCACCCCCAATATACAGGGATACACTATGTACATTTACAAAAGATGACAGCATGCGATGGTACGAAGTATATCATGAGTTCGCCATACCGGAAGAGGAATTTCCAGAAGATCTCCCAGACCGGGAAATATACTTAGCGGTGAAGAAGTCCAAACTACATCTGGAAGGGGCGCATCCAGCCATATTCCCATGTCCAGAAGTTATAGATTGGATCATACAAAAGACGGACCCCCAGAAGTTTGTGATCCGGGACAGCAAAGGCAGAGCTTTCGCTACGCTGGTAGGCATGGATGCTCACATTTATTACTCACTGCCTCGCCCAGATGAGTATTTCTCTCCAGAATGGGCTATTGCTCACGCCGTTCCGATAGTTGATACTATTAGACAATGGTGGGAGGAGCCCGAGAAGTTCAAGGTCAAGAAAGACCAAGAATACACGGTGGCGAGCCTGAGGAAGGTTTACAAATTGGTTGCCGCCATGCTTTGCAGACTTTACGGGCGCCCAGATTGCTCCACTTTCAGCGGCAGTTGGGCTACTATCATGGAGCATGTGACAACATATGGCACCCGTTTCAACTGGGCTGGCATATTGATGACTTTGATGCAGACCAACTTGAATGCAGCATTGGCCCCAGATGAAGGAATGCCTGCCGAATTTTACATGGCCTCTTACCTACTAGATACTGTCTGCGCCAGAGTACAGTTTGAGGGATGGGCGCACAACTAGGATTCCAAGCAATCGCGCGCAATTCATCTACAAATAAAGGTATTTTGGGAGTCCAAATACAAACAGGATATAGATCATATTTCCCAAGTATTTATCCCCTCTCTGTACAGACATTTATTTGGCCAAGACACCCCTTGCATGTCTTGGCGGGCCAAGGAGACTCTAGTCAAAGTGGAACATTGGTTCCCTTTCCCTGGATACACCTTCATCCGAGTCTTTGGAACTTACAAGGCACCACATGCTATGCCTCGCTTTGTTACAGACAAAATGCTTATTCAGGAGGTATGCTTTCAAATGTCGCACAACTTCTCCAGCATCCTGTCTAAAGGCAAAAAGAAGCCGTGGCCCACGCTACCCCTCACCATTGGTGCATACACAGTTAAATACTTCATGGAAGTAGCAGCAGAAGCAGAAGCAATGAGAAGTTATCAGCTCGGGGCGCTTGAACACCGAACATATGACTCAGAGAGAATAGTTTCTGAACACTACCTAAGAGCTAAATTCAAGTGGACTTATCAGCATCTTGAGCGCCCAGCGGAAGATGAGAGAAGGAACTGGTATAATGCTGAAAGACAAATTGCTCCGGGAGAAGACGTGGTCCAAGAAGACCCAGATGATCAGAGCTTAGAAGACAGAAGTCGTGAGTTAGGAGGTTCCTCTTCCTCTTTACCCAAGAAATCTCGAACCAACACAGGGCTTACTCCATCCATCAAACAAAAAGAAGCAGAGGCAAAATCCCAGCAAGAAAGAGAGAAGAAGATAAAAGAGGATGAGGAAGCGCGCCAAAAGAGTGCAACAGCAACACAAAAGAAGAAGTAGGCCAAAGAGGCCAAGAAAGAAAAAGAGGGCAAGGAGGCACAGGCCGCAGCAGAACGGGCACTTAAGGCAGAGCTGGACAAAGCAGAGGTTGAACGCCAAAAGAAAGCCAAACAGGCTGCTGCAGCTGAGCAGAAGAAGAAGGCCGAAATAGAAGCGGCAGCAGAAGCTGAACACCGGCGAAAGGAAGAAGAAGAAAAGAACACAGAAGAAAGGGAGGATGACATGCTGGATGACCTCGAGGTGACGCCCCTCGATATACCTCTGGGCAGTATCAAGCTCTTCAACGTTAGATCACCCCAGAGACAGGAAGAAGATGTGTTTGACCTGACCATACTCACATTCGATCAGTTTTCTTTCAAAATCTGGCAAGAGAAGAGGAGGTCACTGGCGCAAAGTACCTTTGCCACAGCCACAGTGGCAATAAGAAAAGACATAGTCCTTGATACCAGGACTAATCCTGTAATGATAGCATCAGTGAGTACTACTTTCTCCGCAGCTACGAAAGAGAATGTGACCCGAATGAGTAGAGAAATAGTTTCTCTACAAAATAGACTGCAAGCGGCTGAACAACGTGAGAAGAGAGCAGAGCAGGAGAAAGCAGAATTGCAAGCAGAAGTTCAACAACTTCGAAACCAGACTCCACCGGTAAATGAAGTCCCGCTGGCCATTTTCAAGGAGTGTGAAGTGTTGGAAGTGACCATGAGGCAGGTATATGGTGAAATGTTCACCATCAAACAAACAGTCGCCCCACTGGCCAGAGCACAAGCAGAAACTAGGCAAAGACACGAGCAGCTCAGGGAGGCTTCATAGGCCTTAGATAGGATGATGGGCTGGACAATACAGTACCCTCAGGCACCTGAAAATTTGCCTAAGAGGGACTAGATTCACACGCAGGATGCAAAGGTTCAGCTCCGCATGGCGATACAATCTAAAGACAAACTGTCTAAGGACCTGGACAAAGTAATGTCCTCGTACAACCACCTGATCAGTGGTATCGACTCAATGCATACTTTGCACCACATTCCATCGCTTCGGGCATTGGACGAAGAGGAAACCTGGGAACAATTGGACCAGGACATCCAATCATTTTTTGCAGCCTATCAAGCAAGCCGCTGCTGATCCAGAGCCCTCAGCATCTCAAGAGCATCTAAGTCAGTTTATTGCTACTCCAGCGCAGATTTATACCAAGCTTGCCTTGCTTTCAAATCAAATCGCACAGAAAATGGAAACATTAGTACCAAATGCGTTGGAATGTATGCATCGATTGAAGGAGGAGGTCCCTCTAGTTTCCCCCATAGCGGCAGAGTACCGGACATGGTAGGATTTTCTTAAGGAGCAATAGGTTGACGTCCCTGACATTAACATTACGCGTCCATCTCCACAGCCTGGTAGCAGCAAGTCATGAGCAGCAGTTAGAGCTAGGTCGCAAGTCACACCAACAGGACAGGTCACAGGTCGCACCGCCTACCCAGGTCGCAAGTCGCGCATACCAGATAGGTCGCAAGTCACAACCTCTTTGAGGTCGCGAGGCAACTCAACAGGCAGGCAGGCGAAAAGTCAAGAAGCCCAAAGGGCAAATTTGGTGCTATAAAACTCCCTACGGGGAAAGATACAGGGGGATTTTTCTTTTTGGAATACTCAAGAGCTACATTGTATTGTATTGAAAGACCCTATTCTTAGACATATGAATACGAATACTTGCTAAAACCCCTTTGTCGGATGATGTATGTTGTTGTGACAGCACTATGTGTATTTCTTGAACAGTTTCAGAACATCCTATGATTAATGAAACTGCATTTTCTAATAATATCATTTATGCATCATGTTTATCTATGCTTGTATTAATGATATTCAATTTTATCACTTTCTAAATGAATGTTAATACCTTTGTCTATTAGCATTTCGTTTTATCTTTCAGAAGTAAGAAGGAATCTTGCCATTAAGAATTGTTTCTTCTGTGGTAATATACCTTGCAAGCATGACCCCAAAGACATGCCGTTAACTGCATCTCTTCGGGTGTATGTGTCTTATTCATTCTCTTGCTACGCATAGTGTTGTAGACATGTTCCATGCATCAATCATGTATTTCGTATCCTATGGATAAGTGTGTGTCCGCAGGTTTAATCAGGTTCTTTTGAGACCAGGAGGGAAGGCGTCTTAAGCGGTAACCGGACCCACACCCCGGATGGGATCCCTACTCCAAACGGTTTAAGGTCTAATCGGGACTTTTTACCGGGGAGATCCCCTACTGTTGGCTAGACAAATTTTCCCGTCAACAGAATTGGCGCTACAAGGAGGGCTGAATGGCAGCCTCCCAGCACATAACAAACATCCCATCACAAACTCCCCAAGGGGAGGTCATAAACAATGAAACTATCCCTCCTCCTCTAGAAGATATTCCAGAGAGGGAGAATCGATATTTTGAAATCACTAGGGCGCAGTTGAGAGCCTTGCGCCCAGCTGCCCGCGATCTTATCAACAACTTACGGTTTACTCCAATCATGGAATACCTTGCCCATACTAGAACCCCGCCCGAGAACATCACCCGAAACGGTGCCCTTGCGAGTACCATACCCGAGCTCGTAAATCTCATGTTGGAAGACCTCGCAAATGCTATTGAAGAAAATGACCCGATTCTCCAGGAAGGCAAAGAATTTTCTAACACCGAGCCTTTCCCCGACTCCCAGCCTAACCAGACTCGACAAAACAACAACCAGGCACACCCCCCACCCATGGATGGTGAGGGAGACAGAGGCCGAGGAAATGTAGACGGGGGAAATAGGGCTTGTAGAAACGAAGGAGAAAGGAACAGAGCTCGCAGAAATGAAGAAGAAGGAAATAGAGGCCGAGGGGCCGAAGGTAGAGGAGATAGGGGCCGAGGTCAAGGAAACCAAGCTCGTAATCGTCAACTAAACCCAATGAGGCCCCCTGTACACAACTTGGGATATCTTAGAGATTTTCTCCACCGTGGGAGACACCAAGACGAACACTCCCGTCACGAGTCAGAAGCATCGGTCTCAGGTTCGGGAGGCGAATCTGAACATGAGTTTAGGCAACACCAGCGGGCTAGGAGAGTGCAACCCCTAGCCTGGATGGCTCAATCCCCATTAAATCTTCTGGGCCCACTCCAAGATTTTCCTAGGCATCCGGAGAAACACCTCCCTAAGTTCGACCCTGAGAAAGGCACCTTAGCTGAAGATCATATCAACAGCTTCTATTTGTCTCTGCAAATCATGAGAGTCCAGTCCGATGATGTCGCATGTCGACTGTTTCCCCATACCCTCGAAAACAAAGCGGCCACATGGTACCGCTCTCTCCCCAGTGCCTCTATCACTTCATGGGACCAATTCTGTCGCATATTCCTGCATAAGTTTTCAGAAGATAAAACTCCTTCCATGCTTCTCACTGAATTGAGCACCATCAAGTGTCATAAAAAGGAAAAGGTTAAGGACTTCAACCAACGCTTCGCTACCATACTGCAGAAATTTCCCCCCAACCTAGCGTTGGATGACTCAATCACCATTGATTACTATACCAAGGCCCTCCCTAGGGACATTTCCGTTTTCGTCAAACGTGAAGCCCGCGCTACCCTTACGGCTAATTATGAGGCTACTCTCGCCGTAGAGAAAGACATGCTTTCGATAGGAGCCATCGATCATGAAGGGAGAGATGATCACAAGCCTAACACAAAAAGAGGTCAGTCCTCCACTCCTAAGACCACTGATAGGGATAGGGATGCATTTGATTTTGAAAGCATGGCGAAAACGCTCAAGCATTTAACGAATGAAGTCACTGACCTAAGGAGAAAAGGCACAGAAGCCACAACTAGCACTAAACCACCCAAACCTTTCTTCAGGAAAAGTAATCCCAACACTAACAAACCTCCGTCTAACACAAATACTGCTCTCAATGTGGAAGAGATAGCGAAAGATAACTTCTGTTATTTCCACCAAGCTGCCCACTCTGAAAAAACGTGCCCTCAATGGATTGGCAGCATGACAGCAGTAGTTAATCAGCTTTTAGATGACCAGACTCCAAGGGATCTGACGGAGGATGATGTTTCAGATCACGATGAGGATCCACCCTCAAACGAAGAACCAGGATCCTCTATCCTTGCTTTTGACATAATCCGAGGTGGGGACAACCTTACCTCCATTGATATCAACATGGCAGATGCTCCCAAAGATCAGCTCGTGCAGAATTATAGCCTCAGGAGCAAAGGACCTGTTCCCGAGCAATCCTATGAAGACAAGAAAAGGGCTTTCCTAAGGAAAATCCTGCCCCCAGGAAACGGGAAACAATTTGTCCCGGAGAAGCACCCCAACAACACTACCCGAGCGAGTCAAAAGAGCAAAATTCCGACAGAATCCTCTAAGACCCCCGCCGAGCCTAGCCCTCAACCAGAGTCCAGCTATAACATTGTTGAAGATATGAAGAAAACAAGAGCAAACATTTCTCTCTATGAGCTGGCCCGCATTACTAATCAAAAGGAGCTCATTCTTAAGGCTTTCGCAAATACTTCAGCTACGAAGACTGTGAGCAACACGTTTGCGCAAGCCGGACCAGATGCACAGTCCATAGTAAATGCCATCAATACCAACTCAAGAGGATCCACACCTCCTTTCCTTTTGTCATTCGAGATTTTTAACTTCAACATCCACAACTATCTAGTTGACTCTGGTGCATCAACAAACGTCATGCCCCTATCCGTCTGTAAAAAACTGAACATTCGCCCGGAGAAAATTGACGCAAAGATTATACAACTTGACAGATCACAAGTACCAGCCATAGGAGAATTGAACAATTTCATCATCCGCTTGTCGTCAGACTCTAGGGTCCATCAATGCATTGACATTGTGGTTGTCGACATCCCGGAAGCATACGTCCTATTGCTTAGTAGGGACTGGTCCAGCAAGTTACAAGGTTATTTCGCCACCGACTGGTCCCACTTGTGGCTTCCTTACAAGGGGCGGAATAATCAAATCAGGGTAGAAAGTGAACCCTATATGAAACACACCATTACTGATTTGGATGCAGTTAATGAACCCATCAGCTTTGCACAAGAAGAGCTTGGCATGTGCTTTCTGGAAGAAATATTCGGATGCTACCAACCCCCTCAGTCTTCCGTAGGCCCCGAAGTCCAATCTGAACTAGCACTTGTCACAGAGGAGCAAGTTATCCCTGACTTACCACCAGCAGGAACCCCTCCACAACCTAGTACCCTGAAGGAGCCGGAAAGTGACATGTGGACCTTATATTATGACAGTTCCAAGACCCATGACGGAGCCGGTGCTGGTTGCATATTGCTTGACCCGCACAAGAATAAATACTTAATCTCATGCCGACTAGAGTTCCAGTGCACCAACAACTCTACTGAGTACGAGGCATTAATCCTCGGACTTAATAAATCACTGGATTTGAAGGTAAAATGTTTACAGGTCATTGGAGATTCCGAGATTATCACCCACCAGGTACGCAACACTATTCACTGTTTATCTCTGCATTTAAAGGCGTATCAACAAGAGGTATGGCGATTGATTTCTGGTTTTGATGCATTTGGAATTAAATATGTCCTTAGGATGCACAATGCAGCAGTAGATACTCTGGCTAATGCTGCTGCTAGATTCACCCCTTTGAGGGACGGTTTTTCTATTGAAATTATATATAAACCCTCTGTGCCAGACAACATAACTAACTTACGCGTCTTTGATGATGATCAACAGGTATTAGAGTTCATGTGTAACTCAGAAACATTCAAAGACGCCGCAATAGATGAAGATGAGCACGACCAAGCTGTGCTGGAAGAGTTTGAGAAACACAGAGGGAATCCCATGCCAAAAGGAGTAGTGTCACTTGAGAAACTCTTCGATCTGCAGAGCCATTTTCGAGGGCCCCCGAATGCCAAAGTGCAAAGCTCCATTTTGGCCCATCGACAAGTGAACTTGGGATCAGAAGATAATCCTAATTTCGTCAACCTTGGGAAATATTGCACCACCTAGGAGGCGCAAGCGTTCACCCAACTATTTCGCAAGTATCGGGACGTATTCGCTTGGACATATGATGACTTAAGTACGTATGATACTCGAATCATCCAACATGTTATACCCATGAAGGAAGGCGCAAATCCGTTCCAGCAAAAGCTCAGAAAAGTACATCCTACTCTGGAACCATTGATTCTGAAAGAACTCAAGAAGCTCTTGGATGCATGAATTATTTTCAAAATCCATCACTCCACGTGGGTGTCAAATTTGGTACCCGTACATAAGAAGTCTGGCGAAATTCGTTTGTGCGTAGATTTCTGCAATCTGAATCGTGCCTCAAACAAATACAACTATCCAGTGCCGCCCATGGAACAGATATTACAAGCCGTGTCCTGGTCTGAAATGTTCTCCCTATTAGACGGTTTCTCCGGCTACAACCAAGTGCTGGTAGCTGAACCGGATAGATTGAAGACCACTTTTCGAACCAAGTGGGGAACTTTCGCATTCAGGCATATGCCTTTTGGATTAATCAACGCAGGAGCAACTTTCCAAAGGGCCATGGATATAGCCTTCAAAGGGCTGATAGGCCAATGTGTGGTGGTCTACTTAGATGACGTCACCGTGTTTTCAAAACACCGGGGTGACCATATACGCCACCTTAGGCAAATTTTTGAAAGATGTAGAAAATATGGAATTTCACTTAACCCAAAGAAGAGCATTTTCGCCGTGGCAGAAGGAAATTTGCTAGGTCATATCATAACTAAACAAGGTATTATCATCGACTCGGAACGGGTGAAAGCCATTTCTCAAATTCCTCCTCCTAGGAGTAAAAAAACGATGCAGTCTTTCTTGGGGAAGATCAATTTCGTACAAAAATTTATATCAGATTTCGCACAGATAGTCAAGCCATTGCAGGGAATGATAAAAAAGAATGCTATGTTCCAATGGAACCTACCAGAAAGGGAGGCCTTTGACAAAATAAAACAGGCGATAGCTGAAGCTCCCTCCCTACAAAGTCCAGATTTTGGCAAAGATTTCATCCTGTACACTTTTTCTTCAGATTCCTCACTTGCGACAGTCCTTACGCAGAAAGATGGTAACAACGATGAACGACCCATTTCCTTCATGAGCACCGGTCTACAGGGAGCTGAGTTAAACTAT
>CM076584.1:925256372-925482338 GCA_034641835.2 Pinus albicaulis | reverse complement strand
ATCTTTAAAAAAAATGTTCTTTCTTCAAGACATCTAATAATTTTTTGACATGCATGACAAATTATTCATGGGAATTTCTGAAAATTAATATGTCATCTAAATATACTATCAAAAATTCATCTAGAAAAGTCCTCAGTACATCATTCATCGCACACCTGAAAGTAGCAGGATCATTACGAACCCTAAAGGGCATAAGCAACCATTCAAACAAACCTTGATTTTTTTTTTAATGTTTTCTTCCATATGCTTTCTTTCATTTCTTATGATTTGATGATATCCACTCCTCAAGTTGAGCTTAGTAAAATACACAACATATTTTAGTTGATCAAGTAAAACATCAATTCTAGGAAGTCGATAATGGTTCTTTACTGTAATCTTGTTCAATGCACGAAAGTCTGCACACATGTGCCATGTTCCATATTTCCTTGGCACCAAAATAATAGGTGAACCTCATGGCGAAGAACTTGGTCGTATGATTCCCTTGTCAAGAAAATCTTGGTTTTGTTTTTTAATTTCTACATTTTCCATCACTCACATCTTGTACATGCCAATGATAGGAAGAGGAAAATGTTGCTGCAATTGGATTTCATATTGGATTTCTCTTTTTGGAGGAAATCTCTTAATATCCTGAAACATCTCATCATATTGGTTAACAACCTCAACCAAATCAGATTGAAATTTTGAATCACAACGTTGAAAGGATTCATTATCAACATCATTATTTTGTTTCACCATTAAAATCACAAAACGATTTCTAGAGTTAATAAGTCTCTTCATTTGTCCGCATTCACAAGTGAAAGATTTAGTTTTTTTCGATGTGCTCTAACAATGTACTCAATACCATATTTTAACAAGTGATACTTCTTTTCATGGTGATGAAAAATATATTTCCTACCATAAAGATATGGGCTTCCCAAAACAATACCAAAAATATCAAGTGGAACTACATCAAGTTCAACTTCATCAAGAAATTTTGTTGTAATTGAAAATCTAAGTATGAATTTCCTTGTCACCTGAAAATTTTCATTCTTACATATCCAAACTAAAGGATAAGTTCTTAGATGAGGAATGGTCTCTCAATTCAACTTCTTGAATAATTCTTCAGAAATAAGATTTTCTTGTGAACCAATATCAAAGAATGTATTAATTTTGGTATGCTTTGAAATAACTCGAATATGGAAAAGTTCAATTCTTGTTTTCTCATCTTGAGTATCATTAGGAAAAATTGAAGAACTAATGCATTATATGTCCTTTCCTTTCAAACCCATCATTGTGATATTTATTTCATCTATCGAATTGGATCTTAAATTATGTTGTGTAGTTTCGGTTGTCTTTTGCTTCCCTTTGTTGTTAAACTTTTTGGGTCTCATCTCAAGATGAAGTTTCAAAAAGTGTTCTTCATCGTGACCATCTTTTGCACAATGCTTGGATGTTAATTTTTCTCCATCTTTATTTATGAAATCATTCTTCTTACCTTGTCCTTTGAACTTACCCTTTCCTTTGTCTCCACTTTTAAATGGATTTTTGTTGCCCTCTTGTGGAACATTTTTCCCTCTTGCTTCTAGGTGTGTAGCCTGTACACAAACCTGATCTAAACTTGGGCTAAACATGAGTATGGTATGTCTCAAATAGCTATGAAAAACTCCAATGTATTTAAGCAAAGTATATTGGGATGATAAATATACACCCAATATTAGTGTTATTCTTCTAAAATCTTGAGTATAGCTTTGCACACTTCGACCCTTTAACTGCCTAAAGTTTTCCAAATCCATGATAGCTTTTTGCATGTATGCTAATGGATATAATTCTCTTCTTAGTGTAGAAACAAAATCATTACAAGGGGTTAAGACCTTACCATGTTTCTTCATGTCCTCTTGATTTTTGGCTTCCCACCAAATAAGAGTTTCACCTTCCAACCTTAATGAAGAAAGTTGAATCTTGGTGTCATCATCCTTGATATTTTGTATCCTGAAATACACTTCAGGTTGAAGAACCCATTTATCTAATCTCTCATCATTTACCTCTCCATTATACATAGGAAATTCAAATTTTATGTCAAGTTTCAACAATGGAGTTTTTCCATGTCCCTTTGGAGAATGTGGAGGTGTTGGTGAAGGAGTTGTTGTGGGAGAAGATGATGGTGAAGATGACAATGAAGAGAATGGTGGTGTCAAAGGTGGTTTTTAACCATTACATTTTGGAGGCTTGTCCCCATCTCCTCATCTCCTCCCGGAGGCTTGGAGCTCTCACCATGCAAACTTATGTTTCTCTCCTCATTAAGAACTTTCACCATTTGTGTCATTTCAAAGAAAAATTTTCTAAAAAAATTCTCATCTTGTGACATATTTTCAACGTCTCCCTTATGTTCCATGAATTTTGAAGCTTCATGTACCATTTGAGGTGAAATTTGTCATGGATATTGTGGCAAATTTTCTCTCCTTGTCCTTGAACTAACTTGGGGACTTGAAACCACAAGATTTCCTTCTCCTCTATTGAGCTCCAACCTTGTAAGCACCACATACACTTGAAAAAAAATTAAACCCTCACAGAAACAAAGAAAATATAAACTCTGATACCAAAATGATCTGTATTTAAAATTGCTTGAGGTTTATGTAAATTTTGCAAGTGACTCAATTAGGATTTCAAGCCTCTTTTGTAAAATTATTAAACACATGAACATGCAATTAAAACTCATTTTTTGCTGAAAACATAAGAAAATATCACCATAACATTACACATAGAACAATAAATGATGAAGGAGTTCACCCCTCCTCGGATACATATCCTTGTCCAACTTCCAATGGTTGGGCCTCTTTCATGATGATCAAAAAATGGTGTTTAAATCAAGTTATATTGCTCAAATGGTTGAAATAATAGTTTCAATGGATTAGAAAATGTCAGAAACCCCTGTATAGCCTCTTTCTTCTCCCAAAAAGGCCAAAAATTGAAGAATTTATGATCTCCACAAGTTTTCCAACAATTTGTCCTACAATTTTGACTAGCGTGCAAACCGTCCTACAATTTCGCCCCAAAAAGCGCTAATTGAGTGAATTTTTCTCCAACCACCAATGCAAATCATGGGATAGTTAATTTTCCCAATGTTGCCTATGGACCAAATATTTTATTATAAATCCAGGGGGTCGGGTTAAGCCCTGGCCCCTGGTCCCGCCCCTTGTTTCCTGTGGGCGCAGTGACCAAGGCTGGGCTAGCACTGAACCGTCCCCCAAAAGCCGCATACATAACCTTTAAATAGAAGTTTCAAACTATACTTGTTAAGTCGTAATGTGTGGCACGTTATGACTTAAAAAGTAATATGTTGGAGTGCTTTCAACCAATACCAAAATTTTGGTCGGCCACGAGGGCACCACGTGGCGACCTCTCATTGGCCCACATGGCGTTTCCTAGTTGGTTCGACTAACAACCAATGAAAATGATCCAATTCAAAACCAATCTAAATGTGACAAGCGGTGCACTACCATAGGCTGAAAAATTAAAATAAAATAGGCATCCTTGTACATCCAAAAACAAATAGAACACGATTGCAAGAGCATACAAAGTCACTTTTTGCAAAACGCGTTGCGTCGAATTTAGAATACTAAGCAAGCACACATGTTTCATTCCATTCCGAGAACATCGAATTTTTAGCATAAAATTGATCCATTGGACCAGAGACAAAAATAAATTAAAAAAAAGAAAAATATTGATTAAAATAGAAAAGGGGTGTTATGTCACAAGAGAGACAAAAACATATAAATAAAATATTAATTTAAATAGACAAGGGGTTGGTTGATACGAAATTGTTATTTCATCTGAAATTAATGTCTTAAAAGGTCGCTATGTGTAGTATTATATTGTCGAGTACTCTATGAGATCCAACATAATATTTTCATTCATCACTGAAAATCATGGGGGGGTATTTTTATTGGTCACTACTATAGGCCAAAAATAATTATTTTTGTTTTGGATGGAATATGGGTTGATGTCATCCATGGCTACGTTGAGTCGTAGACTTCATACTTCATCCTTGAATTTTTCAGGCCATGTATCCTCTATATGCTTCATTCCTATTGAATATATTCATATTCCCATAACTCCTTACCCACTTCTATGTGAGGCATACCACTCCTAGAAAATAGCCTCATAATATTCCTTATGTTTTAAATATGATTCTGTCATATTATGAAAATGAAAAACTTACCAAAATTCATTAGACATTAGAGAGTTATAAGAGATTTCAAGAGGAATGAGGGTATATTAAAGGTCATGGTAGGTGGAAGGTCTCCTCATTTCTATAAATAAACCCTCAGGCCTCATTTTTTATGGGATTTATCACTTGAGCCTCATACTAGATTGTAGAATGAGCCTCTAAGCTCAATAAGTATTATATAATTGGATAAAGAGACTATGGTAAATTCATTATGTTTATATTCCAATGCTAAGATAATATCATTGTCTTACCTAGTTATTCTAAGTAATGTTAGTTTGTGAGGTGAAAACCCTCCCAAGAAATCATAGGATTCATGTAACTATCCTTTCTAGAAAAATAGTTACTCTGAAGAATTATGAATACAACATTGACCATGTATCATAAGTGAGAAATGCATAACATTAGTGAGACCCTTCAGAAAGAAAAATAATAATAATTGTAAAGTGAAAATGAATTAAGATATAATTTAATTGAAGTCACTCCATAACAATCATGAAATTTCAAGACCAAATATGTTGGAATAAAATGAGAAAACTCATGAACTTGGTTGTAATATACATATATACATAATAATATTATATAATTTTTTAGGAATTTAAATCATGCTAAGAAAAAAATATATCGTATTTTTTATACAATTATCTCCAAAGCTAGTGTCATATACAAACTCTAAAGATTAATTGATAAAAAATTTAAAACATTGTAGTGACAAATGACACAGTTTAGAGTCATGCGAACTAGCCTCATGCATAGGAATGAGCATGCCTAAACCTTATACACTAATACTTGAAGGGGTCATCCATAACCTTGATTGGTTGGTACCTTCCTCAACACCTCTACAAGGAAGTGAGAATCAAGTGAGATTCTAAACTATAGAAGGGAATATAATTATTTTATATCAAACAACTAGGTCAAAGGATGATGTTCAAACCTATTAGATAAATAGGTTATTATTAATATGTTGGTGTATTGATTTTGCATGATGGAAATATTGTGCAATGGGAAAACGCAATGCCACTAACATGTCTTCATTGATGATGAGATCTCATTGAAAAATTGGTGAGAAAGCTCTGCAACGGAGCTTCTTAGGGTTTCAGCAGGCCTTCAACGGAGTCGATTGGAATCCTTACTGTATGACTGATGGCCCTGATCTAATGCTCCTGCTCTTCTCAAAAACCTGACACTTCTCTCTCTCAATGGAAGCCCCTCCAAGAGGGGTGAGATCACGCCCCCTCCTATCATTCCGCTTTCAGACCCAGCCGTCTCTGCCAATTCGGCCACCTCTGCTCAAATCCCTTCCTTTGCCACATCAGGCATGGATGTTAATCCCAACGGTGTACAAAATGATACAAAGGCCTCCCACGATGCATTTGAAGCACTGCTAAAAGCCTCCTCGGCTAGTTACATCCCGATAGCTAAAGAAAAAATTAAAATAGATCTTCCAAGTCATCGTATCAATGGACATATTCATTTCATGAAAGATCATGCCCTCATAGGAAAATTTATAGGCCTATGGCCGACTGAAAAGGCGCTTCAGGGCTGGATTGCTTCCAAATGGAAGCCCAAAGGACATGTGGCTCTATAGCTTGGACCTAATTGTTTCTTTATAGTGATCTTCAACTATTTGGAGGACAGAAACCGTATTTTTGATGGAGGGCCATATTTTTTCAACTCTGTCGGTCTCTATTTGCGAGATTGGATTGAAAGATTAAACCTAGATAAAGAAAATTTCAACTGGAAACCTGTCTGGATTCGCATGTACTCTCTACCGTTATAATATTGGGATGAAGAAACCCTAAAAGGAATTGGAAATGGATTTGGGGAGTTCATCAAGGTAGCAGAAGAAACTAAACTCAGAAGGTACACCTCCTGTGCACGGATCTACATCTACATGCACCTAGACAAAGCCCTCACGGACTTGGTAAGCCTATTCCATGATGAATTTGAAAGGATTCAAACCATAGATTACAAACATGTTCCCTTCCACTGCAGAAAGTGCCATGAACATGGCCATCTGTACCAAGATCACCTCTGAATAATACCCCTAAAACCTCGCCATCTGCAAAAGGAACGGATGCTGAAGGTTTTACTAAAGTATCCAACCAGAAGAAGCATACCAAAAGACCCTTTGCAACATCATCCGTTCCTAACATTCCCTCCACTAGCAATATCTTTGAAATCCTTAGCCCTCAGGCTTCCTAGGAAGGTGGCCCCTCGCAACCTTCAGCAAACAACCCGATCTCTGATTCTCCCGAAACCAAATCTATTCCTCCTAACTCCAACCCTTCTGAATCTATTCTTCTTTCCTCCTCCCCACAATCCAACCTGGACAAATCCATTGTACTCAGAAGTTCCTAGATGGAGATAGATGGAAATCTCCCCTCAGTTTCTCAACAAGATAGCACCAAAGAACATAAGAAGACACGTACACATATGGAAGAGGAACCTGAAAGCATAGATATGGGCGATCTGGATGTTCTGGCCCTGGAGATAGCTTGCCATCAGAAAGCTTATGATAAGATTCCCATTCGTCAAATTGAAAGCCTTTAAGTTTCCCTCTTTCATGCTCAGCAAAGTAACTCTCTCAGAATTCAATATGGTAGCCACTGGGATGGAAAAAAAATAATGAAGGAATCCAAAAAAAGAGGGCGCAAGTTAGAACTGAAAAGAACAATTATTGTAGGAGAAATGCTTGTGGAATTCGAAAGGTATCCCAAGCTAACTAAGTTCTATCAGCTGCTCCCCCATAGTTCCTCATGAAGCTCATCTCATGGAATGTGAGAGGCTAAACAACTCTCAAAACACCGTATGATTAAAAATGTGGTTCAACAATACAAACCAACGATAGTCTTCCTTCAAGAAGCCAAATGCAATAGCAGTGCTCTAGAGTCTATCCTTACCAAGTCCTGGGTGGGTTGCAGATTTGTAACGCTTGATGCCTCTGGAGCCTCTGGAGGGCTTTCTATAATCTGGAATCCAAAAATAATCTCTATGACCGACTTCCATGCCTCTCATAATTTCATCCAAACTACCTTCTGTCTAGTTGGTTCCAACTCCCATGGACACCTTACCAACATTTACTCTCCCCAAGATACTCAGCAAAAACTTGCCCTGCTATCCACCCTAGCCGTCCTCAACTCCTCCAGATGCCATCCGCTTTGGATCTGTGGCAGAGACTTCAATATGTTTACCACCTTGGAGGAAAAAGTAGGAGGCAAAATCAGGCTTGAGCCGGACAACATTGGCTTCAAAGAATTTATCCAAAGCAACTGGCTAATGGATCTCCCCACCTCCAATGGAATTCATAATTAGACAAACAAAAGAGGGGGCTCATAACAAATTGCTTCTAGAATGATCATTTCCTTGTCTCAGATAATGCTATTCCCCTGGGAGGGGACTTGCACACCTCTATCTTTCCTTTAGCTGGCTCTGATCACTAGCCTATTCTTCTGTAATGGGCATGCCCAGAAGCAGCCAACAAAAGACCGTTCCTCTTTGAATATTTTTGGCTTAGCCACCCTGATTTCAAAGAGATGGTTATTACTTGTTGGAATGGCTTTCGACCTTCTGAAGGATCTAAAATGTTCCAATTTCAACAAAAACTAAAACATCTCAAGCTCACACTCAAATAATGGAACCATACCAGCTTTGGAAATATATTCTCCCACCAGAAGGAACTTGAACAATAAATGAGCGAGCTACAATAGCGCATCATCAAAGAGGGAAGATTAGAAGCCCATGCAGCCCTGGAAAGAACGCTCCACACAAAATTGGATGAACGATGCCATCAGGAGGAAACCATTTGGCGTCAAAAATCATGGATTCGTTGGCTTAAGGATGGGGAGAAAAACACCATATTTTTTCACAGATCCACCATCCAAAGAAGGATGCACAAAAACATCATCTTCCTCAAAAATAGCTAGGGGGAACGCCTTAAGGAACGAGAATACATAGAAAAGGAACTCCTTGGATATTTCCAAAACATTCTACAGTAACCAGCTGGAAATAGATGGCAAGCCATTCATAAGGTCACTCATAATATCCCAAGACTAATCACCAAGGAACATAAATCCATGCTTCTCAATCCCATCTCTCTTCAAGAGGTTAAGCAGGAAATGGCTCAACTCAATGATGGAAAGGCACCAGGTCCCAATGGATTCACTCCTAACTTCTTTCACTTCTTCTGGGAGAAAATCAAATGGGAAGTTTGGAACATAGTTGAAGAATCCTGATCTCTGCACTGGATTTTTCCTTCCCTCAACTCAAAATTCCTAGCACTCATTCCTACGGAGGAGAACTCCAGTATGTCGGACAAGTACATGCCCATCACTTTATACAATATCATATACAAACTCATCTCCAAATTCATTTTTAATAGGCTCAAACCACTGCTTCCTTTGCTGATCTCACCGGAATAGACTGGCTACGTGGAGGGTTGAAAAATTCTTGATGGTATCATTCTCACTCATGAAGTGGTCCATTCTTTGAAGCATCTCAAGAAGGCAGGTATGCTCCTAAAACTAGATCTTTCCAAATAATTTGATAAATTAAGTTGGAACTACATCAATCAAATGCTTCTGGCATTTGGATTCAGCCCAACCTGGACCAGATGGATCATGCATCTCATCTCAACCCCTTGATTCTCCATCTTACTCAATGGAAACCCATATACTCCCTTCTCCCACACTCGTGGCATCTGGCAAGGGGATCCCCTATCCCCCTTTATCTTTGTTCTCATGGCAGAAGGGTTGGGATGTCTCATACATCATGCTGCCTCTACTAATAATCTAAGAGGTCTCTCCCTTCATGATAACCAAACCATCACTCATCAACAATTTGTTGACGATAATATGCTATTTGGTCATCCCTCTGTTCAAGAAGCTAGCACCCTCAAATCTCTGCTGGATACCTTTTCTGAAGCCTCTGGTACCACTATTAACACTGGTAAATCTCAAACCTTTTTCTTCAACACGCCAACACCTACACAGCGCAATATAGCTCAGCTCTTGGGATTCTCTATAGCTGTTCTCCCTTATAAATATCTTGGAGCTCCTCTCTTTGAATCTAAAATCAAACATACCTCTTGGAGAGAGCTCCTCAACAAGCTTGAAGCTTGTCTCTACTCATAGACCTACAGATCACTCAACATTTCCAGCAGAATCATTCTCATAAAATCTGTCCTCCAATCTATGCCATTTTTTATTTTCTCCATTCTGGCTGCACCTAAATGGGTTCTAAAGAAGATTCACAATCTTCAACGAATTTTCCTGTGGGGCTCCACTAGACTTAATAAAAAATGGGCTTTAGTTAAATGTATGGATGTCTGTCTTCTTAAATCTGAAGGCTCTCTTGGAATTAGAGATCCCTAGCACAACAACACCACTATGGGAGCACGAATATGGTGGCAATGACTCTCTATGCCGCACACTCCTTAGGCTCGAATGTGGATCGCCAAGTATGTTAATGGCAGACCTCCAGAAGATCTTATCAGAATCTCCCCTGACATCTCTAGCTCTCTCAATTGGAATTCTACAAAACAACACAGTTCTTTCATTGAAGCCCATAGCTTCTGGGAAATAAACTCGGGTAACTCTTCCAGATTTTGGGAAGACTCATGGAAACAATTACCAAAATTGGCCAATCTGTTCCAAAAACCAAAATGGCAATTATTACTTCAACAATCTGAAAAAAATCTAGTTAACTGCTTCTGGCAACATCAAACTAGTCAAGGCTTTCGTCATTGGATTCCGGCAGTGCAATGGCAGGTGAACTGGCAGAATGAAACCCACAAGGAAATTGACCAAGAGCTCAGCCAACAGAAAATCAAATTCGCAGCCCAAGAGTATAGGCTTCGGTGGGGGTATGCTCCTCGCAGATCTTTCACTACCAAAGAGGCATATCACCTACTCTATCACTCGGTGCAAGCCCAAAAGGACAGTCTTTGGACTCAAGTTTGGAAGCCAGGCATCTGGCCCATAATTTCTACTTTCCTATGGCTCTTAAGCAAGAAGAGGCTTCTCACCTGGGACAACCTCTTTAAAATAGGTTTCATTGGACCCTCTCGGTGTTCCAATCATGCAGAGGATATCTCTCATCTCTTGGATACCTGTACAATGGCCAACCATCTGTGGGAGAACATAGATATTTGCTGTATAAGAACTGGAATATATAAGGGAGACATAATCAATACCATCCGTCATTAGCCCTTTGAGCCTTTTAAGAGAAATTTGCTCAACTCCATTTGGGCTCTGCTCCCAGACTTTATTCTCTGGATAGTCTGGAAAGAAAGAAACAAATGAATTTTCAAAGAATAAAGCACTCCTCTTGTCATTATTTGGTCCAACCTCTGCAGCAACCTTGAAAAAGCTATTTCCCTCCAGTCTTGGTAGGATTCGGACTTCCCCTCCTCTCCCCGTGAAAGCATCATTTGGGATAACTAGAACCTTTCCATCCACCCTCTTCCCCTCCCCCCCCCTGCCAGGTCCTCTCATCTAGATTCTCCCAGTTCTTGGACTCCTACAAAGAACACTATCAAAATGAATTTTGATGGCACTTCCACAGGTAATCCAAGGAAGGCAGGCTATGGAGGTATTTTCAAGAACGTAGTAGGTAACACTCTCAAGATCTATTTTGGCTCGATTGGGTGAGACTCCAACAATTCATCTGAACTTGAAGGATTATGGCAGGGTCACCTTATTGCAGAAGAGGAGAATTTTTTCCCCTTGGAAGTTGAAGGAGACTCATAGATTCTCATCGAGGCTGCCTCTCACATCTAACAAGGTACCCCTGCTTCCAAAGTGGCTACTAGCTAGAGGCTCTTGACAAGGCCAGAAAAAGTTGAGCAATGGCTCAAAGCTTCCCATGTAATTTCCTTCAAGCATATCTGTCGCACTACAAACAAGGTAGCGGATCGCTTAGCTAATAAAGGAGTTGATCAGATACTCCTCCTCTTCAAAGGCTCTCTAAACAGTTCTGATGATGATTCCCTTATTCATGATTGCACTCATCTAGTGCACAAGGATATCTCTAGCCAGGATGCGGGTGATTTTTAATGGTTTGATGGTGGCGGACCTCAATGGCGACATCTGGCCAGGCCACCTGCCTGCACCTAGTCGTAATACCTCCGCCTTAAAGGCCCTTGAGGTAATGCGTTCTACACTCCACATTCGCTCACTCAGAATTCAATGGAGATGCATCCCCCTATTCATCATTCCTTTGCCTTAGCCTTCAATCTGCCTCGACTTCTAAGCTCAAGTCCGTCACTTCACTTCTGTCTCCGTTTTTCCTCCCAATCCACCAGAGTATCAGGCACTCCATCTCCTCACAGCGAAGCTGGTCCTTCGGCTCTTTATAGCTTCCATTCTCTGTCTTCACCAGTCATCACCACTTGGAATTCGTTTAAGCTCTTTGCTCAGCCCTCTTCGTCCATCTGCTCTGCTTCCCTCTCATCTCACTCTGCTTCTCCGACTCCTAGCTTAGACTCTCGGCACTCTCTCTCCGCCTTCAGTAAGAAAATAATGCCGCGTCGGCACCGTATGAGGTGCATAAGGGGTGGAAGTGGAAGGGCGAGTGGTGGAAGGGGTGGCGGTGGCTCTCGTCCACCCCATTCTGCCCATGACGACTGCACCTACAATCCTTCGGCTAGAAATGAAGCCTGCTTCTCTTCAACAACACCATGGATAAGCTGCGAGTTACAACGAAAATTTCGGTAAATTTTCAGGAGTAGTCTGGTGACTTCGCCTCTAGTTCTAGAAAACCTAGAAGGAAGTCTACCATTTCTTTTATGCCTCCTCTGGTTACCAGAAAATCTACCGCTCTCCCAGTTAAATCTCGCTTGCAGACTTCTAACAGTGTAGGCATAGACAACGGCAGCTCAACGTGAGTGGATAAGTATTTGAAGAATACAAGCTCTCCCTCCTCTTCTGAGAACTCAACCCAACATTCCAAAAAATATGAGGATGACATGGAGGATGACTACAGTTTCCCAATTGTGGAAGAGATTCATCCCCACATTGACAGCTAACCTCATGACAGGTCTTCTTCCTCTTTCTTTGGGATTTTTGTCAATGAATTGCTGCAAGTTAGGACACGTTGAATGTATTAATCTTAGCAGTAACAGTTTCTTCTGCAAATTCAGTTTTTTGGGACACTTTCTGTATGCTGGTTTCCTGTTTAAGGGCAGCACTTTTTGGGTCGGTTTCCCGATTTTGGGCGGCCTATACTATGTTTTTTCTATTATGCTTCCCTCCAGAGTTGGATAGTTTTGCAACCCTGGAGATAAATCTCGCTCTGTATATTATGTTCCATATTAATAGGTTAAACCAACATAGACAAAAAAAAATATGTTGGTGTATTCATTTTAGCCACCAAATCAAATCTGAAACCAAGGAAGCTAAAACCCCTTCCCTTTTATACAAATACTTATAATCCATCATTCAAATTTACCTACCCAAGAGAAACTATACAAAAAGAAGAGATCGAAAATGTGATGCCCCCTTAATATGAAAAACACATTTATATTAAGAGTACTATGTTTCTTGGTCTTGAGGTGAAATTCAATTAAAATTTTTTAATCATGCATTATATGAACATTGAAATTAAGTATGCTTTTTTTATGGGGTAAATTTAGTGGTTTTGAGGTACATTACACTCTATGCATTGAATCCATCGTCTTGAGGCATATTTTCCAAGAAAAAATAGGATTCCAAAGAAATTTCCTTATTCAAGATGACATCTATCTTGCTCAAGAGAAGGCCTCCACACCATTGAAACACAAAAGAAATAGAATAAGTGATCTCCAAAATTCTCCTTATACACTTCAGTTTCTCCCTACCTTTGAGATGATTGATAATGGGGTGTATCAACTCCTCTTCATTCATTGTTCTTAACAATGGCTCTACTTCCCTCTTTTTCATTTCTAAGAGTGGACTTTATTAGGGTTTATTTCTCTCCCATCTCCTCTCCCTACTTGTTACAAAAGGAATGAGTAAATTGGTATCAAACACTACTAGAAACAAGGATTTGAATATTGTTCTTCCAGCACAAACTGTCATTTTAACTCGTTTACTCTTTGTCGAAGGAATTCTCATTTTTAGTGAGGGCTCTATACTAAATGTAGTTTTCCTTTCCTCACTACTAGATACTGTGTAGCAATAGGCATGATCATCAATCAAGAAAAAATGGCTCTCTATACATACATATGATATTATATTTCTCTATAGATGTAGAAATTTGAATAAATGTTAAATTATTCACCAAGATTATCCTAATCACACACTATTTGAGCTTCATGCATAATACATAACCTCTTCTACTATTGATCATTAATTGCGGAAATATAAACAATCACATGCGCACATTAAAACCATAAACAATCACACATATAAACACAGTATTTATGGGAAATCTTAAAGCTGAAAACCCCCAACTATCTATATATTATAATGATAGAGATCATGTAACAATCATTGTACAAACTCCTCACAAGCTCTCAGTACAATCTCCAATTGTTACACACTACACAAGCTCAGATCTAACAAAACACATGCTCCAATCTGCTCCACCTATTAGCCTGCCTCTACTGCGCAATCCAAGATGAATAATGGCCCAATCTGAGTTCGAATCCACCTGGTATGCACTGCGCAATCCTCATTGGCATCTCCATCAATGTGTGGTGCAAACTCATGCACCAGTATGGTCACAACTGATAGTCACACTTTCTCTTTCACCTACCTCTCCACTGGTCTCCACTGAAACTGTCCATGCACTGAAGTAAACGGATGTATTCTTTAGTTGATTTATGAGTTTATAATTAGTGAATTAATTAATAATTAATTCACACCACTCTCACTAGTGTATCAATCAGTTAGACTAGATACAACTAGCTCAACTATGTTTAACTGAGTTAAACTGAACACAACTCCATTAACTCCTCAATCAACTCCACCAAACTCTGTCACATGAGTTCTAACTGAAGTCAACATGCAATAGCTCCACTAAACCCTAGGAATAGCGTAATTCCTTCTGTCAGCTGCATGTGCCACTTCTGTGCACTTAACTGAAGTGCTCCAAGAGGATAAGATAATTTTTAGAGTCCAAATATTATTAAGAGCTAATAATATTCGACATATCTATTTTTAGACTGGCAATCTAAAAATAGATTCTGCCTAGTATGTCTAAAAATAGAATTCCATCTATTTTTTCCGACTTGACCAACCATCCACAAATAGCATCCTGCAACTCATAGAACATGATCCATATGTCTAAAAATAGACATAGTCTAAAAATAGGTTTTGCGCCAAAAATAGCCTGCGGGCCCACTTAGTGAAGGCGACTTCTTTCCACTAAGCTCATCATCTTGTTGCAATCGCAACAACAGATACACACACACACACTCACTTTTGTTATTAGTAACTTTTAAAATGTGACATGTAATATTCTATATATATACTCAAATAAATTTTTTTATTAATATTTTTTTAAATCTTACATGTCAACAACTTATTAAACATATATGGAATTACAAATCTTTCTCATTTATTCAGTTAACATGTTAAAATCTCTTATTCATCATGCATAATGAAATACTTGATTTATAACCAATCAATTTTTTTTTATTATTAATATTTTTTATGAGCGGAGTAAAGTATACATATCAAGAAAAAACATAATACAATTTTTAATTTACATTATTGAGATTGAAATATTTTGTGACATTATATTTTATTTTTGTTATTAATATATAATTGTTTTTAAAGTTAAATGCTAAGTGAACATAGAATGAATTACACATGTAATTTCAATAATATTATTTTTGCATGGCTTTTGTCAACCCTACTGTATATGAAGCTATGAAAGAGATAGATATCTCTCTATATACAATTATTATATGTAAAACTAAGATAGAAATAGAAATATTTTATTAATGGCACACATTGATCTTTTGGTATTACTATTTTATATTACTTTTAGGTATAACTTCAGAGGACGTGTGTTATGTTCATATCAGTGCAATAAATAGAAAAATATTTAAAATAAACTAAATTTAATGATATATTAACATATGGAGGAATAATGTTAAAATATATTTTTTTCTTAAAGAAAAGCTCAAGACTAATGTAATGAGATAAGGATAAAGATTTAATATGGTCCATTTTTAGTGCAAGGAGGAATAGTTAATTACAATACATTATCATTCATAATTGGCCTATTCCAAAATATTCTATCTTGCTAACCATATCTAGTGGATTAGCTAGCATTAGGGGCATTCATACAATTATTCCCAACCAATGAAACTACCTTGACTAGTTTGAAGGGACTACATTTTAAAAGAATACCAAATTCATAAATCCATTTAGCGCCATGTAACACAAGGGAATGATCATTATAAAAATATATTGTAATGATGAATTAAATTATTAGAGCTATTTCATGAGATATCCAAAGAAGCAGAGAAATTTGTAATAATCCCTTTTTAAAATCAATTAAATTAATAAAACATAAATATGTAACAAAAAACCAAAAAAATTAAGTACATTTCGTTCAACTAGTGAATAATAACTGTGAAAATTGTTAATTTCAGATAAACTAAAAGTAGTAAATTATTAAGAGAAATATTAAGATGTTCTTATTCATATAAAAACTAACCAAGTAAATATATCTGAGCTTACCCATCAAATACTATAACCTTATAAAAAAAAATGGTTAGAACATAAATATATTCACACAATATTTTCTATGAATGATAAAAATAAATTAATGAAGAAGGGATTTTATTAAGAATTTTTGGACAAAAATTAAAATAACATGAACTTCATGCTTAATAAAATTGAGATATGGGAGAACTTATAGTGGGCTTGTGCTTACAGAGTAGAGTTCATAGTGGTAGGATCGATTGCATTGTCTATCGAACTTTAACCTAATGGCTCTTATGGATAACTGAGCTTAGAGATGTCATGATAATAGAATGCATTGTAGGGTACTTATGTGTAATAGTGTATTAGAGCCGACAAAAGATGTTCATTATTCATTGACAACCATGGTGAGATATTGTTATTGATCACTACTGCATGCCACAAATAATAGTCCGTGTTTTGGAGGGAAAATGGGTTGATGCCATCAAGGGCTATTGTGAGTGGTAGACTTCATACTTCATCCTTGATTTTTTCAGGCCATGTATCCTCTATATTCTTCATGAATATTGAATATGTTGGGATTCCCATAACTCCCGACTAGCTTAGTGAGGCATCTAATCCGTGCAATATATCGTCATAATGTTCCTTTTTTAAATACGATTTTGCCATATTATGAAAAGTCGTTAGACATTAGAGAGTTATAAGGAAGTTTAAGAGGCATGAATAGATGAAAGGTCATGGTATATGGAAGTTCAACTCATTTCTATAAATATAACCGTATGCCTCATTTTTTATGGGTTGTAATACATGAGCCAAGATACTAGATTGTAGAATAAGTCTCTCAACGCAAGAATTATTATCTAATTGGATAGAGAGACTATGGTAATTTCATTATGTTTATATGCCAAATTTAAGAGATTATTTTGGCCTTACTTGGTTATTCTAAGTAATGTTAGTTTGTGACTCCGAAGAATTATGAATACAACATTGAGCATGTATCATGAGCTAGAAATGGCTAACAGTAGTAAGATAAAGCAAAATAATAATAATTGTAAAGTAAAAATATATAGTTTAACTAAAGTCACTCCAAAACAATCATAAAATTTCAACATCAAATATATAGGAAAACAATGAGAACACTCGTGAACTTGGTTGAAATATACATATATACATTATAGTATTATATAAGATTTTAGGAATTTAAATCACGCTAAGAAAAAATTACAAATTATTTTTTATATAATTCTCTACAAACCGAGTGGCATATAGAAACTCTAGAGGTTAATTGAGAAAGACTTTAAAAATTATAGTGAAAATGATATAATTTAGAGTCATGGTAACTCGGGGCATGCATAGGAATGAGCATGCTTAAGCCTTATACACTAATATTTGAAGGGTCAAGCGTAGCCATTATTGGTTTGTACATTCCTCCATTAGAGCCTTATAAAATAAAAATATGCTTAAAACATAAATATATTTTCACACAAGATTTTCTATAAATGATAAAAAATATTTAATCAAGAAGGGATTTTATTAAGAACTTTTGGACAAAAAATAAAATAAAATGAACCTAACCCCTAACAAAACTCCGATGGGGGAGCACTTCTTGAGGGCTTGTGCTTACAGAGTAGAGTTCATAGTGGTAGGTTCCATTGCATTGTCTATGGATAAGTGAGTTTAGAGAATTCATGATAATATAATGCATTGTATTACTTATGTAGATGGGACATGTAAGTAATGGAACCTAATAGAGGCTTTAGTTTGGATATTAAATGGAAATAGGAGGCATTTCATTTCCTATGGGACTAGGTCCTAATGGCACCTCATGGAGATTTGAGTTTAGATATTTCATGGTAATAGGAGACGTTGTATTTCCCATGGGAATATTCCCAGATGGAACATCATGAATACTTTCACTTTGGTTTAAAGATTGCATAGCAATAGGAGGAATTGTATCTCCAATGGGACTAGGACCTGATGGCACCTCATGGAAAGATTCCATAGCAATAGGAGGAATTGTATCTCCTATGGGGCTACGACCAGATGGCACCTCATGAAAATTTGGGTTTAGAAATATTGTCCTAATAGGAGGCATTGCATTTCCTATTGGACTATTACTAGATGGAACTTCATGGATATGTTGATTTAGGGAGTTAGAAATGGGAATGGAAGAAACTCTATGAAGCATAGATTCTTGGTTATCATAATCTTGATAGGAGATGTCATGCTTATTATTAGTAGAACTTCCATCAGTATGATTATGGTAGAAACCAATGCCACTTCGACCACATACACCATGAAGTAAGACCATAACTAAAATGAAGAGAAATGAATTCTTCATCCATGTATTTTTCATCTCCTTTCTCTTGCAGCAACTACCTCTGTGATGCAAACAAAAATTCTTATTATTAAATGAACATTTGTTTTTCAAAATAATTGAGTTGCTAAGAATTAATGAAAGATAAAACTCTAGAATAGAAAATGGAATTACATAAATGAGAGAAAACTAGAGGAAGAAAATAAAATATCAGGTTAGCAATTAAATGGAAACAAACTTATCTTATAAAATCTCAATTAAAGGAAAGAGTAAGTGATTATAAAGTTTGACTAGAACATGAAGTTGGTAAGTGGAAAACTTGTTAGTATCAAGTAAATTCTAAATATCTTTAAATTTTTTTCCAATATTCTAGCTAGAATAGTGGATTAGTTCCTTTCAGTAAAATATCACTTCCATTTGAGTAAGTTTTAGATTGATTACATAGAGTTTGAACAAAAAAAAAAACTATAAAATAAAAAATTTTAATCTCTTAAATTTCAGTTTAACTTTATGTGAAGTGTATTGTATTGAATTAATTCTTCCAGATCTATCAACTTATTATTTGGCCCAGATTTAATATTTTACATATATTTTGAGGGAAAATAAAACTCTAATATTTTGTTGCTATCTAAGTTATTTATTACTGTATAAGAATACATCTATTGTAGTGCACATCTTGTATTATATCCTAAAATAAAATAAAATAAGGTGAAAGAAAATTTTATTTTTCATTCAAACAAATCCGCAAGAAAAATGCTGACCAAGGAAGCAAATATATGAAAAGAGAAAGTTTTAGTTCAAAGCAATAGTAACAATTGCAAATTTTAATTAGCTATATTGAGAATTTGCAATATCAAATGGCCAATACCCTTGAGTTGGAAATAAAAAATGGACAAGTCTACTTAGGGGAGGAATTGGTCAAAACTGGCTGGAATCCCTGCAAAAAAATTCAAAAAAATTAGCAATAGCAATTGTCACTACTGTCAAAAGAGGCCTGAATCCAAGAAAAAAAATAAAAAAATCTAGCATGGCAATGTTTGAATCATGGTTTTTTTATGGTGGAAATGGATTGAGTACCATAAAAAAAAACCTTCTAGCACTTAAAATCTTGAAGTTTAACAACTTTAACTTAAATTTACAAAAATTCTTATCAGATCTTACCAAAATTTTCATAATTTTAAAGGCAAAAAAAAATAGTAAACTACGGGATAGAAAATTACCTAGCTACAATCTGAAATGCTAAATGCCTCTCCAAAATCCCAGCTCCGAATCTGCGATCTTAAATTTGTCGTGTTCTCCGAAATTGATAAAACAGAATAGTTCCGAATCTGCGATCTTAAATTTGTCGTGTTTTCCGAAATTGATAAAACAGAATAGCTCCGAATCTGCGATATGGAGTACGGAATAGCTCGCACTCGCTTTCTCCAACGGCTACCTGAAATCGTCTTCTCCAACAGCTACTTGAAATAGCTCGCACTCGTCTTCTCCAATAGCTCGCAATCGTCTTCTCCAACAGGTACTTCAAATTGCTCGCACTAGCGATCTACACTAGCGATCTACTCGTCGTGCCAAAGGAACACATTGTCAATTCAAATCTATTAAATTTCATATTTTATGTGAATTTATATTAATCTTAAAATTTTAAATTTTTTTATTTTAAAAGGTATATGATTTTTTTTCCATGTGATTCAATAATACTCATTTTTCACTTCTAAATTTACGTAATTTTTATAGTAGGAAGTCCACAAGAAAGGATCATTTCTTGTCCACTCAACTATTGACCTCGGATGAATTCTTGTCTGCTCAATCATTGACTTTGACCAGAGAATGCCTCTAACTTCTTTCAATAGCAAAAAAAAACTTAAATTAACAAGACTCCAACAATTAAAATAACACTCGGGCTAAATACTTTTAATATAAATATTTATTTTATTATTTTTAATTTAAATTTGATTTACACATTTTCATATGAGATTGTAACTTATTCTATACATAACAAATTAACCAAATTTCTTAACATTTAAATTTTCTTATAGGTCTTTCATATAAGCATTAATTTCTTGATATTAAAATAATCTACATCTCAATAAATTGAATATTTTAAGTGTCTCATAACTTTTCTAGCATGCCTAACTACTTTTATTCAAATTATTTTGTTTTAATGAAACACTAAAACAAAAAAATCCATTACTTATAATTGTAAAAATAAAATAATATCTATATATCACAATTATCTAATTTTAAGGGCTTAAATTTATGTATAAGACTCATTATTTGTGAGATAAAGAAACCACCACAAAAATGTATATTTAAATTTTAATATTAATTTCAATCATCTAGGAGAGAACAACTTACAACAAATAATTATAATAATATATTATAAAATAAATTAACATATATCTATTTAATAAGTAATTTTCTAAGTTTAGTAAAATTAAATAAAGGCAAGGGTGGGGTGACTATTTCTTGAATATTATCTCCTCTTACCCCAACACTCAAGGTGGTGGTGGGGAATCTATTATGCCTAATATATTTATGTCTTGCATAATATCTCCATTCAACCCAAAGATGGGATGGGAAGAGATATCTTAGAAAATGTATTTAAAGAAAAAAACATAATTATAACCATAATAACAAAATAATATAATAAATAATAACAATAAACTAATTTGACAGCCCCAAAATTAGCATATAATACCCCTTCACTCTAGGATAAAGAAACCCTCCATTTATATGTATATTAATTCTAACCATTAAATATTTTGAAATGAAAAAAAGATGGATTTATAATGATTTTCAATTAATTCCTCATACACAACATCATTTCATTTGAGTAAACATACAAAATGATATATATATATATATATATATATATATATATATATATATATATAGAGAGAGAGAGAGAGAGAGAGAGAGAGAGAGAGATGCATGTCATACCAAAAGGTTTTTATAGAATAATAAATAATGTGTGCTAGCTAAGAAAACACATGAGTTCAGATAAAAACACAATTAAAGATAATATATATTAAAAAAAAAAAAACAATTTATTTATCTAGTATGTTCAAATAGAGTGGGTTGATAGTGTCCCTTGCAAGTGGGTAAGCCTAAGAAAACACATGAGATAAAAACACAGTTAAAGTTAATATGTATTAAAAAAAAAATTTATTTATCCAATATGTTCAAATAGGGTGGGTTGATAGTGTCCCTTGCAAGTGGGTAAGCCCGCTAAACAAAGCATCATCTTAAAACTAATAATTACAAATTGTGAGGTTAAACTAGCATATCACAAAAAAAAGTGGAATAAAGGTTTGAGCGATGACACTCAACCATTTAATATTTAACCATGGGTAAATATGTCCAAATATGTCTTCTTCAATAAACCCATTAGAGAGCATGTGATATTTCTACAAGTGCATTAAAAGGTAGTACTGGGAAGTTTTCAGGGAGGTGGGCAATAAATTAAAAGTAACCACACAAGTTTTTAGGGAGGTGGGAAAGAAATTAAAAGTAACCACACAAGTATACCAAAGAGCACAAGAGGCATTTTACGTGTAAGATAAAAATCCAATCAATGATGAGGGGACTCACAATGTATAGACCAGAGTGTGAAGAAAGGCACAAATGTTACGTCACGGTTTCCTAGTGTACTTGTGATTGAGAAACCAAGCCTATATCAATGTAATATAAGAATTATGACATTAGCGAGTAAATATGATAAATTTTCAAAAAAATTAGAGGTAGGGGAGAATTGATATTATACCCGCAAAGTGTTGCTCCATGTGCCATTGAGTCTACCTTTGGATTGATAGAGCATATACTCATTTAAATTCATGTGAACTCATACCTATAGTAAAATGAAGAGAGTAATATTGTCAAGGCCATGTGCATAAAATTACAATGGTTATCCATGGAATTATGGAAGAAAAAAAAGATCAACATGGTAAAACCATTGAAAAAGTATGAACCCTATTAAGAGGGTTATTCATGCAGTTTTATTCATGACATTGCTAAAGTCTTGGGGCATGAGAAAGAGTGACCAAATCTTGGTCATAAGCAACCTACATGTTAAACTATGGTGTACCATGGCCTAAAACAAAAACTAGGTTGTAAACCGAACAAAGATGAAGGAAAACATTAATAATGAATTTTGAGGGCTTTATCCAAGAAGTACCATGAGGATAGAAAGGGAAAATTACTTGAAGCTAGTATACCTTCCAAGAGGATGTTCATAGGAAACATCATTCTTCACATAGTACCTCGGCACAGAATAAATGTGTCAAGAGACAATTGAAACAATATTGACTTGGAAATGATATGTATGTGATAGGCAATAAATGGTTTCCCTGAATCAAAGGGAATTCGAGCAAGGCCCATAAACCATATTATAAAAAAAAAACCTAGCATTAGTAGGGTAATGTCATAGTAATGGAGGTTGGGAGAGTATTTGCATCAATAATAGGGAAGTAATTAATACTGAACCTACATATCACAAGAAATGTGATTGGTTAAACCCAAAACCAAAACAAAATAGAGAAGTGAAAAGTAGAAATAGCTAAGAAGAATATTTGACCCTACAAACTATTACTTACTAGTGTGTCCACATGGTGTCGAGAGTGAACTGCATAAAAAGATAAACGTTGTTTGCATGGAAATAAAATAGATCCACACCTAAAATAATACATGGGTTGGTTGTGGACAGATCGAAACCCCTATAGTGGAGCTGAATGACGGTATCTCTATGTCGAGAGGGAAAAGAGAAAATGAATTTCGGATAGTTCATTTCACCAAATGAAAAACCCTAAGTAGGGATTACCATTGATTCATTAAGAAAAATTTGGACAATTTGTTACCATTCCCCACCCCTGTCATGTGAAGCCATGGGCTCACTATTTTCTAAACCAATGTAATAGTTCAATGTGGCAAGAAGGTGGGCCACCTCACATATATCCAGTCACAACAATATTTATAGTTAATAGTTAATCGATGTTCACATCAATTTTATGAGCCGAGTGTATAAATTATACAAACAATGTGTATACCAATGGATTCAATTAGTTCATGTGATATGCTAAAGAAATATACTGAATCGGTGTACAAATTAATTGTAGAAAATAAACACGATCACCAATCACAACAAGTAAAGAATAAAGCAAATCAAACCACAACACATATATTTTCTCGGGGAAAGCTTACTGCTCAAAAACCCTCTGTATTCTATTGTATATTCACCAAGGAATCATGAAAAAATTACAATGCACTCTTCTCACAAGAGTCTACTACACTTTCACAACTGTCTCACACTGATCTGGACAAAATCAACCAACACTTAGCCAATTTTCAGCCTCTACTCAGCGTGCCTTGCTTGCACAATTCATGTGGATGCAATCACTATTCTTTAGTAATTTCAGCCTTCCAAAACTATGCAATGTTCATGGGAGATCATATACGTGTTTTACTGCATGCGAGTAGCCTACTAATAAAACAATTGATAGTTAGCATCCATTTAACATTGTCTCAACCGAGTCTCCATTAGAACTGACATGCATGGAACTATTAATAGTAAATCATCAGTTACATGACAGATCACTGCATGTGAATTAAATATGATTTAATTCACTTGACCTCTCATTGGTGAAACAAAAATTTACAACTAGTTAAACTGATTTTAACTCAATTACTCGATTTAATTGATTTCTCATGCATTAAACTAATGCACTAACTGAAACTTGGACTTAATAAATAATAGAATCACTTTGCATGCCTCACCAACCACCCTCAACTTGAAACTCATGCGCTAATTGAGTTTATCACACTCAATTAAGTATTACAAGTGATTATGAGATAAGATTACATTTTATTGTCCAATTTAATTAAGGGAAAATTAAATTAGACACACATTTCTTGTTGACTTTTCAAAACTCCCTCTCAATAAGAAAGGGATTATCAGCTACCCCGATCCTGCCTCTATGATATTCGAATTTTCTCTTGGCGAGCGCCTTCGTCAGAATATCTGCATCCTGATCTTCCGTGAGAATGTACTGAAGTAACATAATGTGCCTCTGAACACAATCTCTTAGGTGGTGGTACCAGATGTCTATATGCTTGGAACTATCATGGAATACCAGATTAACAAAGAGTTTTATGCAACTCTGGTTATCACAATGTATCACCGTCAGATCCATCTGATGACCAAACAAACCAACCAGAATATTCCTCATCGAGATGGCCTCACAAGCAGTGTTACTAGCTCCCATGTACTCTACCTCAGCTGAATTTAGTGCTACAGATCTCTCCTTCCTTTTGTACCAAGAAACTATTGTCGATGTTATGCTGAAGATATCTCTTATTGTTATCTTTTTGTCTAATGGATAGCCTACCCAATCTACATCGGTGAAGCCTTGAAGCTTCACTCCCTCTGTCTGTCTATACCATAATCCATACTCTGTAGTGCCTTGAGATATCTCAAGACATGCTTCCCTCCCTTCCAAAAGAGCTTGGTAGGCTTAACCATGTCTTCGCTAAGTTGGTTAACTACATAGCAAATGTCTAGCCTGGTGTTCACCAAGTACATGAGTGAACCCACATGTTGCCTGTAAATAGTAGTGTCCACTACCTCACCGGAAGTAGCATTGTCCTTTCTCCAGTTTCATGGAAGAGGAGTCCACATGGGTTTATAGCTCTCCATTTGAAACTTACTCAGAATGTCTTTGACATAATTTCCTTGAGAAACAAATAACTCACCATCTCGCTACCATATATCCAAACCAAGGAAATAATGCAGGAGTCCCATGTCCTTCATCTCAAACTCTCTTGCAAGATCCTCTTTTCAAGAAGTTATGAGCTTCTCAACACTTGTAAAAATTAGATCATAAACATAAAGTATGATAATAAAGAGATTACCATCAACCAAAATCTAGTACAGGTTCGCACTTGGTGAAATAGATATCAATCTCAGTGTACTAAGCACAAGGTGCTTGCTTCAGCCCATAGAGTTCCCTCTTGAGTCTGCACACATGCGACTCTCTGTCAAAGGTCTCAAAACATTCTAGCTACTCTATGTACACTTCTTCCTCAATAACTCCATTGAGAAACACAGTCTTCACATCCATCTGATGTATCTCCCACCCCATCTGTGCTGAGACAGAAAGGATAGATCTAATCGATGAGTACCTCGCAACCGGTGTGAAAGTCTCCTCATAGCCAATCCCCTCAACTTGTGAGAATACTTGGGCTACAAATCTAGCGTTGTACTTCTCCACACTCCCATCTGCTTCCTGCTTCACCTTATAGATCCATCTAGATCCAACCATTGATTTCCCAACCAGTCTTGGGACAAATTCCCATGCACTATTCTTGATGATGGATTCATACTACTCAACCACAGTGTCAACCGAAATTGGTTGCTGCACTGCTTCCTCAAAAGAGGATGTTCTATCACAATACACTTTATCATAAGAGCTATGTATCCAGTAAACCTATCTGGAGACTATCTATGTCCGTGCAATAATGTAGGTGCTCCTACATGTTCTTCCACATCAAGTCTCAATCTATCAACTTATGTGGTGTGGCTTCTACCATGTCTAGTGGATGGCTCTGCATGAGTTTTTTCTTCCACTCCATGATCCTCTACATGTACCTGCTCCACACCTTGAGGTCCATCATTTGGAACCAAGAGTTCCTCATCTGCATGCAAATAAAGCTCCCTCTCAAGGCACAATCGCATGGCTTTCTCCTCATGAAATTTTATATCTCGTCTCACAACATTCATCCTAATTTTTGTAAAATACAACCGATAGTTGTGGGGAGTATCATTGTACCCCAAAAATATCCCAATCTCAACTTTTTGTTATAGATTCTTCCTGGAATATTTGATCACATGGTAATAGACATATGAGCCAATAATTTTAAAATATGAAACATCAAGTTTCTTACTAGAAAAATCCTCCTTTGGTGTACTCATTCCAAGTATCCGATGAGGACTACGATTTTTCACAAATACTATTGTGTTGCATGCCTTTTCCCAAAGGCGTAATGGTAGGCCCTGATCATGCAACATTGCTCGTGCCGCACCCACAATTGTTCTGTTCTTTCTTTCTGCAACCCCATTCTGTTGTGGGTTATGAGGCATAATCAACTTTCTCTGAATTCCTTCTTTGCTATAGAATTTTTTGAATTCATTGGAGATGTAATCACCACCATTGTTGCTCCTCAGAGCCTTCACATGCTTCCCCATGTCTTTCTCAGCCAGTGCTTTGAATTCACAAAATTTTGAGAACGTCTGATCTTTCGTTTGCATGAAGTAGATCCAACACTTTCTAGAAAAAACATCAACAAAGATCACATAATACCTATTCTTTTTTTTTGAAGCTATAGAGAATGGTCCACACATGTCTGAGTGAACTCTCTTAGGGATTCCCGCTACTCAGTTCTCCTTCTCGTGAAAAGTGGCCTTTGCATGCTTCCCCATAGTACATCCCTTGAATGTGTCTATATGCACAAGAGTACCCTTAGGAAGCCCACTAGAAATCTGTTGCATGACCTTCAAGGCTTTGTGGTGTAGATGGCCCAATCTCCTGTGCCATAACTCACCCTCATCCAGGGTCACCACTTTGTCTGCTTTACCCATCAATGTTTCAAAAGCATCTACATAAAGTTTGTAGATATTCTTCACACGAATCCAAATATTCTTGGATTTTCTTGTGGCTTTGTGAGGAAGGAATGCTTTCCCTTCACTAAAAACCACATCATAACATCTATCCTCCAACATTGAAACTAAAACTAAATTCTTTTTCAATCTTTTTAAATGCATGACATATTTTAATAATGGTTTACCTAACTGTCACTGGAAAGTAACTATACCTCCCATCATCACCCATTTCGATATGAATTTTAAGATGCTTCTCCTCCAATATAGTGAAAATTTATTTGTCTCCCGTCATGTGGAAATATGCACCACTATCCAAGTACCACACTGATCCCATCACACTATACACCATGCATGCGATGAGCGAGAAGTCCAACTCAAATTGAGAGGCCAAATAGACCCTAAATCCTTCTTGTTCTTCTTCTTCCATGGAAAATTAGTGGCATAATGTCCATGCTCGTGACAATGAAATAATTTCACTTTGGACATGTCACGCTTCTTACCTTCTTTTTCGATCTCAAATTTGGACTAGGATTTGATTCTCTTCCACTTATTTTCCTTACCAGCCAAGGCAAAATTTTCCTCATCATCTGTCTTAGATGAGGATCCATCCCTAGTATTCCGCTTGAATTCTTCTTGTACCAAATCTGACCAAAGTCGCTCCTAATATGGTAGCTTATCCCTCCCATTGACAGGGTCTTGATAACTATGCCAACTCTTGGGAAGGCCTAGAAGATCTAGGCTCAACAATTCATCATATGCTACAGTAATTCCGACACTCCCAAGCTCATCTTGAAATTGGATGAACTTGGTTAAATATTTTAGAATAATGTCGCCTTTCTTCATTTTGATTTTCCTGAGCTTGTCCTTCAGTGCCAATTTTCTGTGGTCACTTCTGCTCTGAAACAGATCTATCAAAATATTCCACATTGCATATGGATTCGCTTTTCCATGAATAATTGAGATAATGTGGTCTCATACTCCCTCTAATAATATCCTCCTTTGTTTTCAACCTTCTTTTTCCAAGCATCAAGAAGAGAGGCATCTACTACTGTGGGCTTAGGAATGTCATTATCAAGGAATTCTGTCAACCCGTTGTCCTCCAGAACTGCCTCCATCCTATCTTTCCATGAAATATAATTAGAACTTTCCTCGAGTGCATATTCCAATCTCAAGCCATTGAAAGCCATCTTGATCTGCCTATTGCACCAAAGAATATTTATGAAAATTCGAATGTTATTCGGCACAAACTCAATTTATTCTCCATTATAGTGATTTACTGCGCTCTGATACCATGTAGAAATTATACAAATAATGTGTATACCAATGGATTCAATCTGATCATGCGATATGCTAAAACAAGATACTAAATCCTTCTACAAATTAATTGTAGAAATAAACATGATCGCCAATCACAACAAGTAAAGAAAGAAGCAAATCAAACATCAACACAGATATTTTCTCGGGGAATGATTACTACTAAAAAATTTTCTATATTCTATTGTATATTCACTAAGTAATCATGAAAAAATTATAATGCACTCTTCTCACAAGAGTCTGCTACACTCACAAGTTTATCACATTGTTCCAGACAAAATTGACCAACACTTAGCCAATTTTCAGCATCTGCTCAGATTGCCTTGCTTGCGCAATTCATGTGGAATGAAATCCCTATTCTTTAGGAATTTCAGCCTTCCAAAAATGTTGAATTCTCATGGGAAATCATATCGGTGTTTTAGTGCATGCGGTTATCCTACTAATAATACAATTGATAGTTAACATCCCTTAAACCTTTTTCTCAATTGGGTCTCCTTCAGAACTGACATGCATGTAGCTATTAATAGTAAATAATATGTTACATGACAGATCACAGCATGTGAACTAAAAATGATTTAATTCACTTGACCTCCTACTAGTGCAACAAACAGTTATAACTAGTTAAAATGATTTTAACTCAATTAATTGAGTTAACTCATTTCTCATGCATTAAACTAATGCAATAACTACAAATTGGACTCAATAACTAATAGAATCACTGTACATGCTCACCAACCACCCTCAACTCAAAATTCATGAGCTGACTGAGTTTATCACTCTCAATTAACTATTACAAGTGATTATGAGATAAGATTACATTTTATAGTCCAATTTAATTAAGGGAAAATTAAATTCGACACACATTTCGCGTTGACTTTTCAACATTGAGGAAGGAATGTGATCGTATGCAAATATGATTATTATGTTAAGGTGTCATATTATAAAATTTTCATTCAAAGGATCAAGTAATATAGTTCCAGATTCATAATAGGGGAAATGGGTGGAATCACCCATCATATATATGGGAAAGAAAAATATGTATAAACTAATATGAGGCACGAAGAAAATTTTCCAAAACAAATCAAGTAGTACTTATTCTTGGATTGGGAAAACCGAGGTGTGTAAGAGGTCAAACATAATAATTAAGGCAACTATGTACCAAATTAATTGGAAGTTTGAATCTGTTGTAGCCCCTACAACACCCTCCAAAAAAGACCACCATTTAAAATTTTTTGGAGCCCCTTAAGACTAAAGAGAAACTATTAAGTCGCCAAGTCGCCAAGTCGCAAAGTTAAATGATTGATGAAAACCGTGACCTTGCGACCTTGCGACCTCACGACCCCAGGTCGCCAGGGTCGCAGATCCCCAAAATTAACGAAAAATGCGACCCTGCGACCTTGCGACCCAGCGACCCCAGGTCGCCAAGTCGCTAGTTCGCTGGGTCGCAATTACCCGATTCTAATGAAAAGTGCGACCCAGCGACCTTGCGACCCCGCGACCTAGGTCGCAAGGTCGCAAGGTCGCAAAACTCTGAAATTTATCGATTTGCGACCCAGCGACCCGCATTAATTGCCCACACGTGCGACCTTCTATATAAGGGGGGTCGCCAGGTCGCATTTTACTCATTCAGCGATTTGAAAGAAAACGCCTCTGACAGCTCGACTGACGCGATTTTCCCGGGTAAGTTGCCATTTCCTCCTGCTGTTTCCATTTTGATGCATTTCTTACCAAACCCATCTCCCCTTAGGCCTTTGAATTTCCATTTGCCTGAGCTTTTGTATTTTTTTGGTGTTTTGTGAAACTGTTTGCTCCACAAATGCCCAAACCTCATCACTTTTGATTCAAACCCTCATGGCCTTTTCCCTTGCTCGTAAAACCATCCCTCAGCTATGCCTAGACCCAACTAACTTCAAATTCTCAAGAAGAGGGAGGGAAGAATCTTTCGGCCGTGCGTGCACGAAAACCCCCCAGGCAAGCATCATCGCGACCTGCGACCCAGCGACCTAGTCGCGAGGTCGCAAGGTCGCATATCCCAAAGTTTCAAAGAGTTGCGACCTAGCGACCCAACGACCTGGTCGCCAGGTCGCAAGGTCACATTTTTCCTCAGTGTTCGTAATCTGCGACCCAGCGACCCAGCGACCTGGTTGCGAGGTCGCAAGGTCGCGCCTGGACTCTGTTCTTGCAATCCGCGACCCAGCAACCCAGTAAACCAATAGCCCAGTTTTGCATGTGGCACAACTAAATTTCATCACTAAATTGTAACTGGTTTTATATCACCATGTCATTCTTATCGTGGGATTCCTTTATGAATTTGACAGGTGAAATTCAAGAAGACATAGAGTGCATACCTGTGTTATCAAATTCTAGTGACATGGTGCCCCCGCTGTCTCGGAGGAAGGACAAGAAAGTAGTGGAAGAGATTGATGAACTGGAAGTGGTGTCCCCACCCCCAATATACAGGGATACACTATGTACATTTACAAAAGATGACAGCATGCGATGGTACGAAGTATATCATGAGTTCGCCATACCGGAAGAGGAATTTCCAGAAGATCTCCCAGACCGGGAAATATACTTAGCGGTGAAGAAGTCCAAACTACATCTGGAAGGGGCGCATCCAGCCATATTCCCATGTCCAGAAGTTATAGATTGGATCATACAAAAGACGGACCCCCAGAAGTTTGTGATCCGGGACAGCAAAGGCAGAGCTTTCGCTACGCTGGTAGGCATGGATGCTCACATTTATTACTCACTGCCTCGCCCAGATGAGTATTTCTCTCCAGAATGGGCTATTGCTCACGCCGTTCCGATAGTTGATACTATTAGACAATGGTGGGAGGAGCCCGAGAAGTTCAAGGTCAAGAAAGACCAAGAATACACGGTGGCGAGCCTGAGGAAGGTTTACAAATTGGTTGCCGCCATGCTTTGCAGACTTTACGGGCGCCCAGATTGCTCCACTTTCAGCGGCAGTTGGGCTACTATCATGGAGCATGTGACAACATATGGCACCCGTTTCAACTGGGCTGGCATATTGATGACTTTGATGCAGACCAACTTGAATGCAGCATTGGCCCCAGATGAAGGAATGCCTGCCGAATTTTACATGGCCTCTTACCTACTAGATACTGTCTGCGCCAGAGTACAGTTTGAGGGATGGGCGCACAACTAGGATTCCAAGCAATCGCGCGCAATTCATCTACAAATAAAGGTATTTTGGGAGTCCAAATACAAACAGGATATAGATCATATTTCCCAAGTATTTATCCCCTCTCTGTACAGACATTTATTTGGCCAAGACACCCCTTGCATGTCTTGGCGGGCCAAGGAGACTCTAGTCAAAGTGGAACATTGGTTCCCTTTCCCTGGATACACCTTCATCCGAGTCTTTGGAACTTACAAGGCACCACATGCTATGCCTCGCTTTGTTACAGACAAAATGCTTATTCAGGAGGTATGCTTTCAAATGTCGCACAACTTCTCCAGCATCCTGTCTAAAGGCAAAAAGAAGCCGTGGCCCACGCTACCCCTCACCATTGGTGCATACACAGTTAAATACTTCATGGAAGTAGCAGCAGAAGCAGAAGCAATGAGAAGTTATCAGCTCGGGGCGCTTGAACACCGAACATATGACTCAGAGAGAATAGTTTCTGAACACTACCTAAGAGCTAAATTCAAGTGGACTTATCAGCATCTTGAGCGCCCAGCGGAAGATGAGAGAAGGAACTGGTATAATGCTGAAAGACAAATTGCTCCGGGAGAAGACGTGGTCCAAGAAGACCCAGATGATCAGAGCTTAGAAGACAGAAGTCGTGAGTTAGGAGGTTCCTCTTCCTCTTTACCCAAGAAATCTCGAACCAACACAGGGCTTACTCCATCCATCAAACAAAAAGAAGCAGAGGCAAAATCCCAGCAAGAAAGAGAGAAGAAGATAAAAGAGGATGAGGAAGCGCGCCAAAAGAGTGCAACAGCAACACAAAAGAAGAAGTAGGCCAAAGAGGCCAAGAAAGAAAAAGAGGGCAAGGAGGCACAGGCCGCAGCAGAACGGGCACTTAAGGCAGAGCTGGACAAAGCAGAGGTTGAACGCCAAAAGAAAGCCAAACAGGCTGCTGCAGCTGAGCAGAAGAAGAAGGCCGAAATAGAAGCGGCAGCAGAAGCTGAACACCGGCGAAAGGAAGAAGAAGAAAAGAACACAGAAGAAAGGGAGGATGACATGCTGGATGACCTCGAGGTGACGCCCCTCGATATACCTCTGGGCAGTATCAAGCTCTTCAACGTTAGATCACCCCAGAGACAGGAAGAAGATGTGTTTGACCTGACCATACTCACATTCGATCAGTTTTCTTTCAAAATCTGGCAAGAGAAGAGGAGGTCACTGGCGCAAAGTACCTTTGCCACAGCCACAGTGGCAATAAGAAAAGACATAGTCCTTGATACCAGGACTAATCCTGTAATGATAGCATCAGTGAGTACTACTTTCTCCGCAGCTACGAAAGAGAATGTGACCCGAATGAGTAGAGAAATAGTTTCTCTACAAAATAGACTGCAAGCGGCTGAACAACGTGAGAAGAGAGCAGAGCAGGAGAAAGCAGAATTGCAAGCAGAAGTTCAACAACTTCGAAACCAGACTCCACCGGTAAATGAAGTCCCGCTGGCCATTTTCAAGGAGTGTGAAGTGTTGGAAGTGACCATGAGGCAGGTATATGGTGAAATGTTCACCATCAAACAAACAGTCGCCCCACTGGCCAGAGCACAAGCAGAAACTAGGCAAAGACACGAGCAGCTCAGGGAGGCTTCATAGGCCTTAGATAGGATGATGGGCTGGACAATACAGTACCCTCAGGCACCTGAAAATTTGCCTAAGAGGGACTAGATTCACACGCAGGATGCAAAGGTTCAGCTCCGCATGGCGATACAATCTAAAGACAAACTGTCTAAGGACCTGGACAAAGTAATGTCCTCGTACAACCACCTGATCAGTGGTATCGACTCAATGCATACTTTGCACCACATTCCATCGCTTCGGGCATTGGACGAAGAGGAAACCTGGGAACAATTGGACCAGGACATCCAATCATTTTTTGCAGCCTATCAAGCAAGCCGCTGCTGATCCAGAGCCCTCAGCATCTCAAGAGCATCTAAGTCAGTTTATTGCTACTCCAGCGCAGATTTATACCAAGCTTGCCTTGCTTTCAAATCAAATCGCACAGAAAATGGAAACATTAGTACCAAATGCGTTGGAATGTATGCATCGATTGAAGGAGGAGGTCCCTCTAGTTTCCCCCATAGCGGCAGAGTACCGGACATGGTAGGATTTTCTTAAGGAGCAATAGGTTGACGTCCCTGACATTAACATTACGCGTCCATCTCCACAGCCTGGTAGCAGCAAGTCATGAGCAGCAGTTAGAGCTAGGTCGCAAGTCACACCAACAGGACAGGTCACAGGTCGCACCGCCTACCCAGGTCGCAAGTCGCGCATACCAGATAGGTCGCAAGTCACAACCTCTTTGAGGTCGCGAGGCAACTCAACAGGCAGGCAGGCGAAAAGTCAAGAAGCCCAAAGGGCAAATTTGGTGCTATAAAACTCCCTACGGGGAAAGATACAGGGGGATTTTTCTTTTTGGAATACTCAAGAGCTACATTGTATTGTATTGAAAGACCCTATTCTTAGACATATGAATACGAATACTTGCTAAAACCCCTTTGTCGGATGATGTATGTTGTTGTGACAGCACTATGTGTATTTCTTGAACAGTTTCAGAACATCCTATGATTAATGAAACTGCATTTTCTAATAATATCATTTATGCATCATGTTTATCTATGCTTGTATTAATGATATTCAATTTTATCACTTTCTAAATGAATGTTAATACCTTTGTCTATTAGCATTTCGTTTTATCTTTCAGAAGTAAGAAGGAATCTTGCCATTAAGAATTGTTTCTTCTGTGGTAATATACCTTGCAAGCATGACCCCAAAGACATGCCGTTAACTGCATCTCTTCGGGTGTATGTGTCTTATTCATTCTCTTGCTACGCATAGTGTTGTAGACATGTTCCATGCATCAATCATGTATTTCGTATCCTATGGATAAGTGTGTGTCCGCAGGTTTAATCAGGTTCTTTTGAGACCAGGAGGGAAGGCGTCTTAAGCGGTAACCGGACCCACACCCCGGATGGGATCCCTACTCCAAACGGTTTAAGGTCTAATCGGGACTTTTTACCGGGGAGATCCCCTACTGTTGGCTAGACAAATTTTCCCGTCAACAGAATTGGCGCTACAAGGAGGGCTGAATGGCAGCCTCCCAGCACATAACAAACATCCCATCACAAACTCCCCAAGGGGAGGTCATAAACAATGAAACTATCCCTCCTCCTCTAGAAGATATTCCAGAGAGGGAGAATCGATATTTTGAAATCACTAGGGCGCAGTTGAGAGCCTTGCGCCCAGCTGCCCGCGATCTTATCAACAACTTACGGTTTACTCCAATCATGGAATACCTTGCCCATACTAGAACCCCGCCCGAGAACATCACCCGAAACGGTGCCCTTGCGAGTACCATACCCGAGCTCGTAAATCTCATGTTGGAAGACCTCGCAAATGCTATTGAAGAAAATGACCCGATTCTCCAGGAAGGCAAAGAATTTTCTAACACCGAGCCTTTCCCCGACTCCCAGCCTAACCAGACTCGACAAAACAACAACCAGGCACACCCCCCACCCATGGATGGTGAGGGAGACAGAGGCCGAGGAAATGTAGACGGGGGAAATAGGGCTTGTAGAAACGAAGGAGAAAGGAACAGAGCTCGCAGAAATGAAGAAGAAGGAAATAGAGGCCGAGGGGCCGAAGGTAGAGGAGATAGGGGCCGAGGTCAAGGAAACCAAGCTCGTAATCGTCAACTAAACCCAATGAGGCCCCCTGTACACAACTTGGGATATCTTAGAGATTTTCTCCACCGTGGGAGACACCAAGACGAACACTCCCGTCACGAGTCAGAAGCATCGGTCTCAGGTTCGGGAGGCGAATCTGAACATGAGTTTAGGCAACACCAGCGGGCTAGGAGAGTGCAACCCCTAGCCTGGATGGCTCAATCCCCATTAAATCTTCTGGGCCCACTCCAAGATTTTCCTAGGCATCCGGAGAAACACCTCCCTAAGTTCGACCCTGAGAAAGGCACCTTAGCTGAAGATCATATCAACAGCTTCTATTTGTCTCTGCAAATCATGAGAGTCCAGTCCGATGATGTCGCATGTCGACTGTTTCCCCATACCCTCGAAAACAAAGCGGCCACATGGTACCGCTCTCTCCCCAGTGCCTCTATCACTTCATGGGACCAATTCTGTCGCATATTCCTGCATAAGTTTTCAGAAGATAAAACTCCTTCCATGCTTCTCACTGAATTGAGCACCATCAAGTGTCATAAAAAGGAAAAGGTTAAGGACTTCAACCAACGCTTCGCTACCATACTGCAGAAATTTCCCCCCAACCTAGCGTTGGATGACTCAATCACCATTGATTACTATACCAAGGCCCTCCCTAGGGACATTTCCGTTTTCGTCAAACGTGAAGCCCGCGCTACCCTTACGGCTAATTATGAGGCTACTCTCGCCGTAGAGAAAGACATGCTTTCGATAGGAGCCATCGATCATGAAGGGAGAGATGATCACAAGCCTAACACAAAAAGAGGTCAGTCCTCCACTCCTAAGACCACTGATAGGGATAGGGATGCATTTGATTTTGAAAGCATGGCGAAAACGCTCAAGCATTTAACGAATGAAGTCACTGACCTAAGGAGAAAAGGCACAGAAGCCACAACTAGCACTAAACCACCCAAACCTTTCTTCAGGAAAAGTAATCCCAACACTAACAAACCTCCGTCTAACACAAATACTGCTCTCAATGTGGAAGAGATAGCGAAAGATAACTTCTGTTATTTCCACCAAGCTGCCCACTCTGAAAAAACGTGCCCTCAATGGATTGGCAGCATGACAGCAGTAGTTAATCAGCTTTTAGATGACCAGACTCCAAGGGATCTGACGGAGGATGATGTTTCAGATCACGATGAGGATCCACCCTCAAACGAAGAACCAGGATCCTCTATCCTTGCTTTTGACATAATCCGAGGTGGGGACAACCTTACCTCCATTGATATCAACATGGCAGATGCTCCCAAAGATCAGCTCGTGCAGAATTATAGCCTCAGGAGCAAAGGACCTGTTCCCGAGCAATCCTATGAAGACAAGAAAAGGGCTTTCCTAAGGAAAATCCTGCCCCCAGGAAACGGGAAACAATTTGTCCCGGAGAAGCACCCCAACAACACTACCCGAGCGAGTCAAAAGAGCAAAATTCCGACAGAATCCTCTAAGACCCCCGCCGAGCCTAGCCCTCAACCAGAGTCCAGCTATAACATTGTTGAAGATATGAAGAAAACAAGAGCAAACATTTCTCTCTATGAGCTGGCCCGCATTACTAATCAAAAGGAGCTCATTCTTAAGGCTTTCGCAAATACTTCAGCTACGAAGACTGTGAGCAACACGTTTGCGCAAGCCGGACCAGATGCACAGTCCATAGTAAATGCCATCAATACCAACTCAAGAGGATCCACACCTCCTTTCCTTTTGTCATTCGAGATTTTTAACTTCAACATCCACAACTATCTAGTTGACTCTGGTGCATCAACAAACGTCATGCCCCTATCCGTCTGTAAAAAACTGAACATTCGCCCGGAGAAAATTGACGCAAAGATTATACAACTTGACAGATCACAAGTACCAGCCATAGGAGAATTGAACAATTTCATCATCCGCTTGTCGTCAGACTCTAGGGTCCATCAATGCATTGACATTGTGGTTGTCGACATCCCGGAAGCATACGTCCTATTGCTTAGTAGGGACTGGTCCAGCAAGTTACAAGGTTATTTCGCCACCGACTGGTCCCACTTGTGGCTTCCTTACAAGGGGCGGAATAATCAAATCAGGGTAGAAAGTGAACCCTATATGAAACACACCATTACTGATTTGGATGCAGTTAATGAACCCATCAGCTTTGCACAAGAAGAGCTTGGCATGTGCTTTCTGGAAGAAATATTCGGATGCTACCAACCCCCTCAGTCTTCCGTAGGCCCCGAAGTCCAATCTGAACTAGCACTTGTCACAGAGGAGCAAGTTATCCCTGACTTACCACCAGCAGGAACCCCTCCACAACCTAGTACCCTGAAGGAGCCGGAAAGTGACATGTGGACCTTATATTATGACAGTTCCAAGACCCATGACGGAGCCGGTGCTGGTTGCATATTGCTTGACCCGCACAAGAATAAATACTTAATCTCATGCCGACTAGAGTTCCAGTGCACCAACAACTCTACTGAGTACGAGGCATTAATCCTCGGACTTAATAAATCACTGGATTTGAAGGTAAAATGTTTACAGGTCATTGGAGATTCCGAGATTATCACCCACCAGGTACGCAACACTATTCACTGTTTATCTCTGCATTTAAAGGCGTATCAACAAGAGGTATGGCGATTGATTTCTGGTTTTGATGCATTTGGAATTAAATATGTCCTTAGGATGCACAATGCAGCAGTAGATACTCTGGCTAATGCTGCTGCTAGATTCACCCCTTTGAGGGACGGTTTTTCTATTGAAATTATATATAAACCCTCTGTGCCAGACAACATAACTAACTTACGCGTCTTTGATGATGATCAACAGGTATTAGAGTTCATGTGTAACTCAGAAACATTCAAAGACGCCGCAATAGATGAAGATGAGCACGACCAAGCTGTGCTGGAAGAGTTTGAGAAACACAGAGGGAATCCCATGCCAAAAGGAGTAGTGTCACTTGAGAAACTCTTCGATCTGCAGAGCCATTTTCGAGGGCCCCCGAATGCCAAAGTGCAAAGCTCCATTTTGGCCCATCGACAAGTGAACTTGGGATCAGAAGATAATCCTAATTTCGTCAACCTTGGGAAATATTGCACCACCTAGGAGGCGCAAGCGTTCACCCAACTATTTCGCAAGTATCGGGACGTATTCGCTTGGACATATGATGACTTAAGTACGTATGATACTCGAATCATCCAACATGTTATACCCATGAAGGAAGGCGCAAATCCGTTCCAGCAAAAGCTCAGAAAAGTACATCCTACTCTGGAACCATTGATTCTGAAAGAACTCAAGAAGCTCTTGGATGCATGAATTATTTTCAAAATCCATCACTCCACGTGGGTGTCAAATTTGGTACCCGTACATAAGAAGTCTGGCGAAATTCGTTTGTGCGTAGATTTCTGCAATCTGAATCGTGCCTCAAACAAATACAACTATCCAGTGCCGCCCATGGAACAGATATTACAAGCCGTGTCCTGGTCTGAAATGTTCTCCCTATTAGACGGTTTCTCCGGCTACAACCAAGTGCTGGTAGCTGAACCGGATAGATTGAAGACCACTTTTCGAACCAAGTGGGGAACTTTCGCATTCAGGCATATGCCTTTTGGATTAATCAACGCAGGAGCAACTTTCCAAAGGGCCATGGATATAGCCTTCAAAGGGCTGATAGGCCAATGTGTGGTGGTCTACTTAGATGACGTCACCGTGTTTTCAAAACACCGGGGTGACCATATACGCCACCTTAGGCAAATTTTTGAAAGATGTAGAAAATATGGAATTTCACTTAACCCAAAGAAGAGCATTTTCGCCGTGGCAGAAGGAAATTTGCTAGGTCATATCATAACTAAACAAGGTATTATCATCGACTCGGAACGGGTGAAAGCCATTTCTCAAATTCCTCCTCCTAGGAGTAAAAAAACGATGCAGTCTTTCTTGGGGAAGATCAATTTCGTACAAAAATTTATATCAGATTTCGCACAGATAGTCAAGCCATTGCAGGGAATGATAAAAAAGAATGCTATGTTCCAATGGAACCTACCAGAAAGGGAGGCCTTTGACAAAATAAAACAGGCGATAGCTGAAGCTCCCTCCCTACAAAGTCCAGATTTTGGCAAAGATTTCATCCTGTACACTTTTTCTTCAGATTCCTCACTTGCGACAGTCCTTACGCAGAAAGATGGTAACAACGATGAACGACCCATTTCCTTCATGAGCACCGGTCTACAGGGAGCTGAGTTAAACTATCCAGAAATTGACAAGCAAGCCTATGCGGTCTACAAGGCCGTAAAACATTTTAGGCCCTACATCTTGAAAAATCACGTCACGGTTTTTGTGCCACACCCAGCGGTCCGCTCACTTTTCGTGCAGCAAGAGCTAGGTGAAAGGCGGGGCAACTGGATGGCGTGTTTACAAGAATACGATTTAGATTTCAAACCAGCACATACCGTTAAAGGACAGGGCTTATGTCAAATGGCCGCAGAGGCTGCAAGTGCTCATGAAATTGAAGAGGAATGTTGGGAACAAGAGATTGACATGTATCAGAGCGACCATGTGCCTCAGCAAAATAGCCCTTCTTGGTATTCTGACATTTCAAGATATTTGGCCCAAGGCACCATGGACCCTTCTCTTACTGCCTGACAGAAACGTGCAATAAGACTCAAAGCCGCATCTCACCAACTGATCGAAGGTAAGTTGTTCAAGAAACACCACAATGGGGTCCTGTTACGCTGCTTGGAAACTGACGAAGCACAGAAAATCTTAACTGAGCTGCATGACAGACCAGCTGGAGGTCATTTTTCCGGAGATACTACTGCCCATAAGATAATGCGCGCAGGATACTATTGGCCTACTCTTTTTAGAGACGCGCATGCATATGTTCGGAAATTCATTCAGTGCCAGAAGTTCGCCAACCGAGAAGCACAGCTAGCCGCCCCCTTACTCTCAGTAGCAGTAGAGGAACCTTTCCAACAGTGGGGTTTGGATGTAATTGGTGAAATCACACCTCACTCTTCTAAACAACATCGGTATATCCTTACAGCCACTGATTACTTCACCAAGTGGGTCGAGGAAACACCGTTACGCCGAATCAACGATCAAGAGGTAATAGAATTCCCCACGCATTCCATCATGACCAAGTTTGGCGTTCTGACTTCTTTAGTTTTTGATAATGCCACTTATTTCTCATCTTTTAGATTATATGATTTTGCGCTGGAAAATGGTATTATTCTGAAACATTCTGCAAATTACTATCCCCAGGGAAATGGATTAGTTGAATCCACTAACAAGAAACTTATCCGTATTATTAATAAGACTCTGCTATCTCACCAGCGCAACTGGCACAATGCCCTTCACAATGCACCGTGGGCTGACCGTATCACTCCCAAGTCCTCTTTAGGCACCTCCCCATTTTTCCTCGTGTATGGAAAAGAAGTTGTTCTCCCTTCTCATCTATCTCTCCCAGCCCTCCAACTGTCCCAAGAATTTCATGGTACCCCATGTCCCACCTTACAAACTCGAATCGATACCTTGCTGAAGTTGGAGGAAGAAAGGCAAAAGACCCGGGAAAAGTTTGCCATCCATCAGAGCCGAATCAAAAGATGGTTTGATAAAAAGTCCGTAGGGAACAAAATTTTTGAAGTAGGAGACCTGGTCCTTAAGTGGGATAAAGCCCATGAGGAAAAGGGGAAGCATGCCAAGTTCCAAGAACTTTGGACAGGCCCTTTCCAAATTAATGAGAAGATAGGATCACACACATTCAGATTGCAAACCCTTGATGGACGAGTCGAGGTCCTCCCGGTAAACGAGCATGACCTCAAACACTATTTCACTTAGCAGCCCTTAGAGGGATATCTTATTTTGTACCATATTTTTTCTTGTTGTCTCACCTTTGTTATAAATAAAAAATAAATAAATAAATAAATAAATAAAATAAAATAAAATAAAATAAAATAAAAATAAGAAAGGATTTGTTAGAGCCACGCAATTGGCATACTGCAACAGGTTCTACGCTGATGGAAAGCCTTTTCCGATAAACTCAAAGGCGGCAAAAGCTTGCTTGTTCTCCGCACCTAAGGTAGCATATCGCTGAGCTCGAGTCATCAAGCAGGAAAGCTTATCTCGCCAGTCTGAGGGGGTGTCCACAAAAGAAAATGCAATGTAAGTAGTAACCAGACCAGAAGGGAAAAGAGGTACTCTAGGCTACGATAGGGTATCTGGGAAAAACCAAAGTCCTCATGTCAGACCAGGAACAACCTCTCTGCAAGAAAAATAAGTCGGGATCCCTCATCCGCCCAGGCTAAATTGTCATCTCAAATAAGTGCCACGAGCAGATTTCAAATAAGTGCCTCCAGCACATTCAAAATAAGTGCAATAGCACACTAATAAAGGGTAAAGGATTGAGAAAGGCTTCCTGCGCAGAGAGGTGATGTAACGACTCCGCCGGGGTACTGACCAGGCTCGCTGGCAGCGGAGCAACGTTCACGATTCCTAGGCAGTGACTCCGCCGGGACCGAGAGGTTCACTGGCAGCGGAGCAACACGATGAGGACAAAATAATCGTACCAGACCCTGTAGCCGCCTGAAGTTCTCCAACCCTTCCAGTCCGGAGACCTGACAAAACGAATTTGGTTGAATGGCGATCAAACAGGCTAGCAGATTGAGCAACCGAGCTAGGTGCCAAAAGTTAGGAGATCTCAACCACAAGGTAAAAGAAAATAGTCAGCATAGGCCCCTCCCTCCCCCCGCCAAGACTAACCATCAGCAGAGACTCTGAGTTCGTCCAGTGAATCGCCATTTGTTGTAGCCCCTACAACACCCTCCAAAAAAGACCACCATTTAAAATTTTTTGGAGCCCCTTAAGACTAAAGAGAAACTATTAAGTCGCCAAGTCGCCAAGTCGCAAAGTTATATGATTGATGAAAACCGCAACCTTGCGACCTTGCAACCTCGCGACCCCAGGTCGCCAGGTCGCCAGGTCGCAGGGTCACAGATCCCCAAAATTAATGAAAAATGCGACCCCGCGACCTTGCGACCCAGTGACCCCAGGTCGCCAAGTCGCTAGGTCGCTGGGTCACAATTACCTGATTTTAATGAAAAGTGCGACCCAGTGACCTTGCGACCCCGCGACCTAGGTCGCAAGGTCGCAAGGTCGCAAAACTCTGAAATTTATCGATTTGCGACCCAGCGACCTGCATTAATTGCCCGCACGTGCGACCTTCTATATAATGGGGGTCGCCAGGTCGCATTTTACTCATTCAACGATTTGAAAGAAAACGCCTCTGACAGCTCGACTGGCGCGATTTTCCCGGGTAAGTTGCCATTTCCTCCTGCTGTTTCCATTTTGATGCATTTCTTACCAAACCCATCTCCCCTTAGGCCTTTAAATTGCCATTTGCCTAAGCTTTTGTATTTTTTTGGTGTTTTGTGAAACAGTTTGCTCCACAAATGCCCAAACCTCACCACTTTTGATTCAAACCCTCATGGCCTTGTCCCTTTCTCGTAAAACCATCCCTCAACTTTGCCTGGACCCAACTAACTTCAAATTTTCAAGAAGAGGGAGGGAAGAAGCTTTCAGCCGCGCACGCGCGAAACCCCCCCAGGCAAGCATCATCGCGACCTGCGACCCAGCGACCTAGTCGCGAGGTCGCAAGGTCGCGATGATGCTTGCCTGGGGGGGTTTCGCGCGTGCGCGGCTGAAAGCTTCTTCCCTCCCAGCGACCTGGCCGCCAGGTCGCAAGGTCACATTTTTCCTCATTATTCGTAACCAGCGACCCAGCGACCTGGTCGCGAGGTCACAAGGTCACGCCTGGACTCTGTTCTTGCAATCCGCGACCCAGCGACCCAGTAAACCAATAGCCCAGTTTTGCATGTGGCACAGCTAAATTTCATCACTAAATTGTAACTAGTTTTATATCACCATGTCATTCTTATCGTGGGATTCCTTTATGAATTTGACAGGTGAAATTCAAGAAGACATAGAGTGCATACCTGTGTTATCAGATTCTAGTGACATGGCGCCCCCGCTGTCTCGGAGGAAGGACAAGAAAGTAGTGGAAGAGATTGATGAATTGGAAGTGGTGTCCCCACCCCCAATATACAGGGATACACTATGTACGTTTACAAAAGACGACAACATGCGATGGTACCAAGTATATCATGAGTTCGCCATACCGGAAGAGGAATTTCCAGAAGATCTCCCAGACCGGGAAATATACTTGGCGGTGAAGAAGTCCAAACTACATCTGGCAGGGGCGCATCCAACCATATTCCCATGTCCAGAAGTTATAGATTGGATCATACAAAAGATGGACCCCCAGAAGTTTGTGATCCGAGATAGCAAAGGCAGAGCTTTCGCTACGTTGGTAGGCGCGGATGCTCACATTTATTACTCACTGCCTCGCCCAGATGAGTATTTCTCTCCAGAATGGGCTATTGCTCACGTCGTTCCGATATTTGATACTATTAGACAATGGTGGGAGGAGCCCAAGAAGTTCAAGGTCAAGAAAGACCAAGAATACCCGGTGGCGAGCCTAAGGAAGGTTTACAAATTGGTTGCCGCCATGCTTTGCAGACTTTACGGGTGCCCAGATTGCTCCACTTTCAGCGGCAGTTGGGCTACTATCATGGAGTATGTGACAACATATGGCACCCGTTTCAACTGGGTCGACATATTGATGACTTCGATGCAGACCAACTTGAACGCAACATTGGCCCCAGATGAAGGAATGCCTGCCGAATTTTACATGGCCTCTTACCTACTAGATGCTTTCTGCGCCAGAGTACAGTTTGAGGGATGGGCGTACAACTGGGATTCCGAGCAGTCGCGCGCAATTCATCTACAAGTAAAGGTATTTTGGGAGTCCAAATACAAACAGGATATAGATCCGATTTCCCAAGTATTTATCCCCTCTCTGTACAGACATTTATTTGGCCAAGACGCCCCTTGCATGTCTTGGCGGGCCAAGGAGACTCTAGTCAAAGTGGCACACTGGTTCCCTTTCCCTGGATACATCTTCATCCAAGTCTTTGGAACTTACAAGGCACCACATGCTATGCCTCGCTTTGTTACAGACAAAATTCTTATTCAGGAGGTATGCTTTCAAATGTCGCACGGCTTCTCCAGCATCCTGTCTAAAGGCAAAAAGAAGCTGTGGCCCATGCTACCCCTCACCATTGGTGCATACACAGTTAAAGACTTCAGGGAAGTAGCAGCAGAAGCAGAAGAAATGAGAAGTTATCAGCTCGGGGCGCTTGAACACCGAACATATGACCCAGAGAGAATAGTTCCTGAACACTGCCTAAGAGCTAAATTCAAGTGGACTTATCAGCATCTTGAGCGCCCGACGGAAGATGAGAGAAGGAACTGGTATAATGCTGAAAGACAAATTGCTCCGGGAGCAGACGTGGTCCAAGAAGACCCAGATGATCAGAGCATAGAAGACAGAAGTCGTCAGTTAGGAGGTTCCTCTTCCTCTTTACCCAAGAAATCTCGAACCAACACAGGGCTTATTCCATCCATCAAACAAAAAGAAGCAGAGGAAAAAGCCCAGCAAGAAAGAGAGATGAAGATAAAAGAGGATGAGGAAGCGCGCCAAAAGAGTGCAACAGCAACACAAAAGAAGAAGCAGGCCAAAGAGGCCAGGAAAGAAAAATAGGGCAAGGAGGCACAGGTCGCAGCAGAACGGGCACTTAAGGCAGAGCTGGACAAAGTAGAGGCTGAACAGGCTGCTGCAGCTGAGCAGAAGAAGAAGGACGAAATAGAAGCGACAACAGAAGCTGAACGCCGGTGAAAGGAAGAAGAAGAAAAGAACACAGAAGAAAGGGAGGATGACATGCTGGATGACCTCGAGGTGACTCCCCTCGATATGCCTCTGGGCAGTACCAAGCTCTCTGACGTTAGATCGCCCCAGAGACAGGAAGAAGATGTGTTTGACCTGACCAGACTCACATTCGATCAGTTTTCTTTCAAAATCCGGCAAGAGAAGAGGAGGTCACTGGCGCAAAGTCCCTCTGCCACATCCACAGTGGCAACAGGCAAAGACATAGTCCTTGATACCAGGACTAATCCTGTAATGATAGCGTCAGCGGGTACTGCTTTCGCTGCAGCTACGGAAGAGAATGTGACCCGAATGAGTAGAGAAATAGTTTGTCTACAAAATAGACTGCAAGCGGCTGAACAACGCGAGAAGAGAGCAGAGCAGGAGAAAGCAGAATTGCAAGCAGAAGTTCAACAACTTCAAAACCAGACTCCACCGGTAAATGAAGTCCCGTTGGCCATTTTCAAGGAGTGTGAAGTGTTGGAAGTGACCATGAGGCAGGTATATGGTGAAATGTTCACCATCAAACAAACAGTCGCCCCACTGGCCAGAGCATGAGCGGAAACTAGGCAAAGACACAAGCAGCTCAGGGAGGCTTCACAGGCCTTAGACAAGATGATGGGCTGGACAATACAGTACCCTCAGGCACCTGAAAATTTGCCTAAGAGGGACTGGATTCACACGCATGATGCAAAGGTTCAGCTCCGGATGGAGATACAATCTAAAGACAAACTGTCTAAGGACCTGGACAAAGTAATGTCCTCGTACAACCACCTGATCAGTGGTATCGAATCAATGCATACTTTGCACCACATTCCATCGCTTGGGGCATTGCACGAAGAGAAAACCTGGGAACAAGTGGACCAGGACATCCAATCATTTTTGCAGCCTATCAAGCAAGCCGCTGCTGATCCAGAGCCCTCAGCATCTCAAGAGCATCTGAGTCAGTTTATTGCTACTCCAGCGCAGATTTATACCAAGCTTGCCTCTCTTTCAAATCAGATCGCACATAAAAGGGAAACATTAGTACCAAATGCGTTGGAATGTATGCATCGATTGAAGGAGGAGGTCCCTCTAGTTTCCCCTATAGCGGCAGAGTACCGGACATGGCAGGATTTTCTTAAGGAGCAACAGGTTGACGTCCCTGACATTAATATTACGCGTCCATCTCCACAGCCCGGTAGCAGCAAGTCATGAGAAGCAGTTAGAGCTAGGTCGCAAGTCGCACCAATAGGACAGGTCGCAGGTCGCACCGCCTACCCAGGTCGCAAGTCACGCATACCAGACAGGTCGCAAGTCGCAACCTCTTCGAGGTCGCGAGGCAACTCAACAGGCAGGCAGGCGAAAAGTCGAGAAGCCTAAAGGGAAAATTTGGTGCTATAAAACCCCCTACGGGGAAAGATACAGGGGGCTTTTTCTTTTTGGAATACTCAAGAGCTACATTGTATTGTATTGAAAGACCCTATTCTTAGACATATGAATACGAATACTTGCTAAAACCCCTTTGTCAGATGATGTATGTTGATGTGACAGCACTATGTGTATTTCTTGAACAGTTTCAGAACATCCTATGATTAATGAAATTGCATTTTGTAATAATATCATTTATGCATCATGTTTATCTATGCTTGTATTAATGATATTCAATTTTATCGCTTTCTAAATGAATGTTAATACCTTTGTCTATTAGCATTTCATTTTATCTTTCAGAAGTAAGAAGGAATCTTGCCATTAAGAATTGTTTCTTCTGTGGTAAGATACCTTGCAAGCATGACCCCAAAGACGTGGCATTAACTGCATCTCTTCGGACGTATGTGTCTTATTCATTCTCTTGCTATGCATAGTGTTGTAGACATGTTCCATGCATCAATCATGTATTTCATATCCTATGGATAAGTGTGTGTCTGCAGGTTTAATCAGGTTCTTTTGAGACCAGGAGGGAAGGCGTCTTAAGCGGTAACCGGACCCACACCCCGGATGGGATCCCTACTCCAAACGGTTTAAGGTCTAATCGGGACTTTTTACCGGGGAGATCCCCTACTGTTGGCTGGACAAATTTTCCCGTCAACAGAATCATGGACCTGAAATATTGGTCGAAGACTTATGGAAACAATTTAAGAGTGCACTTGAACTATATTATGAGAAAGAGACAATGTAAGGACTTAAATTACTCAAGCTTTCTAACATTAAGTGTAAATACATTTATTTGGTCAACTTTTATTATAACAATGTGTATCACCGATGATGGAAAAAATATTTGGAATAAAAAATAAATAGTAGGGTTTTTTTGTGGATTTTGAGGTACATTACATGTGGTAATAGAGTTGTAGCTTCAACATTGATTCTGCTAGGCTAATCCATAGCCTACATTTAGTAATGTCACTATGTGTGCTACACGAAGTTAAGAAGCAAAGAAGACATAAATTGTAGAAGCATTTGCTACATCTCTTGGTGAAGGAGAGAATATCTAGGTGTATTTAGGAAATGAATTTTCACCTTGTACAACACAACTATTAGCATGTAAATGTTAAATTCAAAATTGGGATTGAGGAGAAATATGTTTAATTTCTACCAAAAATGACATGCTTACATCAGAATGCATAGACATATGCGTGTGTTAAGTACTTGTTTGTGTTTTAAGAGAAGCATTATTTTCATAGGTAGTAGGTAACTGTTTAATCGTAGGAAATGATTAAACATATATGGTAATATGCATGTATTAAATTTATCTAAACTCAATTCCTAAATTTTTCCAATACTAATCATGAAACAACATACACCAAGTCTAATAAAAGTTAGCATATGTTGATTAATTTAAGAGTTAGAGTTTAAAAGTGTATAAATGTTGGCATAAATGTTATTGTGTTGGTGTATGGATATACTCTATGTGTATATAGGTATAATTAGTGCATCTCACATCTCTACGATTTCCTATAACAATGACTTGGGATGGAAACATGAATTAAAAAAAATATATGACATAGAAAGAATTATTATTGCATGAAAGGTTGCACAAAACATAAATAGAAAAATACTTGTGTAAATGGGTGAAATTGCATGACACCATCTACACAATTATGTTGATCTAATGTGATTATGAAATGTAGAATTGTATAGGGATGTATTATTTTACATAATATAGAAAACCTATTGATTGGTATGGAAAGAAGATATTGGTACCCAATCGCATGTGATAGCTAACTATAAAATTAAATTTTTTTCCTTAAGAGGTAGTTCCATATATATATATGAAACTAAAACTACTGGAGTGTACTATTTTGACAATTAGATGATAATATAAAAGAGAATGAAGTAATGAAATCTAGATATTTTATAAGTAGATAAATCTTATTTAAGGACAACAATCAACAATATGGAAATAATCTTTGAGTACATGCTTTGGAAAGTAATGTGTGGAGCCACAATGAACTAGACCTCTCTCTCTCTCTCTCTCTATATATATATATATATATAAGATGGGACTAGGAACCCAAAAAGTAAATAATGAGTATACTTAATGTAGAATCCATATTTATGATCATTGATAGAATTGCTTGGCTATAACAGTTGAAATATAGGTACAAAAATAATTATGAAGTGAAAAGATATAGACAAAAATAATGTTATATATCCAATCAGAGTAATAGTATACTTCAAGGCAAAAAGAAATGTTAGAAACCTTGAACAATACTAATAAGGGGGGTGAACCAACATTGTGCCTTATGACTGTTACACAGTAATTTGTCACCGTCCCTGCAATCCCTATCCCGCACATTGGAGGGCTCATTTTGTGACCTGTGAGCAGTGACATGGCTTGAAACCACTTTCACGACATCCCTCTAAACAAGAGCTTTCATTGCCTTGAAGACATCTCCTTGTGAAAAACCATAAAAACACCCCTTTTTGCATTGGCGCGGGTAGCCAGTTCATCGCTCATGCCAATGGGGTATATCCTACAAAAAGGCCACGCCAACTGGCGCTCTGTCCCAGAGTCGCAGTCGCGCCAGCCAATTTAAGGAGTGTTTTTTAAAATAAAATGGCGGAAGTTTCATTTCAATAGACTCAGAAACTGCTATCTATCTTGAGTTGGGAGGTTTGGCTCCGGGAATTCCATGTAGGGGAAGTGGTTTGCCACCTCTCATGGAAGCTTCCTTGAACATAGGGCCAATCCCACAATCATAGGGATCCCAACTCCTCTTCCTACATCTATAAAATCTTGCCCATTCCTGTTGCAAGCTATTCTTGAAGTGCCCAAGTCTTGAATCTCCAAGTTCTCAAATTCCCAAGAGCCTTATGCCGTGAGAGCCCTCGTTCTTCCCTTAAGGCCAACTCAAGCAAGGAGACTATTCTCGAGAGACTCAAAGAGAGGCTTGTCCCATCCTTGGCAGGCTTTGCAAGACGTGTTCGACTGGAGACCCCTCCGAAGGAGACCTCAACGTCAGAACATTGGTTGTACTCTCTTTCGATTGTTTATTAATGAATGACTACTGGTTATGGTTCCACTCTATTTTTCGTTTATGATGATGATGAGTTATATCCTTTCTGACTGATATATAGTTGCGTATTTTGGATTTTATGCTTGTATTTGTATTGTTTCTTGCATGTGCAGGTGTCCATTCACGGAGATCGTGGGGATCGTGATCTGCCAAGGCTAAGGAATGGGAACATCGTCTCTTCTACGAATCGTAGAGTTGGACTCCAGGTAGGCCTCCATCGTTGGTCTGTTTATTCACAATTAGGAACTTGCGCTGTAGCATTTGATGATTGTTGCTAGACTCATTCTGGGCTAGTAGGGATCGCCTCTGTCCGCAGAGGGGATTTACCTCCTCAACAATTTGGCGACTCCACATTTTGGCGATGTCTCTAGCCTAGGCAGCAATGGAATCTAATGAAACACATTTAGAGGTCTAGGCTAGAGATGTGTTCCAGCGTCTTAAAACCTAGTAGCTGTCGTTCGCCTTTTGGCTTTATACAGTGCTAGTACGGACTTGTGCTCCCCGTACCGTCGTGTATATAAAGGGAGACCCCACTAGGTTTAAATCTTTTATCCATAGGAAGCCGATTCTTCCGCCCTATACCCATGATACACCGGACACAACATTCGGGGAGATTGACTGCATGTATGTGAAGTCCTTGGTTGATTTCTCTTTCATTTTAAAACCAAGGTGTATATTGCAGTTCACGGTTATTTGGTACACCCTTTGCCTAGAATTCCTAAGTAGTTATTTCGATCTTTTATGACTCTTTAAATTTGAAAAGGTCATCAAGCGCTTGTCCTTTCATGCTTGTTTCCAATTTGAAAGTGATAGAGTCACCTTTTTCCTGTTTCTCGACTCTTAAAAGATGAAACAGTAGAGTTTTGTTTCAATGTTTTAAAAATTAACTGCCCACGAAATATTCCTGGTTAAAGTTAGTTTCCTTAGGGTGTTGTTCTGAAGATTGTTTCTAATGGCAACTTTTCCAGAGTTCACCAACCAAGGAATCCCCTCCGATGGGAATCCTGGTCCTTTTCCTCCTTTTGGAAATGTTGGTGCTCCTTATATGGCAATGTTGTCCCTTCCTGGGTTAACTGTTGGGTTGCCTGTTTGGTTGTTTTCAACCTCTGTGGTCCCGAATGTCTCGGCTACTGTTCAATCAGTTCCTCCGCCTGAACAACATCATGTTGATTCTAAGGTGGACCTCTCCCCTTCTTCGCCTGTTTCTGCGTCCTCCTCTTCTACTTCGCCTGGTGAAAGTCTAGATTCAAGTAACCAGGTGGCTAAGAAGAAGAAGAAGAAGACAAAGAAGAAGAAGTTAGATAAAGGAGAGGCTAGCTCTGCGGCTATTGCGCCTAAGAAGTCTCCTCTTGATAAACCTCCCAACCCTCCACGGAAGGTCAAATTCCCTTGCATGTTGTGCACGGAAGACCATCTTCTTCAAGATTGCCCTGGCATTCCTAGGGTGCTCGAAGCATGGTCCAATGGTGGTCCGTCATTGCCTTTGGCTTCCGGGAGTCAGGTTGGAGACACGGCTTCAACTGGTGCTGGTAAGGCTCCTAAGAAGTAGGGTAAGATCACCAGTCCCTGTAAGTTGTGTGGGGGGCACCATGCCATTCACCTTTGTCTATATATGGATGAAGTCAAGAGAGTTTTGGACAACTCGACTGTTTCTACACCATGCCTTCCGGCTGGTTACAAACAGATTTCTTTGAGTCCTCCGCTAGTTGATCCTACGATTGGTCAAGAGTCATCCTTGGTCAATCCTGCTCCCCCGGAAATTAAAATTCAGGAATCCGTTCCCGAGCAACCATTGGTTGTGGGATCGTATGAACTGGCCCCGTCTACGGTGCACCAGGTCTTTTCCGTTGAGAGTGGACCTGACACCCCTCATGTTCTTCTGGTTTCTTCAGATTCTTCAGACTTGGAGAAAGATTCTCCTGTCCCTATGCCTCAAGAAGCTGCTCCTCCACCTCCCGTGATAGAGGTCCCAGAGGATACCCCTCCCACCTTCGAGATGGAGGTTGTGGAGGATGCTCCTTCTTCCGTAACACCAAGGGAAGACCTTCTTAGTTCGATGGTAGCCCCTCGAAGTAGTTTGATCACTTCCTTTGATTGGAATCGATTTTCAGGATACTGCCTTCCGTCTTATGTGCCTTTTGAGATAACAGTAGAGGCCTTTGGTCTGGTTGTACCCAGCACCATTATAGACGAAGGTGAATCTGTTAGTGTTCTATCCTCAACTACTTGGCAAGATTTTGGCTCACCGCTGCTTGCACCTGTTACACAGAATCTGTTGGCATTTAACAGGAGAACGAGTCAACCGTTAGGGATACTTCCAAGGTTACCTATTACTTTGGGAGGTAAAACTATCCATATGGACGTGATGGTTGTTCCAGGCCCCTTGGATTTCAATCTGCTCTTGGGGCGTGATTACACCTATGCCATGGGAGCACTTATCTCCTCCCTTTTTCGTGTGGCTTGTTTTCCACATGAAGGATGGATCGTGACCATTGATCAACTTTTGTTCTTTGGTCCTGATGTGGCAGCTAGCCCGCCATCATCCCTTCCTGGTTTTTATCCACCCGTTGTATCTACCCCACCACAGGTCAACTATGTGGCTACCTACCCCATGCCTTTGCTCAGTGATGATGCCGTCGTGCATCAGGTGCTGTGGGCATTGGGTCCTGACTTCCAGGATGTTTTCCTTCCATCGGGAGTGTAACTCTTGGAAGCGATGACCTCTTGTTCATTATGATGAAGTCCATCGGAGCATAGTTCTTTTCTTGTGTCAAGCTCCTTAAAAAATGAAACAAGTTCTTTTCCTGTGTTAAGCTCCTTAAAAAATGAAACAAGGCCATCGGAGCATGGTTCTTTTCCTATGTCAAGCTCCTTAAAAAATGAAACAAGGTTTGTCGGAGCATGGTTCTTTTCCTGTGTCAAGCTCCTTAAAAAATGAAACAAGGTTGTCGAAGCAGAGTTCCTTGTCTTGTGCCAAGCTCCTTAAAAAATGAAACAAGGTGTCCTGAGGATAGTTCTTTTAATGTGTCAACCTCGTTAAAATAATGAAACACGTTCCTGTTCAATTCGAGTCTTTGATAAGTCCTCGTAAAATCCCAGTCGAGTCTTTTCCTTACTCTCGTAATTTGAACCTTCACTCCATCTGCCTTTCATATGGATTGAAGCTTGGGGGGTATGTACCTCGAATTGAGTCACCATGCTGGGGGCATGCTTACTTTTTCAAGCATAGTTTGTTTCCATTTCAAGCTTGTGTAAAAATGAAACCGGTTTCAAGCATAGTTTATCTTTGTTTCAAGCTTGTGTAAAAATGAAACCAACTTAAAGAAAAGTTTCCTGATTTCAAGCTTGTGTAAAAATGAAACCATTCCCATTTCACGTCTTGTGATTGCCATTTTATTAGCTTGTTTTTGCCAGATGAGCCTTGGTTTTCTCATTCCATCGTCACTATCTGCTTGGCCGATCATATGCCTTCACTTGCTTGTTTTACCCGTTCCTGAGGAACCGCTGCGATGAGTGGTCTTGTTAGCCAGTCTCTTGACTTTTATCATGTTTTTAGCAGTTCCACCATTACCGGAACCAGTTGCTACCCTTTATACCACTCGTTCCTCCAGGATGAGTCAACTTTCAGCTCTTTTCTGACTCTCTACATATGAAAAGATTGCCGAGTCCCTTGTCGTTTTGATCTCATTAAATTGAATGCGAAACAACATCTACCCAGTATATGTTTACCCCTTTTTCGGGCTGGGATAGATTATTTACGAAAAAGGAATACCCTAGCCTATTGCGACTAGGAGGTTTTCTCAGACATAGTTTTCTACCTTTTCGGATCTGAGAAACTATTTACGAAAAGGGGCCTTTGGAGTTTACTTTTCTGCCATCTTTTCAAACTCTCTAAATATGAAAAGACACCAAGTTCTTCCTTTGTCAGACTCGTTAAACCCTGATGACATTGGATTCAGTCGTGATGACGATATTCGAGTTCCTCCTTCCTAGGGCTCGTAAAATGTACTAGGATGGATTCGTCCGAAGGACGAATTTATATGACAAGCATATGGTATCCTCTTCAAGATTGTGTAAAAATAAAGAGGTACTCGCCAAGCATGGTGGGGAAACTGGAACCAACATCATTTTCATATCGGCAGTATGTCGCTCTTGAACATGGAACTTGTCTGCATTCGTGTCGGGTTGGGGACATCTCATCTCATTTTTCACTTGCCTCCGTGGGTTTGGGTAATCCATTTTGACCTCTTATCTGCTCTTTGCCTTGTCACTATGACCTCTGATCTTTTGATGTCAAATACTGCCAAATCCACTGTCGTGCCGCCAATATTTTCAAGAGAAGTTGACCTCTGCAAGCATCAACCTCCTCTGATTCTCATCTGATCTTAATTCACAAAGACATTATGTTCCTCTATCTCGTGTCGATGATGTGGGAAACACTATGGCCCACCTTCGATCAAGGTCACTTCCTATCGACTTCAGCTCATTATCCAGGAAGCTGATCTAGAGACTCCTTTCTGGTACCTTGGAGCCTGCATGCCTCAATGGCAGGTTCGTCGCATTCAACGTGAGGTTTTCATCATTGGCCTCCGATCGAGTGATTCTACGGGTGTTCGACTTTAGCTCATTGATTCACATGCCGTAGATTGTACCTATAGTACCTTGAGGATCATTGTCATTATTGGTGGTTCCTCTCGCATCTGTTAACAACTTTCATCATTGGTTGGTAATCAGACGATGTTCTTGCATGTTCGACTTCAGCTCACATATTCGCATGCTTGAACTTGTACTTTGTTCGGGTCAAGATGGAGCGCAAGACCCTGGATTGTGTCTGTTGTAATCCAGGCTGTGATTTTGTGGACTATTTACATGACTCACTGATTGGATGGCTGCGACCATACCTGAATATATTTATTGATCCTCACTGGATGGCTGCGACCATACCTGAGTCTATTTATTGATCCTCACTAGGTGGTTGTGCCCATGCCTTGGATCTGGATTATTGTATACTCAGTTATGGATGGATGCGCCCATACCACATATATATCATGTATCTAAGATATCAGTTGTATTTCTCCACGCAGGTTTTCTGATGGCGGAGTTTTCAGTTGGACACGTTCTCGTAAAGCATTTCACCCCTCTCTCTCTCTCGGGCCTCATGCTTTAGGGGGCATCTGTTACACAGTAATTTGTCACCGTCCCTGCAATCCCCGTCCCACACATTGGAGGGCTCATTTTGTGACCTGTGAGCAGTGACATGGCTTGAAACCACTTTCATGACATCCCTCTGAACAAGAGCTTTCATTGCCCTGAAGACATCTCCTTGTGAACAACCATAAAAACACCCCTTTTTGTATTGGCGCGGGTAGCCAGTTCATCGCTCGTGCCAATGGGGTATATCCTACAAAGAGGCCGGGCCAACTGGCGCTCTGTCCCAGAGTCGCAGTCGCGCCAGCCAATTTAAGAAGTGTTTTTTAAAATAAAATGGCAGAATTTTCGTTTCAACAGACTCAGAAACTGCTATCTATCTTGAGTTGGGAGGTTTGGCTCCGGGAATTCCATGTAGGGGAAGTGTTTTGCCACCTCTCATGGAAGCTTCCTTGAAGATAGGGCCAATCCCACAATCATAGCGATCCCAACTCCTCTTCCTCCATCTATAAAATCTTGCCCATCTCCATGGCAAGCTAGTCTTCTAGTTCCAGAATCTCCAAATTCCCAAGAGCTTTCACATCCTTATGCTGCAAGAGCCTTCTTGATTCCCTTAAGGCAAAATCCAAGCAAGGAGACTATTTCCAAATATCCGGAGAGAGAGGCTTGTCCCATCCTTGACAGGCTTTATCGAGACATGTTGTGTTGACGATCCGCCAAAGGGGAGTGCTGCGTCGAAGCTTTGGTTGTATTCTTCTTTTGACTCAATAATGATAAGCGACTATTGGTTATGGTTCCACTCTTGTTCTTAATTATGTTCATGATTTATGTCCTCTTCGACTGACATATAGTTGTATATACTGGATTTTATGCTTGCGTTTGTGTTGTTTCTTGCATGTGCAGGTGTCCGATCATGGAGATCGTGAGGATTGTGATCTGCTAGGGTGAAGGAACGGGAGCACCACCTCTTCTACAAACAACAGTGTTGGATTCCAGGTAAGCCCTCCTCGCAAGTTAGTTTATTTACAATTAGGAACCTGCACTGTAGTGTGTTTGATTGTTGCTATACCCGATCTGGGCTAGTAGGGATCGCCTCTGTCCGTAGAGGGGATTTACCTCCTCAACAATGAAGAATTTTATGAAGTTTTCACCTTTGTTATGACAAACCCCAATTCATTTATTCATTAGCCACATTGTATATGAAGAGATCCAAATATGAATTAGTAAACCGCATGATAAACTACTACATAAGTAGATAATGATTAACCATAAGAAACAAATCAACAAGCATAAACATGATATCAACAACACATCAAGTCACAATCACACATAGAGACACGATATGTAAATTAGAAACCCAAATGGTAAAACCCATCATTGGCAGATAGTCTTCGTAATCTTCTTTTATTATTATTATTATAAGGTCTTATTTTAAATCTAAATCAGTCACCACCACTAGTGTTCAAGCCCCAAATTTTCCATGATGCAAATTCCTACTCACTCTAGGCCACTACCTGTATAAAATTCGCATCCTACCAATCCCTTGGCTTTACAGGCCACCACCTTCTCAAAGCCACCACTCCCAATAATTACAACCCATCCATCACTGGACTATCAAAAAACCACAAGATGTAAGCCACCACTCCAAATTTCTCATGCCTCTATCTGAATGATGTTATTACGCCCTAAATATGTAAGCGACCACTTGCTTGGAAAGAAATCACTCACCACACTGAAGGCCTCAAACTTCAAACTTCTTTGTGGAGCACGTTTCAAAATGTTTGATACTGGTTCCAGTATAAAAACTCATAAAAAAAATCATGGGTCCCATTTTCATACTGGACCCATACAAACAATAATCTCATCAACAACTGAATCAAACACCCAAAACATAACCCTCTCCAAAACAATAAATTTATTCAATAAAAAATTAACGAATACATTAGCCCAACACAATAAAATCTACTCATAAAAAATTAAACTCAATAACTCTGCAACAACATACAATAGCCATCACTAACATAGTAAGGAAACCATACAAAACTCATACAATGAAGCTACAACATTACTCTCTCCAATAAAACCCATGCAACACAAACACATCAACAATCTAAAATATGATATAAAGTCTCTATTGCAATAGCTACAACAATATATCTCCTCTCCATATCAACAAAAACTGGGAGTCACAATATAAAGAAAAATATTTTAAACGTATATATATATATATATATATATATATATATATATATAGATATATATATATTTGTAGCTCCATCATCATCTAAAATGTGCTCCAAAAATAAGCTCTGGTCTCCTCTCTAACTCTGCAAAACTGTAGGTTGTTCTCTCGTACAATCTCACTCCATCTAACCCATTCTATTTAAAAATACAGAATTTTATAATTTATGGAAGGTACACAACACTAATCCTCATCATCTCGAATTGATCACATTATACAATGATGGTTAACTCAAGTCGACTCTCTCCACTGAATACCATGAGAAAATATCCTTGTAAATGCATGTAGAATTCACTAGGATGCGAATACAATATGAAAATTTGAGTCGAGAAAGGGTAACATTGGGCATCCCTTTGGTAATGATGTTACTAATTCTCTTTTTCTTTGGGTGAACCTACCCATGGTTTTGTACATAGATTTCACACATGGACTTTGGGCATGATGGATTTTTTCCATGGTATTTGTAGATCCGGTCAAGGGAACTATGATTATATACTAATCCAGGGTTAGTGGATTAGGGTTTACTAATGCTTCAACATGTATATATATATATATATATATATATATATATATATATATATATATATATTGTAAAATGAACAGGAATATAAAGAAAAATAAATCTGGTATTCCTAGCTTTGGGATGCAGGGGGAATTTGTGTATATTTGTCTTATGTTCTCGTCATTGAAAATATTTTTCTATTTTAAAAATTCATTGCAGGAAATTTTTGTATAGGGTCAAAAGCTTCACTAATACATTGAGAAATTGGATTATAACACCAATTTTCAACTAGATATCTATGTTATCTTGATTTCAACCTAAAATCTTAGTCAAATGTGCTCCAAATTGTCCTAAACTTGATCCTCTATACTTGTAAACATCTATCAAGCCTGTATATTATATGCAACCTCATGTAAAGCCTATGATAATCATGTCAAGGCCTGCAAACTTGTTGACATCAATTCCAACACAATCACTTCCTTATCTAAATCCACAGGTAGAAAATTAGGTAGGCATCCTAAGTCGAATGCCATCCACAATTGAATCCATAGTTGAGTCCTTAACAAAACTCCTATGTAAACCAATAGGATCTTGAGGGCTACCGAAAATAGGTTTACATTACTTTCAAATATATGTTATGAAATCAGCTCGAAAAATAGAAGAAAAGAGAGGTCAATGCCTTAGAATTAAGCCACTTCGACGGGAAACCTCCTTTAAATTACATAAATGAAAAATTCTTGGATGATATAAATGAAAAAACCTTCTTTTATGTATAGGAGTCCATGGGGTCACAATATAATCCTAGCCAACCTAACAATAATAATGTAAGGGAACGATAATAACAATATGGGGGTTACAGGGGTACAACAATAAGAATAAGGGTGTTACATTAGCAACAATAAGGGACTAGAATATTAATCTAGGGACCTAACATGCCCCTATCCTTCAAAAGAGTATTTTCCTCAATGCTTGAGTAGCTTGGGATGCTTGTGTATAAAATTTTCATCCTCCCATGTAGAATATTCATTGCGTAAGTTCTTCCACTTGATGAGATACTCTGAAATTGATCGATTTCATAACTGTCGAGTTCTTGTTTCTGTGATCGCTTCAGGTTCCAATATGATTTTTAATTCCTCATAAATTTATCGCAATATTGTTTGAACAAGAATTTTTTCACCTATAACCTTATTTAAGCCTGAAAGATGGAAAACTGGTTGCACTCATGAAGAAGCATGAAGCTCCAATATGTATGTCATAGTACCAATATTTTGCAACACCTTGTAAGGACCATAGTACTTTGGCAATAATTTGTTATCCTTCTGAGCCTGCATGAGGGAAATTTTTTTGTATGGTTGTAGACGTAAAAATATCGAGCCTCCTAAATCAAAACTTCTCTCACGACAATGTTGATCCGCCTATTGTTTCATTTGATTTTGTGCCAAATTTAGGTTACCATTTAAGAATTGGAGAAATTGTTGTTGATGCTTGAAGTGATCTTCCACTGCTTAAACCTTATAATTTTATCTTAAATATGATATTATGGATGGTGGATGATATCCATAAAATTCCATAAATAGGATCATTTTTGCTGCAATATGGAAGGAAGTGTTATACCACAATTCAGCCAGAGGTAACCACTTGATCCATTGTGTTTTTTTATCAGATACAAAACAACGAAGATATCCTTCCAAATATTTGTTCACTATCTTATTTTGACCATGGATTGAGGATGATAAGATGAGATATGAGCTAGTTGAGTACCCAAACAAGAAAATAATTCCATCCAAAAATTTCCAGTAAAAATGGGATCTTTGTCGCTTACAATAATCTTTGGGTTTCCATGTAGCTTTTGAATTGTTTCCATAAATACAGTAGAAACTGTACTTGATTTAAATGGATGAGATAATGCACAAAGTGTGCATACTTGCTAAGTCTATCAACTACCACCATGATGACACTCTTTTCTTCAAACTTAGGTAAACCTGTGATAAAATCCATTGAAATCTCCTCCTAGCATTGACTTGGAACGGATAAAAGTTGTAGAAGATACGAGGTCTTAATTGTCTCAACTTTATTTTGCTGGCAACCCAAAAATTCGGCCACAAAATTTGGAATATTTGATTTAAGGCCATCCCAAAAAATTCTTTCTTCACCATGTGGTAATTTTTTAAAAATCTCGAGTGTCCTCCTAAAGGAGAAGTGTGCAATTCCAAAAGAATATATTTTTTTATTTGGGAATTATTATAAAGATATAAGCGACCTTTGTACCATAAGGAATCATTTTTCCAACTAAATTTATCAAATTTAATAAGGTCTTACTGCATATTTTGGATGAGTTTCCACACTTCTTCTTCCTTCTTCCATTCATCCCTTGCTTTAGTTATCCAATCTGGTTGGATAATAGAAATGGAACAAAGAAATGCTTCCAGCTCTTCATCCTTTCTTGAGAGTGCATTTGCAACAACATTTAGCTTCCGTTTTTTGTAGATGATTTCAGAGTCCTAACCTAAAATATTTGTGACCCATTTTTGATGCTCTTCTGAAGATAGTATTTGTTCCAAAAAGTGTTTAAGACTATCATGATCAGTTTTTACCTTGAAGTGTGTTCCCATTAGCTAAGGTCACCATTTCTTTAGTGCATGTAGTATTACCAAAATTTCCTTCTCATAAATAGATTTCTATAAATACTTTCCCTTGATTGGATGAATTTCAAAAGTAATGGGTCTTCCTTCTTGCACCAAAAAAACACCAATTCCATTTCATGAGGCATCACATTCCAAAATAAAGGTTTTTGTGAAGTCTATCATAGCTAAGACCAGTGCTAGGCACATTGCCTCTTTAAGATGTTCAAAGGCCATAGTTGCTTCAGGAGTCCATGAAAATGCATATTTCTTCAATAATGTTGTTAGAGGTGTTGCTATTCTCCAGTAATTCTTAACAAACTAGCGATAATACCCTGTTAACTTGAGAAATCCTCGAAACTACTTTATGGTTGTGGGGAATTTCCATTGCTTAATGGCTTTAATTTTTTTATGGTCTACCATAACACCCTCGTGAGATACAACATGACCTAGATATTCCACCTCTTGTACTCCAAAGAAACATTTGGAGGTTTTTGCATATAATTCTTTCTCTTCCAATAGTTTGAGTACCCTATAAACATGTTGAACATGATCCTTCCAAGACCTATTGTAGATTAGTTTATCATCAAAAAATACTAACAAAAATTTTCTAAGGAAGGGTTTGAAAATGGAATTCATCAACCCTTGAAATCTAGAAGGTGCATTGGTAAGGCCAAAAGGCATCACCAAAAAATCCTAACAACCCTCATGAGTTTGAAATATATATTTTTTTTTCAGAATATCTTCAGTCTTCATTCTAATTTGATGATATCCTGAATGAATATCCAACTTGGTAAAATAAGTTTGTCCATATAAGTCATCCAATAATTCATCAATCACAAGAATGTAAAATTTATCTTTAATAGTGAGCTTATTGAGCTCCCTATAATCTTGACACATGCACCATGATCCATCCTTCTTGTGCACCAATACAAATGGAGAAGAGAAAGAACTTTGACTAGGTTGAACTATACCAGCCTCTAAAATTTTTGTAATCATACGTTCAATTTCTCTCTTTTGTACATAAGGATATATGTAAGGCCTACTGCTTGGAGGAACACTTCCTAGAATCAAATGAATAGCATGATCATGATAAAAAATAGGTGGGAGTCATAGTGCATATCCTCTTGTTTTTAAGTTTCTTGTTAATTTTCTTCCTCCTCTTGACAATCTATGTAAAATAATTCTTCTCAACACACTCATGACCTTTAGTTTATTTTTTATCACAATTGTAGAAAATCCCCTTTTCTCTTTTTTCATCCAATTGTTGTGGTGTCAACTTTTTAGGTTGTGGAAGTCTGGGAGAAACAACACTTCCATCTTTATAGATGTGAGTGGTAGGCTTCCTTGTTGCCATGATTTTACATTCAATTTTTCTTTCCAGCATGAATGCCTTCTCCAATGACTCAAGTTCCCAGATGCGAACCTCATTTTGGATGTTATCCTTTAAATTCCCTATGAAGACATCAATCATGTGTTCCTCTGGAATATTTGTTACCGTTATATTCAATTTTTGGAAGTCCTCAATGTGCTCCACCACTGAACCCTTTTGTTTGAGATTTATTAATTGGCTAAATAAGATGTTTCTCTTTGTATCCTCATAATGTGCTATCATTTCCTCCATAAAAATTGACCAAGTGACAATCGTTTTACAAGAGGAAGGCCATCGATACCATATAAATGTATTTTGTTCTAAATATAAAGTTTCAATGTGTACATTTTGTGTGTTTTTCACATTATCGAGATCAAAATATTGCTCCATATGTAGTATCCATGTTCCGAGATCCTTGACACCAAACTTCCTCATATCTATATTTGGAATATGGTGGGTCTTCCATCCAACATTCAATTTTAGGAAATCATGATTAACATTTATTTTTTTCTCATCATGAGTTTCCTCTACTATCTTTTCGCCATTAGGAATCATTTTTGGTATCAACTTTGTCAAGCCTTCCATGTTTGCTTTTATATCATTCTTCATGTCTTCCACTTTTTCTTCCATGTCTTCCGTTCCATTATTCAAAACATCAATCTTAGCTTCCATGCCTTTCCTCAAACCCTCCATATTAGCTTCCATGCCTTTATTCAAACCATCCATCTCCACTTCCACACCTTCCTTCAAAAATTCCATTTCATTTTTTTGTTTCTCTTTGCGAGAGTGAAATTTGGTGCACTTGCTCTTGTAATTTTGATAGATAATGTTGCAATTCTTCATCTTCATGAGTCATAGTAGAGTATTCTAACAAATTAATTGGTGTTGAATTGTTTTTAGGGGGAATTTTATAACCCAGTAGTGATGTCTATGATTTAATATACCCGTGGAATCACTTCAAACTTATTTTTCAAACAAGATTTATGCAATTTGAAAAAAATACACACCTTTTTCTTGCTTTTGAGGAGCTCGATATTGAAACTGAATTATCTCTGTAATTGCGTATCTTCAATATCTCAAATTCGGTCCTATATTAACCATTTGAATATTCTTTCGAATGCCATAGATCTAACCTGATTTGGATACTTCAGCGAAAATTTATGTCGAATCTCCCACAATGACCTAATTATGGACTGGTTCAGTAGAGCACACTCTTACGACATGCCACGTGTCACTGTTTCTTCCTTCGATTATGAAATTGATACAGAGGAAACTAAATTATGTCAAATTTCAGCCACTTTTTACAGAATTCCAGTCTGATGCTCAGAGAGAGAGAGAGTTATGCTAATTTTCCCAAGGTCACCTCTTTTAGATGAAATTCAGGAGCCTGCAAAAACCCTAACTTCCACAGATCATATCTCCGCAAATATTGTGAACCAAGATAGGAAATTTTTACATGAAGTTCCTAAGGATTTCGGTTTCATGCGATCGAAATTTTAGTTTCTGTACAGGCCATCCCCTAATGGGAGATTCACTTGTTGATCAGCTCTTTCGACTGGTTCATGCACGGGTGCTTTTCCTTTAGGGTGCTGCTCTAGATGGAGTCTCCAGCACGTGGCTCTTTGATGGCCACTTCGGTCGTAATAACTGCAATGAGTCTTCTTCCTCCATGCATGCTTAACCAGTTTATTTTTCTATTATGGAGAAGGCTTTTTACGCCTCATACTCATTTGTGTTTCCATTCTTTTCCAACACTCAGAAATAACATGGTTATGTAAACCACAAAAATGACAAGTTTTTTGATGCCCTGATTTATGACCATGATTATCAACATTATTATCATGAAAATGCACTCTGGAATAGTGAGACTTGTTATACCTTCCCTAGTGGTCTCTGGTGCAATCATGGTGATGAGAGATTGCCTCAGCTCTTTCACTACAACACGCACTTCCATGGAATGATGGTGAAGTGTTCCCATCAATACTCTTCCCTAGTGAGTTCAGCAATGTTTGTTTGCCTTTGATGCCCTTCGAACATCCTCCTTCAGTGTATCCCAAACCTACATATCGAGGTATCTACACAACCTCCAATGTTTGGGTGATTCCTTGGCCACGAACACCAAGTCCTCCTCCTTTATATCCCATCTTGGTGAGGTATCTCATGTCTTTTCCTGTAATGGAGATATCAACACTTCCAACATAAATGATATCAGGTGAGGATGAAGTCGAAGAGAAATCAACACTATTTACCTCAGCTGTCAATTTTGACATAGGTGAAGAAGGCTTCTCTAAGCCTTCATTGTGTTTCATTTCCTCCAAGGCCTCTGTCGCGGCTTGTAGCTGAAGATGCAATCGTTGTTTCTCCTCTTTCTCTTACTGTAGGAGTGCCTTCAATGCATCATGATCTGGTTTAATAATTTCATTTTTGTACTTCAATTATTCTAACGCCTTTATCGTGGCTTTCAATTGAAGTTGCAATCAATGTTTGTCCTCCTTCTCTTCCTATAGGAGTGTCTTCAATTCAATGTTGTCTGGTGCTTGTTTCTCATAAGCTTCATACACCATGCCCACTTTCCCAAACACCTAAGCATGGTCTTGCACATATATTTGACGTTCTCTATTGCTAAATTCAGTGCATGTTCAATGGTTCACGCCTGTAACCCAAATCAACAAGAAGACTGCTATGATACCATTTGATTCGAGTAAATTTTTCATACCCTTTAACCAAGAACTTTTACTTCGGTTGATGTGTTAGAATTTCATTTAATGAAAGCATTAATGAACATAAATGAACATCTACATGTTGTAAAGAAGAGGAACATAGCAAGAAATCATACGAAAAAGATGCAAGTGGTTTAATAACAGAGTTCGTCTAGTGTGGACTATATCTTTGGGCCTCAGTGTCTCGATGGTGTTGGTTGCTTCATTCAATGTTGTAAAGATTGAAGATGTACATGGATGATGTTTGATTTTCATACAAGGAAACCAACCCTCAACATGAGTGGGAAATTCTCTCATGAGACATTTCGCTACAAGGAACTCTCACTCATAAACTGACCTCCTATTAGCATGACATAAACTCAGACATAATGATTATGAGTATCCCACCAACATGGAAACAAAGGGATCTCAATCAAACGTACATGTGAAAATGAGTATCCCACAAACATGGCAACAAAGTGATCTCAAACACAAATGAAAATCCATGATAGGAAGTACATCTCACATCAAGAACAAAAACAAGATCCTGCATCAAACAAGAAGCAGGGATTGATACATCGCAATGCATATCATAACAAGGAGACAAAGAAGTACATGAAATAAATACTTCATATACCTCACACTGAAGATGACAGAAGAATAGGTTGCTCCACTACTAGATCTGAAATCACCATCACAATCGTGGCATTGAAAGGCATGAAATTGACTACTCACTCACTGAATGCAGACACCTACAACTCCACTTTGAAAAGTGGCCAAAAAAACATAAAGCTCAGACGGAAAATATGATTGTACCACTGAAATTGTGTTGCCGAGAGGTGTAGGATCAACTCTCAATTTTCTGAATTCTGACAAAATGAAAATCTTGGCCTCAGGGAATCTTTTAGATTCCCCTAGATTCCTCAAAGATGTTGCTCCACAGGGAAATTGGAAATGTGCAACTCAAAATAGGAATCCGATCTCACCATTTATATCCTTGCAAAATTTTGAGAAGAATGAGTATAAAGTTGACCTCATTCTGACACTAGAGAATTTCAGCCTCCAAGGAATCTGAAAGATTCCCTCAAGATTCCTAAAGATTATCCTCCATAGGGAATCTAAAAAACTGCTGCTCGAAAGGAAAATTTGGGTGCACCATCGCATTCCTTGCGAAATTCTAGTTAAAATGTATATAAATTTTAATAAATTCTAAAAGTTTTACCTCCTTGAGGTCAAAGATTCCCTTGGGATGAAACTGGAATCTATCTTGAAATATGTACTTGCATATGCACTGGTATGGCCACTGCCTCGAAAGTCATGCCTACACTTCTGCTGCCTTAGCATGGGCACACCTATGAAAAACTGAGTTTATATAAAAAAATTGGGCTGAGTTTAGAAATCCCAATGGGCTGCTGGCACGGTAAAAAAAAGGAATTGGTTGGCGAGGGGTTAGGAGGTCAAATCCCGCCCCTCCTGAGATTCAATTCAAAAAGGAATGTTTTCTTTTTTTTGAGGAGGGTCGGGTCCGCATTGGGTGGCCCGCCCAACGAACTCCACCATTTGTATGACGTGTTATGGTTTTACGTGGGTAGTGTTGGTTTATATACCATATATATATATATATATGGTATGGTATGTTTTTTAAAACATATTTTTTTGTTTTTTTTCAACAATATAACCATAAAATTTTTAATATTAGATTTTTAAGGTTATATGAATTTACAAAAAGTTATAAAAATAACAATTTCAATATGATTTTTGTTATTTAGTTATTAAAATAACTATTTTAGAATTTAAATGATTTTTTAAAATAATCATTGTTTTTTAAATGATTTTTTTGTCCTTTTGTGCAGGTTGAGTACTAATGGAGGGGCGCCATGTGTTAGGGCCTTGTAGGCTGTTATGTGGGTCCCACGTGCTCACTAGGATGCCATGTGGCATGCTGTGGGCCCCATTTCCCTTGTTTTAACAAAAATTCAAACTTCTCTATCTTCCTCATACGAGCTCGGATTAACACATATCGTTTGCACCATTGTGATCAGGGAGAAGAGCTCTTCAATCTGAAGCTGAGTTTGCTACCTTCTTGACACTTTGAATTCGAGCCTTTTTCCAAGCTAGTGGTGTCTAAAGATCTGTCTAGATCACTAGATCACCAACCTCCACAAGTGATCCCTCCTTGATGTCGTTAGCGTTTCAAGAAAATTTCTCCCTGCTGTTTTTAGAAGAAGGTTCAGTTTCAAGAGATTCTATTTTAACTTTGGCGACGATCTCTGTAATAGAAATAGGTATAGGGAGTTTGACTGTATGAAGAGCTTGATTCTCCATATGAGCTTCCACATCCTTTTCAGTAAAGATATCATATTGTGAAATATATGGCATATGTGTGACATCCTTCTCCACCTTTTCGTGAGTCAAACTCATAGGAAACAATTTTGTCTCACTCACAAGTTAAAAAAACTCATTCTCTAAGCTACACAATGTTGGTATTTAGAGACATTAACCATTAAACAAGAAATAAATGCATAAAAATGAGAAATTGAAATAACACACATTAACACAAGGAATTACATTGTAAAACCATGAAAATGTGCAAAGGAAACCTCCATGGGGAAAGGAATTGGAAATATTATTACTCAAAAATTTTCTCAAGTTACAAGCCTCTCCGGAAATCACCAATTAATATGGGCTGCTTCGTTACGTAACTTCCTTTCATTATAAAAATTGACTAAAAACAAATTTTTTTTATCCAGATAATTACATCATACATTAATTGTTGTCATTTTTCAACAAATTACATGATCTGAATGGAAAGTGACATCTACCTATGGTATTTATTCACCCATGGTAATTATCCACTCATGGTATTCATCGACCCATGGAATCTACCCATGGTATTATAAGTGACATGCACACATGGTAGTCATACACCCATGCTATTTATCCACCCATGGTATCTTAAGCAGTATATACCCATGGTATTCATTCACCCATGATATTTTACCCACCCATGGAATGTACTCATGGTATTGTAACTAAAAAAATACTATAAGTAACTACTCACATTTTGTAAAAGGATATATTGTCAACCATAATTTAGTTTTTACAATTATTCATTGTTTTCATAAAAAGCTACTTTGTGTTTTATTTATAGTGTGTTCTCTCCTCTTTCTGGCATTCTAATTTTTGTATATCTTGCGGGCCTCCCCACAAGATTTGGATCAGTGGTATCATATTCACATTATGAATCCATGCGAATTAGGGTTTGAAGCATATTTCATTTTCAATTTTTTGACGCAAACTTCAACAAACTTCATACAAGTTCCATGACGTCCATGGATCACTTTCTTGGACTAAGCGAGAAGAATTTTTTAATTTTTTTGGGTAGCGAGTTTTTAGATCATATCTGAAATTTCGGGTGTAAATTTTACAAAAACCAATAAAATATTTGGATTCCTTGCGAAAAAATATGAAAATTAAAAAAAAAAATCGATTGAATCAGAGTTCGGATGAGGGAGATATTGCTGATTTAAAATTAGTTGTGTTACAGAAATTTTTCTGTTGGAAATTCGTGGACAATGAGTTTCCTATAATTTTTTTCATTTTATGTGAAGAATTTTAGGAAAATTATTGCATATATGAGCTCTTGAAAAATTAACCAATTTCAAAAAAAAAAATTGGTCAAATCGGAGTTCAGATGAGGGAGATATCGCTGGTTTAAAATCAGCTATTTTTTCAAAAAAAATGTGATGACGAGACAGTTGCAGCATGAATTTGGGTTTCGAGAGTGTCTAGATAGTGATTTCAATCACATGATAAGATGAATAATTGACATTATATTTCCAAAAATAGGTTATAATAATGACTTTGAGAGTTATATTGACCAAATTATAAAAATTTTAAATTGTTATATCTGGAGTAGCATCGAGGGTGGGTTCCCTTTGGAGACGTGCATCCTACTTGGGTTATTTGGAGACATTCCATCCCACCCCTGGCTATGTGGGAACATGTTACTTCATCAAAAATCAACATCATGGTTATTGGTAAATCGCACAAAATCCTTGTCATCGAAGTCCATTTTCTAGGTCGCACACTATTAATATGACAGTTTGTCACAAGAATTACAGGGTATATTTATCCTTAGGTATTCATTTTTCATGGTTATGGATCATATACAAACCCACACTTCATCGAAGACCATTTTCTAGGCTGCACACTATCAATATCACGATTGATCACAAACATTACAGGGTATATCTATCCTCAAATATTCATTTTTCATGGTTATGGGTCATCCAACAATCCACACTTCATCAAAGCCCATTTGCTAGGATGCACACTATCAGTATCACAATTGATCAGAAGCATTACATGGTATCTCTATCTTCAGATTTTTGTTCATCATGGTTATGGGTTAACCACACAAAAGCCTTCTCTTCAGTGGCTCTTCATATTCAACACATGATTCTGAAGTGGGAACTTCATGCAATGGGGACCAATTCTTCTTGAGGGAGGAATGATCAGAATGGAAAGTGACATCTACCCACGGTATTCATTCACTCATGGTATTTATCCACCCATGGTATTTTAAGTGACATCCACACATGGTAGTCATACACCCATGGTATTTATGCACCCATGGTATTTTAAGTGGTATCCACCCATGGTATTCACTCACCCACAGTATTTTACCCACCCATGGAATTTACTCGTGGTATTGTAACTAAAAAAGACTATAACTAACTAGTCACATTTTGTAAAAGGAAAGATTGTCCACCACAATTTATATTTTAAAGTTATTCATTGTTTTAATAAAATGTTTGTGGTTTTATTTACAATGTGTTCTCTCCTCTTTCTGGAATTCTATTTTTTTAGATATTGTGGGCCTCACCCCAAGATCCATTTTAATTTTTTAGATCTTCGGGACCTCCCCCCAAGATCCAGATCACTACACCTTGAAAAAAAATTTCCTAATTCCTTTCCCATGCCCATTCATCATCTCTTTTGAAAGCCAAAAGAAGCCAAACACCATTGTAGCTTCTCTAATAAAATTGACTTCGTGAATATGTCTGAAGGATTCTCCCGCGTATGGACCTTCTCAAGAGCTACTTTTCCACCATCAATCACATGTCTCACAAAATGGTACCTTACATCAATGTGTTTGGTATTGTTGTGATAAGTTGTATTTCTAGCCAAATGAATAACACTCATGATGTCACATAACACATTCACTTTCTCTATCGTCCTTCCAATCTCATCAATTATACCTTTCAACTAGATTTCCTTTTTACAAGCATACGAAGGAGCTATATACTCTGCTTTAGTAATCGACAAAGCAACAATTTTTTGAAGCTTTGACATGTAGCTAATTTCTCCACCTACAAAAGTAAAGACATATCTTGTAGTAGATCTCCTCTTCTCCAAATCAGCTACATAATCAACATCCACGTATATGTAGACTGATCCTTCACAACCATTAAAGATTATGTAATAGCCCTGGTTAAAAATCCATGTAAAAATATATAGGACCACGGTGATGGGGCACGCATTCCAAGCTAAATGGTAGGAAAAAATGTTGGGAAAAATACTGAGAGGGGGGGGGGGGTGAATCAGTATTTAGAGCTAACTTATAATTCTTTTAGTTTTTCCTTTCTCTTAAAGACCATATGTTACATTACTGCATCCAACTTGTAGAGATCTTATCATGTCTTTACTTAGCTCATTGCATCATTTATTTATCAGCAAGTATGAGTAGAAATAACAGTACAAACCATCAAACATAAGCCACACATATGAACACCAGTATTTTAGGTGGAAACCAAATTCGGGAGAAAACCACCGCTGCTGAAATCTCTGTCTTCAATATTTTATTATAAAGAAAACATATTACAATTTCTGTGCTGGCGCAGACTTATACCAGTACACAGGCATCCACCTACAGAAGGCAGCAGCCTTCTCTCGTTTACCAGTCTCTCCTGGAAGGGAGCTACAACCCCCTGCCGTGAAGAATTTTATATACAGATGGCTTCAATCCTCTGACCCACTGCTGACCACATTTCATCAATTTTCACACTGATCAAGCAGCTTCAACACAACCCTTCAATTAATCATAAACAAGCATACTTTGCCCACTATAACCAGAGTAACCCAGACTTCAGAGAAGATATTCATTTACTAACTCGTGTATACTTCTGTATAATTTAATCTTCTGAAACCCCAACTGACATATGCACTTTCAATGTAGATGACTCGCATATATATATATTCGTTCTTTTCTTGTATAGATCTGTAATAACAGTATGTTTGCAGAACAGGCCAGATCTACAGAAACTTACCCGGATTCATATATGTTCTTCAGTAGTTATGCACTAGCTCTTCATCGTTTCTTCTGTTGAAAAATCTCACGAGTGATCACCTTTTAGATCAATGTCTCGAAGGGTGCATCATAGACTCAAAATCATCAATTAAGCACGTCGTCTGTTCATGCAGATATATCTTAGAGGAATTCCTTCTTTGCCAACACACACGGACCACTCCGAATAATGATCTTTTTACTTTTATATAGTTCTCGCCTTTATTAAAAACCATGAGTCAAAAACTATTTTCACCGCAAATGGTATTCCTTCTACTATATTTCTATTAATTTGGCCCTCGGGGTTTTTATATTTCTTTTTAATTTATTTATCAATTTCGAAGAAATTGACAAATAAATATATTTACAAAGTTTTAACCCTCCTTCAGACTTTATGAGCAATATCCAAGGCTTTCAAATAGATTAATATTCCAATAGAACTTTGACCCCTGGCCCACATATGCGCCCTTCCGTACCAAAATAAACTTCGCGCAACTTGATTAAACTCCGGACAAGTCCAACGCACGATCACCGTCCGATTGCCCCCTTTCAGATCGACGATGCAAAAATAATTTCGCTGGTCGTCCTGGTACGGGCTTTAACGTGCAATGGACTATCGTTATCGTGCGATTGGGGGTTTTGTCAGGGACGCGTGTCAACATATCTATGGAATTGCTACCAATTCGTAAATACCACCTATCGTCCAAAAGGTGGTGCAGAAAAACCCGGAAACCACCTTCACTATTCACTCACAGTTTTTAATTAGTGATCATTCGTCCAACTGCTCCGTACTCCAGGTTCTGCTTGCTAATCTGCTCCATCTCTAAAGCTAAACATTTTTTTAAGTATTCTTCCACAGGTTATATATATATATATATATATATATATATATATATATATATATATAATGTGTTTTGTACATACAGAACGTATCCATGACTCATTGTACCGAGACCTTAGCAACCCGATAAAATCATGAATCTGTCCATAGTTCATCACACAGAGTTGCAGGAAATTTCGTATGAGAATTGAACCAATCATGCCCCAATTTCTCTGGGTGTTTTCCAACTATCACCGAAACTCAACCATACACAGATTTTCTTTCTCCTCCATATATTATATTTATACATGAATTAACTTTCACAGGGATTATAATTTCTGTAAAATCAAATCAACCCTATCTTCGGATAATGCATTTTTCCTCTGTTCTTTGCTGCTAATCCTACTGATCGATGATCTCTGCAACTCTGTTGTTCTTCTTCGTTGCCCATGCCTTTTCCAATTCCTTTTCCACATCGTTTATCATCAATGACAATATTCAATGATCTCCCCATGTCATTCTGTCTTCAATACATTACCTTCCATGGTATGTTCGAATTTCTTTCCTGTCACAGTTCTGCAAGTCCTTCATTAATTAGGTTGCCATCAAGGACAACAAATGGCATCATATTGCCAAAAATCTCCCCCTTTGGACTTGATGGCAACCATGATGGTGTTTGATCATCACAATCAGATAGATACATTGATTGTAACACCATGATACTCTCCCCCTATGCAAACACCATGTTACTCTCCCCCTTTGACATGAAGGGAAAAGATTTTGACAATACCACGCTCCCCCTAAGATCATGATGCATAATGTATGCTCCCCCTTAGCCTGAACATTCAAATAAGCCCAACAACAACACCTCACAATCAATTTAATCTTCTTATTTAAGTAGGCCTGATCCTCTGCACGGCAGAGACTACTCCTAGTTTCTGTCTGAGATATTCAAATGCTTCCCTGGGTAGTGGTTTGGTAATATGTCAGCAACTTGTTCTTTGGAAGAGACATACTCCAATTTCACCTTTTGTTCAAGTACTTGTTAATGTAAGAAGTGATATTTGATGGGAATGTGCTTGGTCTTGTAATGCATGACAAGATTCTTTGAGATACTGATGGCACTTGTATTATCACACATAATGGAGATAGGAGGTGAACATTTGATTTGAAAGTCTTGTAGGGTTTGCATCATACAAAGAACTTGAGTGCAACATGATGCTGCAGCCACATATTCTGCTTCTGCTGTAGATAAGGCAATGGAGATTTTCTTCTTTCTAAACCAAGATACTAACCAGGCCCCATAAAGAATGCACCACCACTAGTGCTTTTCCGATCATCAACACTTCTAGCCCAATCTGCATCAGTGTATGCATGAAGAGTAAGATCATCATTCTTTGGATACCATAGTCCAAAGTCTTGGGTTCCTTGTAGATATTTGAATATCCTTTTCACAGCCTGAAGATGAGATTCTTTTGGGTTAGCTTGGAATCGTCCAACAATCCCAACTGCATGCATAATTTCTAGTCTTGTCCCAGTGAGATAAAGTAAACTTCCTATCATAGATCTGTATTTTGGTTGATTTACGGTGGGGGAATCATCATTAGAATTTAGATTACATCCGGTTATCATTGGTGTACTTACAGGTTTGCAATATTCCATGCCATAATTCTTCAGGATTTTCTTGAGGTACTTTGCTTGTGATAAGAATATACCATATGTTGCTTGTTGTACTTGCAGGCCAAGAAAAAATGTTAGTTCCCCGAGTAAAGACATTTCAAATTCTTGCTACATATCAGAAGAAAATTTCTGACTCATAGACTCTTTATTACTTCCAAAAATGATATCATCGACATATACAACCACAATCAACAGTTTTTCATTTTCAGTTTTTGTGTATAAGTTGCTATCAGCAGACCCCTTTGAAAAACCTTGTTGATGAAGATATTTGTCAAGACGATAGTACCATGCCCTTGGAGATTTTTTGAGACCATATAGAGTCTTTTTAAGTCTACAAACAAGTTTTTCATCATTTCCCAAAATGAATCCCTCTGGTTGTTCTATATAAACTTCTTCTTCTAGATCACCATTGAGAAAATCAGATTTAACATCCATTTGATAAACTCTGATTTGTTGGAAGCTTGAATAAGCAAGAAACATTCTTATGGCTTCAAGTCTGTCTACAGGAGCTAAGGTTTCTTCAAAGTCTATACCTTCTTGTTGAGCATACCCCTTGCAAACAAGTCTAACTTTATTTCTTATAACATCCCCATTCTCATTTAACTTGTTTTTTAATATCCATTTAGTTCCAATGACATTTTTGTCATGGGGTCTTGGTGCTAATTCCCAAGTGTGATTCTTTTCAATTTGATCAAGCTCTTCATTCATGGCTTGAATCCAACAGTCATGTTTGCTAGCTTGACTAACACTGTGAGGTTCAATAGTGGACAGAAATTCTAGATTGCTAGAAGATCCCATAAGAGTTCTTCTTGTTTGTACACCTGATCCCTTTTCTCCCAAAATTTGAGATTCTGGATGATTCTTTTGAACATGTCTAGAGGGAGCCTTTTCAGACAATCCATATTCGGGTTCTTCACTGGGTTCACTGTTTGTATCATTACTATTTGATGTAGAAGGATATGTGTCATCATCATCTTCATCTGTAGTTTGCTTTTCTTCTTTTGGAGCTACAGAAGACTCATCAATAACAACATCAATACATTCAAAAATCTTTCGAAGTCTTTTATTGTAACATTTATAGGCCCTAATCCTAGAGGAGTATCCAAGAAATATCCCTTCATCTACTCTGGGTTCAAACTTGCCAAGTTTTTCATCATTATTTTTGATGAAGCATTTGCTTCCAAAAATTCTAAAATGCTTTATAGTGGGAGGATTACCATACCAGAGTTCATATGGAGTTTTATCACTATTTACACGAACATGTGCCTTGTTGAGAATGTTTACTGCTGTTCGTGCTGCTTCTCCCCAAAATGTGTCAGGTGTTCCGGAATCATCCAGCATAGCTCTAGCCATTTGTTGAACTGTTCTATTCATTCTTTCTGCAACACCATTTTGTTGTGGAGTGCCAGCTACAGAAAACTGTCTTTTTATACCATGTTGTTCACAAAATTAAAGAAATTCATCTGATGTATATTCTCCTCCTCGATCAGATCTAAGACACTTAATTTTTAGATCTAATTCATTCTCAACTAGTGCTTTGAAAATCTGAAATTTCTCAAACGCTTCATCTTTGTGTTTAAGCAGCCCAATCCAACACATTCTTGAAAAGAAATCAATGAATAAGATATAGTATTCTTCACCACGAGGTGACTTTTTCCTCATAGGTCCAAATAAGTCAGTATGGATGAGTTCAAGAGGCTTACTTGATGATCCTTCCTTGGCATTAAATTGCACTCTGGTTTGCTTACCGAATTGGCAGGATTTACATATGATATTTTCAGGTAGAGAAATATTGGGAAGATCACGAATAGCTTTAAGTCTTCTTGATTTTTTTATTTGAGAGAAGCTCAGATGCCCCAACCTTCTATGCCATAGCCAATTTTCTGAATATTTACTCAAATAACATTGTTCTTTGAATTTCCTCAATATATATAGGTTGTTTGGAGTTCTTTTCCCTTTTATAATTGCTTTACTTGTATCAAGATCACGTACCACACATTCTTTTGAACTAAAGACAACTTTGGTTCCTTGAACACACATTTGACTTACACTTAACAAGTTATGCCTTAATCCATCCACATACATGAATTCATTAGCTTTCACATTTTCTTTTAGAAAAATAGACCCTTTTCCTTTAATGACTGCAGGAGTATCATTTCCAAAAGTAACCTTCTTTTCCTTTTCTAGAGCACTATATGCAAGAAGTTTGTCTTTATCACCTGTCATGTGTCTTGAGCATCCACTATCAATGTACCATTGGTTTTCTTCATCTTCTGCAAATAACGCTATGCCACAATTTTCAACCTGTAATTCCTTCTTTTTCTATACTTTGGAGCTTGAAGGAACATGTTCTTTTAGCTGAACTTTGCTCCTGCATTCGGATTCTTCATGGCCAAAGTTATTGCAGTAAGCACATTCAACTTCATTTTGAAGAGGAGAAAATTTATTATAAGTATTCATCTTTGTTTCAATATTAATCCTTTTCTTTCTTGCTTCTCTTGTCATGATGGTTTTATATGCAACACATTGAACAACTTTATGACCAAAATTGTGACATGAGAAACATTTTCCATTGAAGAAGAAATTTTTGTGGTCATAAAATCTTCTACTTGAATTTACTTGTTGATTGATATTTCTTTGAAAGACATTTCTGTTAGTGGTTTTTGAATTGAGATGATCATGCTTTACCTGTGAATATTCTTTATTCTCTTGCTGAGTGGCAGCATGTTGTAAACCAGCTGTAACTGCCTTTAGATAATTGGGAGGTGAAGGCTGAGAAGATTTTTTGATATATCCAAGACCTGTCTTTATAAGAGGAGAATGTTGTACCTTGATAATCTCATCTAAGGTTTCAGATCCTTTAGCAGATCTAAGATTCAGAGTCTTTGCTTTGTCAAGTTCTTTTCTTAGACTTACTACTTCACATTCTAATTTCTCATTGTGTTTCTCCTTTTCTTCAAGCTGATTTTTTCAGAGTTTCTATGATTATTTTACTCTCTTCTAGGCCAATTTTGAGTTGATTGTTTTCATCAAGAAAATCTTTGTCTTCCAAAGAATCCACAAAAGTATCATTTTATTCTTTAGAATCTTTTTCAAAAGCCATTAGAACTCTAAGATATTGTTCACATTCTTCCTCACTATCAGATAACCCATCACTATCTTCATGGGTATAATAACTTTTTCTAGTGCCAAAGTGATTCTTATTTTTTCTAGTAACTACCTTCCCCTTGTTATGTGTTTCTTTATGAGGACACTTAGCAGCATAATGACCAACTCTTCCACAATCAAAGCATTTGAAAGGAATCTTACCTCTGAACTGTCTCGTGCCAAGTTGGAGTTTCTTTACAAAGTTTATCTCATCTTCTTCTGAGATATATCCTGATCCTTCTAGTTTTTGTACCTCTTTCCCTTTTGTAGAAGTTCTGAAGACTGCCTCTTTGACTTCAGATGGTCCTCCTCTTCTCATGTCATATGCAGTAAGTATGCCATGAAGTTGCACCACAGTAAGATTTTGAAGATCCTTCTTTTCTTCAAGAGCTGAAACTTTGGACTCAAATTTTGCTGTTAGAGATCTTAAAACTTTCTCAACCAAAGTAGATTCGGTTATTGTTTCTCCCAGATTTCTCATGCAATTTACAATATCATCAAGACGTAGAAATAAATTTGCAATGCTTTCTTCATTAAGCATTTTTAGATTCTCGTATTGAATTCCAAGAGTTTGAAGTTTAGCACTTTTTACCTTTGCATCACCTTCATACCTTAGAATGATTTTGTCCCATATTGCCTTTGCTATATTCAGCTGCATGACTTTGACAAATTTTGATTCAGTAAGACTTCCCAATAGGGCATTGACCGCCTTTGCATTAGTTTCATAGTTCTTTCTTTCAGTCAGATCCGTTGGCACTGCAGCTGGATATTGATATCCTTGTTCAATCATTGCCCATACATCTGCTCCCATAGACTGAAGATAGGATCTCATCCTTGTTTTCCAGAAGATTAAATTGTTTCCCTTAAAGAGAGGAGGCCTGATAGATGCTGTTCCATCTTGGTTACTCATCTTGCTTGATCTTCCTTCTAGCGGCTAAGCTTTTCAGAAGGACCTGCTCTGATACCAATTGTTGGGAAAAATACTGAGAGAGGGGGTGAATCAATATTTATAGCTGACTTATAATTCTTTTAGTTTTTCCTTTCTCTTAAAGACCATATGTTACATTACTGCATCCAACTTGTAGAGATCTTATCATGTCTTTACTTTTCTCATTGCATCATTTATTTATCAGCAAGTATGAGTAGAAATAACAGTACAAACCATGAACCTTATTTTATGTAGAGAGCCGGGATGAGGAGTGGAAACTGACCAGAAAACCACTTGTTGCTAAATCTGTCTTCATCTTATTTTATTATAAAAGAAGCATATTACAAATTTATCTTCATGCTGGAACTTATACCGACGCGAGGCACCCCTGAAGCGGATGGCACTTCTCTCATTTACCAGTCTCTCCTGGAAGGGAGCTACAACCCCCTGCTGTGAAGACTTTTATATACATATGGCTTCAATCCTCTGACCCACTGCTGACCACATTTCATCAATTTTCACACTGATCAAGCAGATTCAACGCAACCCTTCAATTAATCATAAACAAGCATACTTTTCCCACTATAACCAGAGTAACCCAGACTTCAGAGAAGATATTCATTTACTAACTTGTGTATACTTCTGTGTAATTTAATCTTCTGAAACCCCAACTGCCATATGCACTTTCAATGTAGATGACTCGCATATATATATATATTCGTGCTTTTCTTGCATAGATCTGTAATAACAGTATGTTTGCAGAACAGGCCAGATCTACAGAAACTTACCCGGATTCATATATGTTCTTTAGCAGTTATGCACTAGCTCTTCATCGTTTCTTCTGTTGAATAATCTCATGAGTCATCACCTTTTAGATAAATGTCTTGAAGGGTGCATCATAGACTCAGAATCATCAATTAAGCACGTCGTCTGTTCATGCAGATATATCTTAGAGGGATTCCTTCTTTGCCAACACACACACACCACTCCGAATAATGATCTTTTTACTTTTATATGGTTCTCGCCTTTATTAAAAACCATGAGTCAAAAACCATTTTCAACGCAAATGGTATTCCTTCTACTATATTTCCATTAATTTGGTCCTCAAGGTTTTTATATTTCTTTTTAATTTATTTATCAATTTCGAAGAAATTGACAAATAAATATATTTACAAAGTTTTAACCCTCCTTCGTACTTTATGAGCAATATCCAAGGATTTCAAATAGATTAATATTCCAATAGAACTTTGACCCCTGGCCCACATATGCACCCCTCCGTATCAAAATAAACATCGCGCAACTTGATTAAACTCCGCGCAAGTTCGACGCACGATCATCGTCTGATTGCCCCCTTTCAGATCGACGATGCAAAAATAATTTCGCTGGCCATCCTAGTACGGTCTTTAACGTGCGATGGACTATTGTTATCGTGCGATTAGCAGTTTTGTCAGGGACGCGTGTCAACCTCTCTATGGAATCGCTGCCAATTCGTAAATACCACCTATCGTCCAAAAGGTGGTGCAGAAAAACCCGGAAACCACCTTCACTATTCACTCGCAGTTTTTAATTAGTGATCATTCGTCCAATCGCTCCGTACTCCAGGTTCCGCTTGCTAATCTACTCCATCTCTAAAGCTAAACATTGTTTTAAGTATTCTTCCGCAGGTTATATATATATATATATATATATATATATATATATATATATATATATATATATATATATATATATATATATATATATATAGATAATGTGTTCTGTACATACAGAACGCGTCCATGGCTCATTGTACCGAGACCTTAGCAACCCAATAAAAGCACGAATCTATCCGTAGTTCATCACACAGAGTTGCAGGAAATTTCGTACGAGAATTGAACGGATCAAAGCCCCAATTTCTCTGGGTATTTTCCAACTATCACCAAAACTCAACCATACACAGATTTTATTTCTCCTCCATATATTATATTTATACATGAATTAAATTTCACAGGGATTATAATTTCTGTAAAATCAAATCAACCCTGTCTTCGGATAATGCATTTTTCCTCTGTTCTTTGCTGCTAATCCTGCTGATCGATGATCTCTACAACTCTACTGTTCTTCTTCGTTGCCCATGCCTTTGCTAATTCCTTTGCCACATCCTTTATCATCAATGACAATATTCAATGATCTCCCCATGTCATTCTGTCTTCAATACATTACCTTCCATGGTATGTTCGAAGTTCTTTCCTGTCACAGTTCTGCAAGTCCTTCATTAATTAGGTTGCCATCAAGGACAACACATGGCATCATATTGCCAACAAAAAAATCCTAGTCGGGTGTCAATTCAGTTTAATATGGCTAATGAAATTGGAAAAGGCAATGTAAATGGCTTTGCAAAGGCATGAGACATTAATTGGCATTTTATTTATGAAAATAATGGAAATTAGGAGAAAATGGAGGTGAAATGTCACATGTTGCACGTGTGGAGGAAAATGAAGGAAAATAATGGAAAATGAAGAAAATAAAGGCCTCATTAATAAAAAGGCTTCTGAGGATCTGTTATTAAGGTTTTGATACCTTTTTTCAATGCATTTTTTAGAGATCTCTCATTATTCTCTCTCTCTCTCTCCCTCTCTCTCTCTCTCTCTCTTAGACACTTAGAGTTTCTTGGAACAAGAAAGGAAAGAAAGCGAGAAGAAGGATGAATCAATAAATGAGGAGTAGGAATCATGTAGCTACAACATGATTCTTTGCAGATATTGATGCATGTATGATTTCCTTGCTATAATTGGCATGCATGGTATTGCATGTGGTTATTTTGTGTCTTGGCGTGGGTTTTTGCTAGGTGTGACAATGAATTCATCCTAGCCATGCCATTTCCGAATAACCATGGTGTTGTGGAGTTATCATGTTTGGTTTAGCTAGATTTATGGATGGATTCGAAGCTAAGCGAGGTGGATATTCAAATGATTATGGAACCATTTCATGCGTTGTCTTGGTTTAGGGCCTAGTATTCAAGGTTTGAATTATGGTAAATCCTGAGAGGTGGTTTTATTTCCATTCAAGCCTAAGAATACAGGGTTTGGGATATATGATAAATCATGGGGACTGTGTCACAATTTAGGTCCTAGTGACCCCTGATTCAGACTTTGGGTTGCGGTAAAGCCTAAGAGACTAGGATAAAGTAAAATTACTAATGGTTTTGGCAGAGAGAATCTAGTGATATCCATTCTTGTGTTGACCTAGTGATCGAGTGTAGATCACAGTAAAGCTAGTTATGACATGTTTATTGCGTTGGACCAGTGATCCAGGATGGATCACAGTAAAGCTTGATTTCTATTAATGAGGGTGAGGTGGTTTAGCCTCAAGTTCCCCTAGTTGGTTCTTTTGGTTTGAGTCCCACATTCATGCTTGGAATATGGCACAGGGGTGATTGGATGAAGAGAGTTTTGGCTTAACTAATCTATGGTCGGGTGGAACGTAAAAGTCCCATCTCTGGTTGGTTTTTACATTCAATAATAAGGAGATCATTCCTTTGGTATTTCGTATGCAAATGTACTAGTTCCTATTTGGAATCTATTGTTGTTGTATCCATTGTATTTCTGTGGTTGTTGTGTTGGTTATAAGCATGTATTTTATCAGTGATGATGTATGGCTCTCTATATGTTTTTACTTGTAAATGAATGAAAAATGTATCTATTGTCAAATATATTATATTGCAGCTAATGATGTAACAGAAAAATGCTTCTTAGTGATTCTTAGATAAGTATGAGACCTCTATGTTTAAATATGTTATTTACACCTGTAGATTCAATGTTTGTGACATGTGTGAAAAAAATATTTTCATGGCTAGGAGGGGTCCATATGCGTTCTTGTTGATGTGATTGATTTTGTATAATTTCCCTATTGTTATTCAACATCCCTTAAATTTTCATGAAGTTCTAGGTAGTGACCTGGGATCTCGGCCTGAAAAGGTGGCTCAAATCCTCGACCCGCAGACACAAAACTAAGAATTCAGGGCCCTAGCCGATGGAAGCCAGTGTTATGCCTATGGATATAGTTTTCAAGCTGCTTAAATGAATTTATATTCCTGTGGCTATGGCTCAAAGGGGGTCAAAAAGTCAGTATGACCTAGGGGTAAGAGGCTAGAGTCGCTAGGTTACCTCTTAGGGGTGTTGTGGTTGTTGTAGAAGGTTTGTCGGTTGTGATTTCCATCAGTTCTAGTTCCTTTGGGTCAGATAGGAGGTTGAATCTCATTATAGTATCCTCTTGCCATTTTTTTTACCTCGTTTGACTGGTTACTTGGCTAGATGTAGGAAGGGGGTGTTACAAAGTGGTATTCGAGCATGGTTTTAATCTGTATGCTTAACATGAAGGTATGTGATTCATGGATGTTGTAAGCATTAGGGTTAATTATATATATGGAATTCTATTATTATGGTTACATATTTGATAAATGAAAGTTGATTAGTGTATTCATATGCATTATGGTTATGTGTATTCCTTTCATTCTATTGATTTTATGGTTACATACATGATAGATGTTGTGTAATTAGTGTGATCATATGTACATGCATTGGTTAGTCAAGCATGGTATTAACTTGATGACTATGTTATATTTTGTTGATGAGTATGTTATATGTTAACTTGTAGCTAGCTCAATGATTATGTTATATGTTGTTTATTAGCATGGTATATCTTAACTTATTGTTGTTATATGTTGGTTAAATTGATTATTAGGGTTATTGTATTAAGGTCTTGATGTTATATGTATCACGCTAATTTGGATTGGACTAGGAATATGGTTATGGTTATGACATTGAGTTATGATTCGACTTATTTGTGTTATTATGTCATACTAATATAGGTTGACTACACGTCTGTTATTGCTATGCATGAATGATAATTTTTTATGAGCTTATGATGTGAACATGTTAGTTAGTTATTGTTATCGATATCATGATCTTGTTTGTGTTTGAGCTAATGTGTTTAGAATTCATATCATGCTAATATAGATTGATTTTACAGACAAGATAACCTCCCCTAAGGTACATCAAGGTATGGGTTTTTTTATGTCATATACTTGGTGCTTTAATGTTTTATTATGTTGTCTATTTGGTGTTTGAGTGATTTCATATCTATTACATCATCTAGTTAATTTATTTAACATGCTATGCTTGAAAGTTGTTTGAATGTTTTATTAACAACATGATATGAGTATATGTGTCTATAATATTGCATGAAGGAATGATCTTGTTTTAATATGGTTTTGCCAACGCAATATGTGTTGAGATAGTTGATATGTACTTGAGTGTAAGTAGGTGATAGTTGTAGCGTCATGTATTATGACTAATGAATGTGAGTTGATTATTGATTGTGACATGGTTATTAGAATTGGTAAATGTTGATTTAAAATTAATAGATATGTTGTCTTGATATTCAGAATATGTGGTTGGCATGTGTGTTCAGCTACAAGGAAACGTGTTTGGCACATCGAGGTAATATAACTAGTATATTGCTATATTTAATTATGCGTTGATAGTTATGTGTTTATGGTAGTATGATGTAGGGGGATTGCATGAAGAAAGAGACAATTATGAAATATTGAAGAAGGCTCAGGTTGAGCTTTCCCTGGGAAGCGTTGGGAACCATGGGGATTGACTCATGGTTGTTGTTACTAGTCTTGTGCTTTTGGTCTTTTATGATTTGTTGCACTTGATTTGTGGTATTGATTGCGTCTATTTCATGATCATGCCACTTTGTTGCAGTGTCATATTGCCTTGGTTTAATTGTTTTCTCTTGTTATTACCTTTTGATTGAGGGTATTTGGAATCAGTTGGGAAAGAGGAATTTAATGGATCTCGGGGAGAGTTGTGTGGTACCCAACAGGTAAGTGAAAGAGACGGATGGAGCTCAATGCATGACTAAGCACATCGGAATGTAAGAATATGAAATTCAATTGGATTGGTTTGGTCCATTGTGGTAAATGGACAGTGGTAGTAAAGACATCAAAAAGGAAAAAAAAAAGGTAAATAAAATGGATCTGAGGTGTTATATGCCTTGGCTATGTTGGGAACTCTGGTTCTCATTGTTGTGCATGTTGTGCACGAATAAAGGAAGTTCTTTTAACCTAAACATTATGATATATAGAAATTTTGTTGCGATCATGATTACGTTGATGCTTATATATGTATACATGTATGTATGTCATGTCTAACAGGGTCATCATGGATCACGGTTGTTTAATGCTAAATGTTTATATGTATATATGTGAGTATGTATGTCGTTGTATGATAGGATTATGATTATTTTATGCTAATTATTATATTTATGTATGTATGTATGCATCTTTGTCACTGTATGATAGGGTTTTCAAGGATCATTCTTGTGGAGGAATGAATTCTTATGCAGGTGAATCACATGAAGAGGTTCTTGGTCTTATGAGGAATCAAGTGGGAAGAGTAACTATGAAAAATATACAAGGTCAGTATCATGGATACATGGATTGATATTATATTCTTGTACTATGCCTATGTTTATGTTATGGACAGGTAATGCTGAGAGATGCATCAGTAGAATGAAAAAATGTGATCCATGCCACGCTAGGATAAGCATGGATGACAGAGAGACACTGTAAGCAAGGTTTCTACCTAGAGATAGTGTGGTCTATGAATGTGCACTACTACCGTAATTTATATGTTGCACATGTTGTATATTCAGCAATTGTACCTATGGTGATGTGTACATGTAACATATGTATTGTTGTGTACATATGATGTTGTATTATTGTTGTATATATATGGTGTTTTATATATATTTCATATGCAATGCTATGTACATGTTGATATGCAGTGATGTGTACATATAATGCTATGTACATGTTGTATATGCAGTGATATGTACATATGGTGTGGTGTGAATGTTGTACATATGGTGCTATGTACATATGTTGTTGTGTGCATGATTGTACATATGGCGCTCTGTGCATGTTGTGCTATGTACATGTTGTACATATGGTGTTGTTTACAGGTGATGTTGTGTACATGTTATGCATGACGCGTTGTGTACATGTGGTGTCGTGTACATGGCATGCATATGATGTTGTGTACATGTGGTAGTGTGTGCACGTTGTACATGTGGTGCAGTATATCTGTGACATTGTGTACACATTGTGTAGGTGGTGCCATGTACATGTGATGTTGTGTACCAGGGGTACTATGTATATGTGGTATTGTTATACATGGAGAATTGTGTGCATCTTGTACATGTTTTGTTGTGCATACGAGGTATTTTGTGCATGTTGTACATGTTTTTCTCTGAGCGTGTGGTATTGTTAAGGTGTATTGTGTACTTGTGATATGGCGACATGTATATTAGTTTTTTTGTACTTTGTGTATGTATATGTATATGCGTATATATTGTGTTGTATTGTACATCGGGTGCAGGTGTATTTGTTGTATGTATGTGTAGGCATATGTATTGGGCTGCATTTTACATCGAGTGTAGCTATATGTGTTGTAGGCCGGTGTAGGCATATGTATTGTACACCGAGTGTAGGTGTATGTATTGTACACCGAGTGTAGGTGTATGTGTTGTATGCCAGTGTACCATATGTATTGTATTGTATTGTACACCAGGGTGTAGGTGTATGTATTGTGTGGTGTACACTATGTGTATGTGTATATAGTTGAAAAAAATGCACCGATGCTTGTCATGTGTGGCAACGGATTTGATGTGGGTATAAAATAATAAAGGAAGAAGTAAGGATTGGTGAAGGATAAGTATCGATATTTTATTTCATTTATATTATGCATGTGATCTATGATTCTGACTTATGGTTACATGTGATATATGATTATGGTGTATGGTGATTTCATGCGATTCATGATTTTAATTTACGATGGTTGTGTTTTGAGCTAACCAGATGTGATGTGGTTATACCTGATGATTTTATCAAACAACTAATTTGACTTGTTGTGATAGGAGGTGAATATAATTGAAAGTGTAACTTATTGACAAGCTACCAATCAAGTATGATGTCAAATTATTTTAATTTATTTTCAATATAATGGCAGTTATTTTCTTGATATAGGAAGCAAGGAAATTCTCGGTTGGATGCTTGAAACTTACTACAAGAACTAGAAGCATCAAAAAACGGATTTTGAACATACAACAATATGTTGGTAGATCATTTCAGGAGTAGGACCATTGTGCGACACTGGTGCCCAATAGTGTCCATTGATTTCCATGATAATTCTATGCTCGGTATGGTGGTTTTGAGGCATGGATATGCCTTGGTTTTTATATCTTCCGATGTGAGTAATCCTTGCCAAGGGATGGACTGCTCGATATGGGAGTGCTAATGGAACTTGGAAGGTGTGTGATTGCATGTAAGGGGGTGACTGGCTTTCCTGAGGGACTTTGTAGCAGAGAAGGGAAGGTCGAGGATGGATTTGTTTTAGTCATTGTCATTTCCAGGTGGAATTAGATGCACATTTGGAGTGTGCCTTAGAAAAATGAGCTAATAACTATTCACAGAGGGTACAATAGCATAGGATTGTAGCACTATAAATTGGATGTAGATTTGACTTTCACAGTGGATTCTAGACTTCCTGGGAAGGAGGTGAATCCTAGTATTAATTTGAGAGTGGAGGTGTGAGCCTCTTGATTCCCTTGTTGCCGATATGGGTATCATATCCTTCTATTTTTTGGTTGAGAAAATGTTCATATGTGTATATTATTATAAATATTGTATCGATATTGATTTATAAATCTCCATAGACAGGATGGTTATTCGCTGGTTGAAGCCAATGTGTGCAATTATATGTGGGTTTTATTATAAATAACGTAATGAGATGTGTTATAAATCTCCAGTAAACAATATGTTTGTCATGTTTCAGTAGTGGCCATTGTAAATACTGTAACAAGTTATGTTATAAATCTCCATAAGAAATATGTTTTATTTTTCTAGTTATAGGTGTCATTGAACACTGAGGATAGTGTTCCCCCAAAGTGGAGGGTTTTTCAATAGCCCTAGTTAAAAATACATGTGAAAATATATAAGACCACAGTGATGGTACATGTATTCCAAGATTAATGGTGGAAAAAAAATCCTAGTGGGGTGTCACTTTGATTTATTATGGCTAAGGAATTTGGAAAAGGAAAAGGAAAAGGCTTTGGAAAGGCATGAGGCATTAATTGGAATTTTATTTATGAAAATAATGGAAATCAGGAGAAAAGGGAGGTGAAATGTCACAAGTTACATGTGTCGAGGAAAATGAAGGAAAATAATGGAAAATGAAGAAAATAGAGGCCTCATTAATAAAAAGGCTTTCTAAGGATCAATTGGTAAGCTTTTGCTACCTTTTGTCAGTGAATCTTTTGGGGCTCTCTTAATATTCTCTCTCTCTCTCTCTCTCTCTCTCTCTCTCTCTCTCTCTCTCTCTCTCTCTCTCTCTCTTGTACACTTAGAGCTTCTTGGAGCACTTTGGAATTGGAGCAAGAAGAATAAGGAATAAATCAAGGAGGATGAGGAATCAAGCAGCCACAACATGATTCTTTGTAGGTATTGATTTTCATGTATGATTTCCTTGATAGATTTGGAATGCATGGTATTGCATGTGGTTCTTTTCTGTCTTGGCATGGGTGTTTGCTAGGTGTGGTAGTGTATTCAGCCTAGCCTTTCCATTTCCGAATAGCGATGGTGTTGTGGTGTTATAATGTTTTTTCACCTAGATTTTTGGATGGATTTGAAGTTGAGTGAGGTGGATGTCCAAATGATTATGGAACCCATCCATCTGTTGCCTCGATGCAGTGCCTAGTAATCCAGGTTTGGACTGTGGTAAATCCTGAGAGGTGGTTTTCTTTCCATTCAAGCCTAGGAATATTGGGTTTGGGATATATGGTAAAAACTGGAGATTATGTCTTGGTTTAAGGCCTAGTGACCCCTGATTTGGAATGTGGTTTGCGGTAAAGCCTGAGAAACTAAGAGACATGAAAATTCTTCATGGTTTAAGTCGAGATAGTCTAGTGATATCTGTGCTTGTGTTGACCTAATTATCGGGTTTATATGATGGTAAAGTCGGTTATAACATGTTTATTTTATTGGACTAGCGATTCAGGAAGGATTGTCGTAAACCTTGATTTCTATTGATGAGGGTGAGGTGGTTTAGCCTCAGGATGATCTGGTTGGTTCTTTCAGTTTGAGTCCCACATTCATGCTTGGAATATGGCATGGGGGTGATTAGCTGAAGAGAGATTTGGTTTAGCCAATATATGGTCGGGTGGAACATGGAAGTCCCATCTCCGGTTGGTTTTTACATTCAGTAATGTAGAGCTCATTCCATTGATATTTGGTATGCAAATGTACTGGTTCTTATGTGAAATTTATTTTTTTTGTATCCATTGTATTTTTGTGGTTATTGTGTTGGTTATAAGCATGTATTTTATCATTGATGATGTGTGGCTCTCTCCATGTTTTTACTTGTAAATCAATGAGAAATGTATCTATGGTCAAATATATTGTAATGAAGCTAATGATGTAAGGGAGAAATGCTTCTTAGCGATTCTCAAATAAGTATGATACACCTATGTTTAAATCTATTGTTTGCACCTGTAGATTCAATTTTTGTGACATGTTTGAAAAAATTTCTATCATGGCTAGGAGGGGTCCAGATGAGTTCTTATTGATGTGATTTCTTCCATATCATTTTCCTATTATTATTTAACATTCATTAATTTTTCATGAAATTCTGGATAGTGATCTAGGCTCTAGGCCTGAAAAGGTGGCTCAAATCCTGAAGCAGCAGGAACAAAACTGAGCATTTGAGGCCCTAGCCATTGGAATGTAGTGTTATGCCTCAATATATCTTTCTAGCCCATGAAATGTAGTCATATTCCTGCGACTATGGCACAAATGGGGTCAAAAATTCAGTATGACCCATGGGTAATAAGCTTGAGTGTTTGGGTTACCTCCTGGGGGTGTTACGGTTGTTGTAAAAGGTCTGTAGGTTGTGTTTTCCATCAGTTCCACTTCCTTAAGGACGCACAAGAGATTGAATATCATTATAGTATCCTCTCATCGAATTTTTATCCAAGTTGGATGATTACTTGGCTGGATTTGGAAAGGGGGTGTTACAGTTCATGCAATGGTCACTTTTGCCTCTCAAATACCGAAGCACCCATTTCATTGCTCACCAATGTTTTTCTCCTGGATTTTCCATGAACCTATTGACAACTCCAACTGCATGTGAAATTTCAAGTCTTGTAGATACCATCGCAGAAATTAAGTTTCCTACTGCATTTTCTTATGGTACATGAGACATATACTTATTTTATTCATCAGTTCTAGGAATAAAAAATCAAGAAAGCTTAAAATGGGATGCTAATGCAACATTAGCAGGTTTCACATTGTTCACACCAAAATTTTCATGTACTTTATCGACATAATTATGCTATGATAACCAAAGATTACCATTTTCATGTCTCTATGTATTTCCATGTCTAAGATATGTTTTACCGCTCCAAGATCCTTCATATCAAACGTCGTAGAGAGCTGAGCCTTTAACCTGTTTATCTCTTCCATGATCTTACTTGCAATACACATATTGTCAAAATACAAGACTAAGATAATTAATATGCCATTGAAACTCTTAAATTGTACACAATTATCATACTCACTTCTAGTATAGTTCTGGCTCACCATGAAGGAGTCAAAAGTCTTGTACCACTGCCTCAAGCTATACAATGATTTCCTGAACTTACAAACTAATATTCTATTCTGACCTTGTACAAAAAAATTTCGTTGTTCCATATAAATCTCTTCATGCAAATAACGATGATTTTCTTTTTTTAAATCTAACCGTTCTAACTCAAGTTCAATTAATGCAGTTAGTACTAACACAGTAGGAATAGAAACAAGTTTTATTTCTGGTGAAAAAATCTCATGAAAATCAATATGTTCAACTTGAGAATACCCTTTTACTACTAGTCTCACCTTATACCTTTCGATACTTCCATCAAAATTTTTCTTTAATTTGAAGACAAATTTGCATCTGACAAAACTTCTCCCTTCAAGAAGCTCTAGAAGGTCCTATGTTTTCTTCTTGACTTTAGAATCCATTTCTTTGTCCATAGCCATTTTCCATTTTTCACTATCTATGTAATCCACTGCTTCCAGATAACAAGAAGGTTCCACATATTAAATAATAAATGTAATAGACGAAGAAAAATATTCTTGCCTTTTCGACATTCTTTTTTCACCCTATAGACCTTCTTAGAGTGACTGGTTGTTGAACTAGTTTTGGAACTTCTACAGGTTCCTTTGCATATTCTTCACTTTTTTCTTTAGAATTCTGTCCTTCCTTTCAAATTTTCGGAAAAGTTTTAGCCTCCAACTAAATTTGTTGCTTTGGTGATACCTGTTCCTATTCAACTTTTACAAGATATGATTTTAGAAGAGAATATTCATCAAATGTTACATCTCTACTAATGACTTTCTTACGTGAAGAAGGATCCCACAACCTGTATCCTTTCACTGCATAATCAAACCCAAAAAAGACATAATTTTTTCTTTTTGGTCTAACTTTGAACATCGAATCTTTGGAATAAGAGCATAGGCATCACAACCAAAAATCCTTAAATCTGAATAATCACAAGACTGACCCCACTAAACTTCTTCAGGAATTTTAGAACTAATAAAAACAAAAGGTGATTTTTTTACCAAATAACAAACAATAGTTACTCCTTCTACCCACAACTCCTTCTGCAGGTTAGAATTTTTGATCATGCTTCGAGCTCTTTCCATAAGAGTATGATTCATACATTCAGCAACGGCATTTTTCTGGGGAGTATAGAAAATATTTTTATGTCTAACAATCCATTCATCCTTACAATATTGCTCAAATTCTAAGGAAGTAAATTCACTGTTGTTTTCGGTTCTTGAAAATTTAATTGATTTGCCTGTTTTCTTTTCCAACATAGTTTTAAATTGTTTAAAAACATTAAATACAACAACTTGTCTTTTTAACATATAGACCCAAAAATTATTGGAGAAATAATAAATATATGTTAAGAAATATACCGCACCTCCATAAGATACAATAGGAGATGGTACCCAAAGATCAGAATGAATATAGTCCAAAATTTCTTTACTATTATGACTTCTAGTTTAAAATTTATGTAAAATTTTTTTTCCATACACACAATGTTTACAAAAATCCAACCTCAAGTATTTCAAATCAAGAATCAATTGATGATTCATCAGTACATGGAGACCCTTCTTGCTCATGTGACCCAACTGTTGATGCCATAGGTGAGTACCTTTTCTACCTTCTCAGATATAATTGTTGCCTCAATGACCTGAGTACTTCCTTTGAGTCTGTATAGGTTTTTGATCTTCTCTTCCTTCATAACAATGAGAGCACCTTTGGAAACTTTCAACACTCAATTTTTACCTGTAAACTTGTAACCTTTCGAGTCCAAGACTCCCAAGGAAATCAAAATTTTCCTCACCTCAGGTACATGTATAACATCACTTAATGTTATAGATGTACCATCATACATTTTAATTTTGACATTTCCCATCCCAAGAGTTTGACAAGATACATTATTACCCATAAACACAAAACTACCATTCACAACTTCATATGAAGTAAACCAATATCTGTGTGGACTCATGTTATGAGAAGCACCTATGTCTAACAACCAATTTTCATAATTCTGAGAGACATTGCAAATAGGTAAATCTTCATTTGCCATAACTAATTCAACAGATAAAACTTCATCAATTATACCTGAATCAACTATATTTTCTTCCTTCTTTTGGTTTTCAACGAATTCCTTTCTTTTCCAACAATATTTTTTGAGGTGTCCTATTTTTTTGCAGTACCAACGTTTGACTTTACACTTCTTGCATTTTTATTTTTACCTAGAATAAATCCTTACTTTCTCCCCTCTTTCCTTTGATCGACCTTTCGCTACCATGGCTTCTGGTGTGTAAGTTTCAATGTTGGACTTCCTTCGTACTTCTTTAGATAACAATGCTCACACAAATAAATAAAATTCCAAAGATTCGGTTGTCCTCAAACTGATAAAGGTCACAAATTCATGCCAAGACTCAGGAAAATAACACAACAAGGTGATAACTTTATGTTCTTCCTGAAATTTAACTTCCATATTTGACAATTAGCAAATAAGTGTATTAAAAGAATTTAAGTATTCTGCAATTTTAGTATCCTCCTTCATCTGAAGGCTATATAGTTGCATATTCAAATAAATTTTGTTGGCTAAATATTTGGTCATATACAGTGCTTCCAATTTCAAGTATCTCATAGCTTTTCTAGCATACATTACTACTTTTATGTAAAATTATTTTGTTTTAAAGAAACATGAAAACAAAAAAATCTATTACTTATAATTTTAAAAATAAAATAATATCTCTATATCACAATTATCTAATTTTAAGGACTTAAATTTATATATAAGACCCATTATTTGTAAGATAAAGAAACCACCTTAAAAATCTATATTTAAATTTTAATATTAATTTCAGTCACCTAGGAGAGAACAAATTACAACAAATAATTATAATAATATATTATAAAATAAATTAACATATATATATATATATATATATATATATATATATATATATATATTTAATAAGTAATTTTCTAAGTTTAGTAAAATTAAATAAGGGCTAGGGTGGGTTGACAATTTCTTGTATATTATCTCCTCCTACCCCAACACCTAAGGTGGTGGTGGGGAATATGTTATTCCTAACATATTTATGTCTTGCATAATATCTCCATTGAGCCCAAGGGTGGAATGGGAAGAGATATGTTAGAAAATGTATTTAAAAAAAAACATTATTTATAAATAATAATAATATAATAATATAATAAACAATAAAAATAAAATAATTTGGAAGCCCCAAAATTGGCATATAATGTTCCCTTCACTGTGGGATAACGGAACCCTCAACAATCTATATGTATCTTAATTCTAATCATTAAATATTTTGAAATGAAAGAAGATGGTTTTATAATGATTCTCAATCAATTTGTCATACTTAACCTCATTTCATTTTAGTAAACATTCAAAATTTATATATATAATTACACTAATATGCATGTCCTACATGTTTCAAATTATATAACACTTTTTTTATGAATAAAAATTAGGTGCATGATCAAGATCTCTTAATTGTCAAATATTTTTTGTTGAAATAGAGAAATGATATTAAACTCAAACCTTTGTATCCATTTTTCATTTTTCGCTTTATAAATTATACTAAATTATAACACATTTACCACTTCTTTATCAAGTTCCCTTCTTCATGAGGTGACATTCAATATGTGTCTCTTTCTATTTTTTCCTTGTTTTCTTTCCCTTTTTTGGGTTTTCCACTTTTATTTAAAAAAGAACATGTTGTCCACTCATTATTGGGCATAAGGCATCCTATTTAGAATTGAAGTACAAAAGGTCCAAATAGAAAGTCAATTACCATAAAAATTTAAACATAATAAATGCATTTAAATATTAGAAAATAAACAATGACCCATTATAAGTATTACATAACACATATAGACTTTTTTTCTAGAAACCCTTAGCAAAGAAAACTAACTATTCTTTGAGTTGCACCACTCTTATGTTTTGAAATAAAGATTACAAGAAGTTACAATGCATATCAACCATAGTTCACAATTAAGACTATTACATTCATATTTAATATTTCTAATCGTGAATCTTGATTATCTCATCATCTCCTTCAACCTTACATCATGCTCTATTTAAAGACATATAAAAGCCTTAACTTGTAGCATCTCAAACAAGTATAGTTGGCTAAATATTATTGCTTAATTTCATGGGAACCTTAAAATTCATAACCATTTATTGACTTTAGTCATTTTCCTTTTAGAATACCAATTGGCCTCTAGTCTATGTCAACTATCCACTTATTTCTGGTTGTGATCCCTTCCACTCTTCAAGTCAAATATCATCTTTTTTTGATTTCTCGACTACCCATTAGCTTTGACCGAGAGAGCTACTATTAGGCTAGACCATATGCCAAAAATCTTTACCATAAACTTTTTGTTCTCAACTTATTTTTTCCTACTATACCATCGACTAATTGAACTCTAGTAAAAAAAAATTACCTTGAAATAGTACAATGCTTCCAAATTATTTGAATTGTTGTCTTCTTTGTAAGAATTTTTACTCCTATGCTTTTAGTGAACTGCGGATCATAGGCCTAATTCCTCCCCATACGAACATAATTTACTAGTGCTCACCAACTTTCTTAGAGAATATGGAACGTTCTTTACCTTGTATAATTTTTCCAACACCTTCTTATTTTCCACCATGTTTCTAGTGAAATGGTACCATATATCAATATATTTATCCTTGAGTGAAGTTTCTGAAACTATAATACTTCCTTGCTTGCATTAGTGGCTACCATGTATTTATCCTCCATGCCTGATAATGCCACGACTTACTATCTCTTATTCATCCATCTAATAACTTTCTGAAACATGTTTTAACACATATCTCCTAGTAGACCTTCATTTTACTAAATTTCTAGCCATGTTAGAATCGATTAATCCTTGTACAATTGCTTCACTACCATTCTCAAGTCCCTCATGGTAGTATATCACATAATCAATTGATCTTTTGACACTAGGTCAATGCTATTTTCCAAGTGTTTTCATGTATCTACTTAATTCTCCCAGAACACGAGCTATATCGATTTGAATATAGACAATTGCATGCTTCAAACTCATTACAACACTTTTATTTAGATCATGAGCTATGTCCTCTATTTCTTCTTGTGTATTTGTGTGATACTTTTGGTACATTTTCTTTATAGACATGGTTATTCTATATTTAATTGTAAATTTTGTTTGAATGTTTGGTCATGGGGACATGAATTAAGTTAATGCATTTCTGTAAATATTTTGATGATGAATAAATATTTTATTCCTTTTGGGAATATTATGGGAAATAGCATGTGAGTGATGTGGCCTTCCTTTTGCTCCAAAAATTTGTTAAGTGGTTAAGTCTAAATGGTGAACCCTCCCAAATTCTGATATAATTACTAGGAGAAAGATTGCAACAAAGGAAACATTAATATAATGGGAGAGTAATATTATGTTGTGTTGGAAGATAAGCTTAGCTAGAGATAAATTATAAGTTGGGTAAAATGATAAGTATAGGAATAGTGGGAGAGAAAGGCATTCCTATGAAGGAAAAATATTTCAATAAACTTAACTCGAGAGAAACACTAAGTTGAATAAAAATAAGACATTTTTCCTATATTTTAAAAAAGGAAAAGCCTAGGAACAAATTTGGGCAAGCCTCAAAATAAAGGCATTACTAAAAACCTTTTAGGAAGAGAATAAATAAATACCATTAAGAGGAAACACTTTGGAGAAATTTTGTCATGGAGAAACCAATAGGGAAGCAAGGATCCTGTGCTTGGGGGGAGTTGTTGGTATCACAACTTGTTGGTGAAGAGGAATGAGCTTTTCCCCATATAATTCTCAAAGAAATTAATTATATTTTGGGAGATAAGTTATTCTATATCTAAATTTCATTAGATCAGTTGGAAGTATATGTTGAATTGTATGCTATGTTTGTTGAAAAGTAGAATTAATTAGATTTTTTTCTAGTACTAACCATGGAATGATTAAAGGAGAAGTAGGTGATATGTACCATTGATGTATGTATGTTATATAAAGAAACATACATGGATAGAGCCATGGATGCATGTCGATTGATATATTAGATGACTGAATTTGTATGTTATTATCAAGTTTTAAAATCATATGCATATGTTTAGTAGTAGTACAAATGAAACTATGATAAATCAGTTGCATGTGAGTGGTCACATAGTGATTAAAATCAAATCTTAGTTATAGAGTACTAGTAAGAAATATCGGCTTTTTAACTCTCTTGAATTTTATAAGTTTAAGTATTTCCTTCTGTCATATGGATCACACCCTTATTATGGATTTTGGCTACGTATGGAGAGAAAGGTCAATCACTAATGTTTTTTTAAATTGTGGTATAACAATCCTTCTATACTTAAGCTATAAGTGGAACATAAGACCAATTTTATAATGACAAACCCCATAGGTGGTTGGGCAGTCATTATTATCTCTGAGAAGATGAAATGATTGTAAGTCTAGCAATACTTGAATTTTGTTTGTTAGTATAGAAAATAAACAAGTAAATGTTTGATACCTAAATGTTTCTTAAATTATATATATATATATATATATATATATATATATATATATATATATATATATATATATATATATATATATATATATATATATATATATATATATTAGCGAGACATCAACATTTAGATACTATATGCATGCATGTCTTAACAAAAGGCTTTTATGTAATAAGAAATAATGTGTGCTAGCTAGGAAATTGTTGTAAGAATATGAGTACACATGAGTCAAGATAAAAACAAAATTAAAGATAATATATATTAAAAAAAAAATTATTCATCTAGTATATTCAAATAGGGTGGGCTGATAGTGTCCATTGGAAGTGGGTTAACCCTGTTAAACAAAACATCATCTGAAAACTAATAATTACAAATAGTAAGGTCAAACTAGCATTCACAACAAAAAGTGGAATAAATTTTTGAGTGATGACACTCAACGATTTAATATTTAATCATGGGTAAATATGTCCAAATATATCTTCTTGAATAAACCCATTAGAGAGCATATAATATTTCTACAAGTGCATTAAAAAGTAGTACTGGGAAGTTTTTAGGAAGGTGAGAAATAAATTAAAAGTAACCACACAAGCAAACTAGAGAGTGCAAGAGGCATTTTACCTGTAAGAGAAAAAACCAATAAGGGATTAGGGGACTCACAATGTATAGAACAGAATGTGAAAAAACGCACAAATGTTACGCCATGGTTTCCTAGTGTCCTTGTGATAGAGAAAAAAAGCCTATATTAAAATAATATAAGAATTATGACATTTTTTAGTAAATATAATAAATTTTCAAAAAATATAGAGGTAGGGGATAATTGTTATTATACCTGTAAAGTGTTGCTCTAGGTGCCATCCAGTCTACCTTTGGATTGGTAGAGCATATATTCATTCAAATTCATGTGAAATCATACCAATAGTAAAATGAAGAGAGTAATATTGTCGAGTGCATGTGCATAAAATTACAATGGGTATCCATGGAAAATTATGGAAAAAAAAATATTATCGGGGTAAAACCATTGAAAAAGTGTGAACCTTATTAAGAGGGTTATTTGCGTAGTTGTATTCATGAGATTGATAAAGGCTTGGGCCATGAGAAAGAATGACCAAAGCCTGGTGATAAGAAACCTACATGTTCAACTATGGTGTACCATGGCCTAAAACAAAAAACTAGGATATAAACCGGCCAAAGATGAAGGGAAACATTAATAATAAAATTTGAGGGATTTATCCAAGGAGTACCACTAGGATAGAAACGGAAAATTACCTGAAGCTAGTAAACCTTCGCCAAGAGGAGGTCCATAGAAAACATCATTCTTGACATAGTACATTGGCACAAAATAAATGTTTCAAAAAACACTTGAAACAATAGTTTGGAAATGGTATGTATGTGAAGGGGAATAAATGGTTTACCTGAATCAAAGGGAATTCAAGCAAGGCCCATAAACTAGACTATCAAAAAAAACCTAGCATTAGTAGGGTAATGTCATAGTAATGCAGGTTGGGAGAGTATTTGAATTAAGAATAAGGAATTAATTACTCCTTAACCTACATATCACAATAAATGTCATTGGTTAAACCCAAAACCAAAAAAAATTAGAGAAGGGAAAAGTAGAAATAACCAAGAAGAATATTTGACCCTGCACACTATTACTTACTAGTCTAACCACATGGTTTCGAGAGTGAACTTCATAAAAAGAGAAACGTTGTTTGCATGGAAATAAAATAGAGCCACACCAACTATAATACATGGGTTGGTTGTGGACAAATCGAAACTCCTAGAGCGAAGCCGAATGAAAGTATCTCTATGTCGAGAGGGAAAAAGAGAAAGGGAAAAAGAGAAAATTAATTGTGGATAGTTCATTTCACCAAATGAAAAACCCTAAGTAGGGATAACCATTAATTCATTAGGAAAAGTTTGTACCATTTATTACCATTCCCCGCCCCTGTCATGTGAAGTCAAGGGCTCACTTTCGGCTAGACCAATGTAATAGGTCAATGTGGCGCGAACGTGGGCCTCGTCAAATATAACCAGTTACAATAGTAGTTAGAGTTAATAGTTAATCCATTTTCACATCAATTTTATGAGTTGAGGAAGGAATGCAACCGTATGCAAATATTACTATTATGTTAAGTTGTCATATCATAAAGTTTTTATTCAAAGGATCAAGTAATCTAGTTCTAGATTCATAATATGGGAAATGGGTGGAATAACCCATCATATATATTGTAAAGAAAAATATGTATAAACTCATATGAAGCAAAAAGAACATTTTCCAAAAAAAATCAAGTATTACTTATTCTTGTATTCAGGCAACCAAGGTGTGTAAGAGGTCAAACATAACAATTAAGGCAACTATGTACCAAATTAATTGGAAGTTTGAATCATGGAGCTAAAATAATTGTCGAATTCTTATGGAAACAATTTATGGGCATGCTTGAATGATAGTAAGAGAAAGAGACAATGTAAGGACTTAAATTACTCAAGCGTACTAACATTAAGTGTAAATATGTTTATTTGGTCAACTTTTATTATAGAAATGTGTATCATCGATGGTGGAAAAAACATTTGGAATAAAACAAAAAGTAGGGTCTTTTTGTAGATTTTGAGGTACATTTCATGTGGCATTAGTATTGCAGCTTCAACATTGATTCCTCTAGGCTAACCCATAGCTGAAATTTAATAATGTCACTATGTGTGTTACAAAGAGTTAAGAAGAAAATAACTTGGAAAGGGTATAAGCATCTGCTAGATCTCTTGGTGAAGGAGAGCATATCTAGGTGTATTTAGGAAATGAATTTTCACCTTGTACAACATAACTATTAGAATGTAAATGTTAAATTCAAAATTGGGAATGAAGAGAAATATATTTAATGTGTACCGAAAATGATATGATTACATCAAAATGCATAGATGTGTGCGTGTGTTAAGTAGTTTTTTTGTTCTAAGAGAAGCATTATTTTCATAGGTAGTAGGTAATTGTTTAATCACATGAAATTATTAAACATATATGGTAATATGCATGTGTTAAATATATCTAAACTCTATTCCTAAATGATTCCAATACTGATCATGAAACAACATACACAAAGTCTAGTAAAATATAGCACATGTTGATTAATTTGAGATTTAGAGTTTAAAAATGTTTAAATCTTGGCATAAACATTGCATTGGTATGTGGATATACACTATGAATATATAGGTAGAAGTAGTGTGTATCACATATCTATGATTTCGTGTAACAATGAATTGGGATGGAAACATGGATTAAGAGAAATATATGACATAGAAAGGATTACAATTACATGAAAGGTTACAGTGAACATAAATGGAAAGATACTTGTGTAAATCGGTGAAATTGCATGAGACCATCTACATGAGGATATTGATATAATGTGATTATGAGATGTAGAATTGTATAGGGATATATGCTTTTATAGAATATAGAAAACCTAATGATTGGTATGGAAATCACATATCAATACCCAATTTCATGTGATAGCTAATTATAAAATGAACAAAATTTCCTTAAGAGGTAGTTGCATATATATATATATATATATATATACCTAAAGTACTCATGTGTACTATTTTAACAATTAGATGATAATATAAAAGAGAATTAAGTAATGAAATCTAAATATTTTATAAGTAGATAGATTTTATTTAAGGACAAGACTCAACAATATGGAAAGAATCTATGAGTACATGCTTTGGAAAGTAATGTGCGGAGCTAGGATGAAGTAAACCACTATATATATATATATATATATATATATATAACCTAAAAATTAAATACTTAGTGTACTTAATGTATAATCCATATTTATGATCATTGATAGAATTTCTTGGTTATAACAGTTGAAATATAGGTACAAAAATAATTGGGAATTCAAAAAATCTAGTCCAAAATAATGTTATATCTCCAATCAGAGTAGTAATAGCATACTCTAAGGCAGAAGGAAATTTTATAAACTTTGAACAATACTAAGAGGGGGGTGAAACAACATTGTGCCTTATAACCAATTTTATGAAATTTTCACCTTTGTTATCACAAAACCCAATTCATTTATTCATTAGCAACATTGTATATGAGTAGATCTAAATATGAATTATTAAACCACATGATCAAATAATACATAATTAATAATCATGAACCATAATAAACAAATCAATAAACATAAACATTATATCACCAACACATCAAGGCACAATCACACAAAGAGACACGAGATGTAAGTTAGAAATCTAAATGGTAAAAACCATCAACGGCAGATAGTATTCGTCATCTTCTTTTATTATTATTATAAGGTCTTATATTAAATCTAAATCAATCACCACCACTAGGTTGCAAGCCACAAATTTTTGATCATGTAAGTTCCTACTCGCTCTAGGCCACTACCTGTATGAACTTTGCTTCCTTCCAATCCCTTGAATTTGTAGGCCACCACCTGCTTGAAGCTTCCACTCCCAATAATTATCACCCATCCACCACTAGAATATCCAACGACCACAAGATGTAAGCCACCACTCCTAATTTCTCATGCCAATATCTGAAGGACATTGCTACACCCAAAATGTGCAAGCAACCACTTGCTTGGATAGCCATTACTTGCCACCCTTAAGGCCCCAAACTTCAAACTTCTTTGTGGACCACGTTTCATAATTTTTGATACTAGATCCACTCTACAAAATCATACATACATCATGGGTCCCATTTTCATTATGGATCCATACAAACAATAATCTCATCAACAACTGAATCAAACACCCGAAACACAACCCTCTCAAACACAATCAATTTCTTCAATAAAACAATTAGTGACTAAATTAGCCCAACAAAAAAACATCTACTCATCAAAAATAAAACTCAATAACTCTACAACAACATACAATATCCATCACTATCATAGTAATGAAACCATACAAAACTCATACAGTCAAGCTACGACAATACTCTCTCCAATAAAACTCATGTAACACAAACACATCAAGAATCCAAAATATGATCTAAAGTCTCTACTCAAATAGATAAAAAATATATCTCCTCTCTAGATCAGAAAAAATATGGGAGCCACAATAAAAAAAAAATATTTTCAATATATAGATATATTGTAGCTCTAAAATCATCTAAAATGTGCTCCAAAACTAAGCTCTCGTCTACTCTCTAGCTTTGCAAAACTGTAGCTTACTCTCACACACTCTCATAACTCATTATATTTCAAAATATGGAATTTAATAATTGATGTAAGGTGCAATAAATACAAAACTATAATCCTAATCATCTCGAATTGATCACATTCTACAATGATAGTTAACTCAAGTCAACTCCCTCCACTAAACACCATGAGAAAATATCCTGGTAAATGCATGTATAATTCACTAGGATGAAAATACAATCTCGAAAACTGAGTCTAGAAAGGGTAAATAGGGTAATGTAGTCCCTCTTATGGGATGAACTTAGGGTCACTCTAGCCTACTTGTTTGGATTGAGTGTCTCATATTTTGAGCACTGTTTTAGTTGTATTCCACATCCTATATAATAAATTGACTTAGTTATTTTTTACTTTTTTATGGTGTATTTAGATTATTTGTTCATTGCTGCAATTTCCAACTATTTTGTTTTTGTATTACTTCATTCTCCCTTTTTGGATATTACATGGATCTTCCTTCATGATATCATAACTTTAGAATGAAGACTGAAGATATTCCGAAAACAACATTTCAAACTCATGAGGGTCATTATGAATTTTTGGTCATGCCTTTTGGCCTTACCAATGCACCTTCTACATTTCAAGATTTGATGAATTCCATTTTCAAACCTTCCTTAGAACATTTGTGTTAGTATTTTTTGATGATATACTGATCTACATCAGTTCGTGGAAGGATCATGTTCAACATGTAGACAGGGTACTCGAACTACTGGAGGAGAAACAATTACATGAAAAAACCTCCAAATGTTTTTTTCGAGTACAAGAGGTGGAATATCTATGTCATATTTTATCTCACAAGGGTTTTAAGGTATACTCTAACAAAATTAAAGCGATATTTGTACCTTAAGGAATCATTTTTCTGACCAAATGTATCAAATGTACTAGGATCTTGCTACAACTTTTGAATGAGTGTCCACACTTCTTCGTCCTTCTTCCTTTCATCCCTTGCTTCAGTTATCCAATTTAGTTGGACAATATAAATAGCACAAATAAATTCTTCCACCTCTTCATCCTTTCTTGAGAGTTCATCTGCGAAAACATTTAGCTTCTTTTTTTTTGTAGATGATTTCAAAGTCATCACCCAACATCTTTGTGACCGATTTTTGCTGATCTTCTGAAGATAGTCTTTTTTCTAAAAATTGTTTAATACTATCATGATTAGTTTTTACCTTGAAGTGTCTTCCCATTGGGTAAGGTCGTCATTTCTTTAGTGGATGTAATTTCCAACATTTCCTTCTCATAAATATCTTTCTGTAAATACTTTCGTTTGATTGGACAACTTTAAAAAGCAATGGGTCTTCCTTATTCCATTAAAAAAACATCAATTCCATTTCCTGAGGCATCAAATTCCAAAATAAAGGTTTTTTTGAAGTCTGGCATAGCTAAGGCCGATGCTAGTCACGTTGCCTCTTTAAGATGTTCAAAGGCCTTAGTTTCTTTAGGAGTCCATAAAAATGTATCTCTCTTCAATAATGTTGTTACAAGCACTGCTATTATCCCATAATTCTTAACAAAATTGTGATAATACCCCCTTAACCTGAGAAATCCTCACAACTGCTTTATGGTTGTGGGGAATTTCCATTCCTTTTGGCTTTAATTTTGTTAGGGTCTACCTTAACACCCTCATAAAATATAATATGACCCAGATATTCCACCTCTTGTACTCCAAAGAAGCATTTGGATGTCTTTGCATATAATTGTTTCTCCTCCAATAGTTTGAGCACCCTGTCAACATGTTGAACATGATCCTTCCAAGAACTATTGTAGATTAGTATATCATCAGAAAATACTAGCACAAATTTTATAAGCAAGGGTTTCAAAATGGAATTCATCAACCCATGAAATGTAGAAGGTGCATTGGTAAGGCCAAAAGGCATGACCAAAAATTCATAATGACCCTCATGAGTTCAAAATGCTATTTTCGAAATATCTTCCATCTTCATTCTAAAGGCATGACCAAAAGCTACTGTCCCCAAAGATTGTAACCATTGTACTCCTAGTACAAAATCAACATCTCCCATTGGAATGGAAAGCCCTAGAATATTCAATACATATTCCCCCATGGTTAGCTTGATATTATGACATTTTCCAGAGAAATTTATAGTTCCTCCATGTGCAACCATCACTTGACATTCTGGTGCTAGGTATAGGAAAGAATTCAATTCCTTGGCTACCATACAATGAATAAAATTATGGGTACTACCCGAATCAATCAACACTATTACCATTTTCTTCTTGATATGTACTTCTATCTTGAGAGTTTGAGGAGTGGTAATTCCTACCAATGCATTACATGATATGGTTGGACTCATTTCTTATTCTTATACGGTTGGTTCCTAGTGTATATCCTCTTCTTTTGAAGTCCCTTGTTCATTTTCTTCCTCCTCTTCACAATCTATGTAAAATAATTTATTCTCAGCACACTTATGACCTTTAATGTATCTGATATCAAAACTGTAGCAAATCCCTTTTTATCCTTTTTATTCCAATTTTTGTCTTGTCGACCTTACAGTTGTGGAATTCTAGGAGTAGCAACACTTCCATATTTATAGATGTGAGTGGTAGGATTCCTTGTTGCCATAATTTTACATTCAATTTTTCGTGCCAATCTGAATGCCTTCTCCAATGAATTAGGTTCCCAAATGCAAACTTCATGTTGGATTTTATCCTTTAAAGTCCATATGAAGGCATCAATCCTGTGTTCCTATGGAATATTAGTTACCCTTATATTCAATTTTTTGAAGTCCTCAATTTGCTCCACCCCTGAACCCTTTTCTTTGAGATTTATCAATTGGCTAAAGAAGGTGTTGCTCTTTGTATCCTCATAATGTGCTATCATTTCATCCATCAAAATTGAACAAGTGAAAAAAAAATTATGGGAGAAAAGCCATCGATACCATACAAATGTATTTTTCTCTAAATATAAAGTTTCAATGCGTACCTTTTGTCTGTTTTTGACATTATTGAGATCAAAATATTGCTCCATCTATTGTATCGGTGTTACATGATCCTTTCCATCAAACTTCCTCATATCCATCTTTGGAATATGGCAGTTCTTCCATCCAACATTAGAGTTTGTGAGATCACGATTAACATTTATTTTGTTCTCATCATGGGTTTCCTCTACTATCTTTTCGCCATTATGAAACATTTCTTTTATCAACTTTGTCAAACCTTCCATGTCTGCTTTTAGATCATTCTTCATGTTTTCCATTTTGTCTTTCATTTTTTCTTCCATGTCATCCATATTAGCTTCCATGCTAGCTTCCATGCCATCCATCTTATCTTCCATGCCTTTCTTGAAACCATCCATTTTAGCTTCCATGCCTTTCTTCAAAACTTCCATTTAATTTTTTTTTTCTCTTCGCGAGAGTGAAATTTGGTGCACTTGATCTTGTAATTTTGACATGTCATGTTGCAGTTCTTCGTCTTCATGAGTCATAGTAAAGCCTTCTAAAGGCTTAATGGGTGTTGAATTATTTTTATGGGGAATTTTGGAAGCTAATACTAATATCTATTCTAAAATTTTCCCTTGGAATCAATTCAAACTGATTTTTCACACAAGACTTATGCAATTCGAAAAAAATTACACACCTTTTTCTTGCTTTTAAGGAGCTCAATATTGAAAATAAATTATCGCTATGATTGCGGATATTCAATATCTGAAATTGAGTCCTGTAGTATCACTCTAAAGCTTCTTTCAAATTCCATAGGTCTAACCTGATTTGGATTCTTCAAGAAAAATTTATGCCCAATCTCTCACAATGACCTAATTATGGACTAGTTCAGTAGAGAAAATTTGTACGACGTTCCACATGTCACTGTTTTCTCCTTAAGCTTTGAAATTGATTCACGGGAAACTACTGTACATGTACTTGCGGCCACATTTTACATAATTTCAATCCTATTCTCATAGAGAGAGTTATGACGATTTTCCCACAGTCCCCTCTTTTAGATGAAATTCGGGAGCTTGAAAAAACCCTAACTTGCATAGATCATATGTATGAAAATATTGCAAGCCAAGATCTAAAATATTTACAGGATGTTCCTCAGGATCTCTGATTCGCTCTGTAAAAAATTTAGATTATGAACCTTTGTAGATAAAACGGTATAGTGAAAATTAAAATATGACCTGTTTGGAGGAGTGAAACCCTAGAATCCAAAGCTCTGATACCAAATGTTATGAAACCAGCTCCAAAAATAGAAGAAAATAGAGATCAACGCCTTAGAAATTAGCCACTTCGAGGGGGAAACCTCCAATAAATTACATAAATGAATAATTATGGGATGATACAAAGGATAAAACCTCCTTATATATATAGGACTCCATGGGATCACAATATAATCCTAGACGACCTAACAATAATAATGTAAGGGCACAATAATAACAATATTGGGGTTATGAGGGTACAAAAATAACAATACCAGGGTTACACTAACAACAATAAGGGACTATATTGGTATTATAGGGACCTAACAAAAAGGTTATGGACGAGTGATGTATCCAATACTATGAAAGGAAAACTCTTAACCTAGTCTTGCTAGTTAATGTATTGTTTTCTAAAGAGAAAACATTAGACTATGTTCAAAATTGATGAAGAAAAATGTACTAATACAATGTGTGTTGAGATAGTTTATATGCATAAAAATTCAAGGGGAGTGTCCTCATGGCTATATGTGTAAGAAAAATGCATGTAATTTCCATCAGCAACCTGCAATACAAGATGAATTTATAACTCGAGGGAGAGTTATGGGAAAATAATGGATGAAGTGTAGAAGAAATGTTTACAGGTTTTTGACGTTACAATTTTTTTTCTATTTTTGAGTATAATCATAAATGGAAAAGAAATGCAAGATGATTTTATTTCACTTCTTTAGAATTGATGAAATTGAGGAAACACCAAGGAAAGTGTTTACTTTAAGGGGGGGAATATGTTATACCCTTGGTGTATTTTTGTTGGAAATATTGTCATTGATGGAAAAGGAATTGGCAAAGACAGGAGCAGCACCTAAACTATCCATAAGGCAAAAGAGACAGAAAGTTAGAAGAGGCAACAGATGAGACAGAGCAGTAGAGTTGAATTAGGGGTTTAATACAGTTTGCAAAGGAGATGACAAAAGGGAGAGCTGCTAGGAAGAGACAAGGTAGAAACATAACCTTGAGCGAAGGGCGGAACCACAAAGGAGGAACAATGAAGGTGGTTTATGGTTTTCATCGTACCGCTTTCAATGGGAAAGTGGTATTCAAGAGGTGGGGAGCGATTCCATAGAACGGGCGACACGCGTCCCTGTATGATTCTATAAAACCACTTTTTACTGTGTGCCATCGCGCGTTATAGTTCGACCCAGGACGCCCAGTGATATCGTTGAGCGTCATTGATCTGGGAAGGGGTCATCGAACGGTCATCATTTGTTGAAGGTGCGTGAATATTAACACATGTACGGCGGGCCATCGCTTGTTAACGATCGGTATCGGAGGTCGAGCGATATGCATATATGCCATTGATCTGGAAGCTTGCTAATCTAACGATGATCGGACACTGGACTTGCGCGAATTTTACCTATGGTACCATGCGTGTATTTGATTGGCTATTGAATATATTTGTGGGCCCGGGGTCAAAGGTTTACCATATTATTTGGAAGGGTTAAAATGCGAAGGGTTAACTTTAATCCTAAACTTCTGTTCAAAATTGTAAATATATTTATTTATCGATTTCTTCAAATTGATAAATAAAAATTAAAAGGAGATCAAAAATCCCCGTGGGATAAACTAAAAGGAATACTGTCAGAGGAATACCATTAGCGATTCATGGTTTTGACTCATGGTTTTAATAAAGGGAAAACTATATAAGGAGAAGAAAAATAAAGAACGGGTGGGCATTGTAAGGGCGGTGAATAAAAATTTCTAAAAAGAATATTTGTATGGGCGAGCTCTATTCTTAACTGATAAATCTGAGACTATGATGCACTCGTAAATATAATGATGAGTCTCTGGTGTGAATGATGGACGAAATCATGAGGAACTGGTGTGAGTATACAGAAAATAAATAAATCTGGTGACCGACAAGGTATGTTGTATATGAAAGTTGATGAAACGTTGTCCACAGTGGTGCTGAGGGTCGAAGCCTTCAGAGAGGGGGTTGTAGCTCCCTTCCAGTGGTAGTTGGTAAATGAAAGTAGGGGGTAGTAGCTCCCTTCCAGGAGAGGCTAGTAAATGAGAGAAGGTTGAAGCCTTCTGCAGGTGGGTGCCTGCGTGCTGGTATAAGTTTGCACTAGCATATATTGTAAGAAGTTTTCTCTACAATAAATATTGAAGACTGAGATTATAGTAGCGGTGGTTTTCTCCCGAATTGGGTTTCCACCTTAAATCCTGGTGTTCATGTGTGTTATTTTGTGTGATGGTTTATTCTGTTATTTCTGTTCATGCCTAATGCTTATCTGATGCAATACTCTAAGTAAAGACATAATAAGATATCTGGACATACATATTGGATGAAGTACTATAACATATGGTTTTAAGAGAAAGAAAAAAATTATTGTTCAGTCCTAAATACTGATTCACCCCCCCCCCTCTCAGTATTTTTCCCAACAATTGGTATCGGAGCAGGTCCTTCTGAAAAATCTTAGCCGCTAGAAGGAAGGTCAATCAAGATGAGAAATCAAGATGGAACATCATATTTTAGGCCTCCGCTCTTTAACGGAAATAATTTAATCTTCTGGAAAACAAGGATGAGATCCTATATTCAGTCTCTGGGAGAAGAAGTATGGGCAATTGTTGAACAAGGATATCAATACCCAGCTGCAGTACCAACAGATCTGACGGAAAGAAAGAATTATGAAACGAATGCAAAGGTGGTAAATGCTCTATTGGGAAGTCTAACTGAATTAGAATTTGTCAAATTCATGCAGCTGAATACAGCCAAGACAATCTGGAACAAAATCATTCGAAGTTATGAAGGTGATGCAAAGGTAAAAAGTGCTAAACTCCAAACTCTCAGAATTCAATATGAGAATCTAAAAATGGATAATGAGGAGAGAATTGCCAATTTCGTTTTCCGTCTTGATGATATTGTAAATCGTATGATAAATCTTGGAGAAACAATAACTGAATCTACCTTGGTTGAGAAAGTCTTAAGATCACTAACGACAAAATTTTAGTCAAAAGTTTCTGCCCTTGAAGAAAAGCAGGATCTTCAAAACCTTACTGTGGTGCAACTTCATGGCATACTAACTGCATATGAAATGAGAAGAGGAGGACCTTCTAAAGTCAAAGAAGAAGTCTTTAGAACTTCTACAAAAGGGAAGGAAGTACAAAAAATAGAAGGATCACGATATATCTCAGAAGAAGATGAGATAAACTTTGTAAATAAACTTCAACTTGGCATAGGACGGTTCAGAGGTAAGCTTCCTTTCAAATTTTTTGATTGTGGAAGAGTTGGTCATTATGTTGCTAAGTGTCCTTTTAAAGAAACACATAAAAAGGGAAAGGATGTAGCAAAAAGGAATAAGAATCTCTTTAGCACTAGAAAGAGCTACTATACACATGAAGATAGTGATGGGTTATCTGATAGTGAGGAAGAGTGTGAACAAGAACTTACACTTCTCATGGCATTTGAAAAAGAATCTAGAGAAGAAAAAGATACTTTTGTGGATGCTTTAGAAGATAGTGATTTTCTTGATGAAAATAATAAACTCAAAATTTTCTTAGAAGAAAGTAAAATCATCATAGAAACTCTGAAAAATCAACTTGAAGAAAAGGAGAAACACAATGAGAAATTAGAGTGTGAAGTAGTGATTCTAAGGAAAGAACTTGAGAAAGTAAAAACTCTGAATCTTAGATTTTCTAAAGGATCTGAAACATTGGATGAGATTATCAAGGTTCAACGTTCTCCTCTTATAAATACAGGTCTTGGATATATTGGAGAATCTTCTCAAGCTTCAGCACCAAATTATTTAAAAGCAGTTACAGCGGGTTTGCAACATGCTGCCACTCAGCAAGAGAATAAAGAATATTTACAGATAAAGCATGATCATCTCAATTCAAAGAACACTAGTAGGAATGTCTATCAAAGAAACACCAATCAACAAGTAAATTCATATAGAAGATTTTATGATCGCAAATTTCTTCTTCAATGGACAATGTTTCTCATGTCACAATTTTGGTCATAAATCTGTTCAATGTGTAGCATATAAAACCATCATGACAAGAGAAGCAAGAAAGAAAAGGATTGATATTGAAACAAAGAAGAATACCTATAACAATTTTTCTCCTCTTCAAAATGAAGTTGAATGTGCTTATTGCAATAACTTTGGCTATGAAGAATCTGAATGCAGGAGCAAAGTTCAGCTAAAAGAACATGTTCCTTCAAGCTCCAAAGTATGGAAAAAGAAGGAATTATAGGTTGAAAATTGTGGCATAGCGTTATTTTCAGAAGATGAAGAAAACCAATGGTACATTGATAGTGGATGCTCAAGACACATGATAGGTGACAAAAACAAACTTCTTGCATATAGTGCTCTAGAAAAGGAAAATAATGTTACATTTGGAAATGATACTCCTGTGGTCATTAAGGGAAAAGGGTATGTTTTTCTAAAAGAAAAGGTGAAATCTAATGAAGTCATGTATGTGGATGGATTAAAGCATAACTTGTTAAGTGTAAGTCAAATGTGTGATCAAGGAACTGAAGTTGTCTTTAGTTCAAAAGAATGTGTGGTTCGTGATCTTGATACAAGTAAAGCAATTATAAAAGGAAAAGAACTCCAAACAACCTGTATATATTGAAGAACTCCAAAGAACAATGTTATTTGAGTAAATCTTCAGAAAATTGGCCATGGCATAGAAGGTTGGGGCATCCGAGCTTCTCTCAAATCAACAAATCAAGCAAACTTAAAGCTGTTCGTGATCTTCCCAATATTACTCTACCTGAAAATATCATATGAAAATCTCGCCAATTTCTAGATAGGGCCAAGACAGTGAATAATGCCAAGGAAGGATGATCAAGTAAGCCTCTTGAACTCATTCATACTGACATATGTGGACCTATGAGGAAAAATTCACCACGTGGTGAAGAATACCATATCTTATTCATTGATGATTTCTCTAGAATGTGTTGGATTGGGCTGCTTAAACACAAAGATGAATCATTTGAGAAATTTCAGATCTTCAAAGCACTAGTTGAGAATGAATTAGATCTAAAAATCAAGTGTCTCAGATCTGATCGAGGAGGAGAATATACATCCAATGAATTCCTTGAATTCTGTGAACAACATGGCATAAAAATATAGTTCTCTATAGCTGGCACTCCACAACAGAATGACGTTGCAGAAAGAATGAACATAATAGCTCAAAAAATGGCTAGAGCTATGCTTGATGATTCCGGAACACCTGAAACATTTTGGGGAGAAGTAGCACATACAGCAGTAAACATTCTCAACAAAGCACATGTTCGTGTAAATAGTGATAAAACTCCATATGAACTCTGGTATGATAATCCTCCCACTATAAAGCATTTTAGAATTTTTGGGAGCAAATGCTTTATCAAGAATAATGATGAAAAACTTGGCAAGTTTGAACCCAGAGCAGATGAAGGAATATTTCTTGGTTACTCCTCTGGGAGTAAGGCATATAAATGTTACAATAAAATACTTCGGAATATTGTTGAATGTATTGATGTTGTTATTGATGAGTCTCCTGCAGCTCCAAAAGAAGAAAATAAAACAAAAAATGAAGATGATGATGACACATATCCTTCTACATCAAATAGTAATGATACAAACAGTGAACCTAGTGAAGAACCCGAAGAGGATTTGTCTGAAAAGGCTCCATCTAGATATGTTCAAAAGAATCATCCAAAATCTCAAATTTTGGGAGAAAAGGGATCAGGTGTACAAACAAGAAGGACCCTTGTGGGATATTCTAGCAATCTGACATTTCTGTCCACTATTGAACTTCACAGTGTCAGTCAAGCTAGAAAATATGAATGTTGGATTCAAGCCATGAATGAAGAGCTTGATCAAATTGAAAAGAATCACACTTGGGAATTAGTACCAAGACCTCATGACAAAAATTTCATTGGAACTAAATGGATATTCAAAAACAAGTTAAATGAGAATGGGGATGTTATAAGAAATAAAGCTATACTTGTGTGCAAAGGGTATGCTCAACAAGAAGGTATAGACTTTGAAGAAACCTTTGCTCCTGTAGCCAAACTTGAAGCCATAAGAATTTTTCTTTCTTTTTCAAGCTTCCAAAAAATCAAAGTTTATCAAATGGATGTTAAAACTACTTTTCTCAATGGTGATCTAGAAGAAGAAGTTTATATAGAACAACCAGAAGGATTCATTTTGGGAAATTATGAAAAACTTGTTTGTAGACTTAAAAAGGCTCTATATGGTCTCAAACAAGCTCCAAGGGCATGGTACTATTGTCTTGAAAAATATCTTCATCAACAAGGATTTTAAAAAGGGTCTACTGATAGCAACTTATACACAAAAAATGAAAATGACAAACTATTGATTATGGTTGTATATGTTGATGATATCATTTTTGGAAGTAATAAAGAGTCTATGAGTTAGAAATTTTCTTCTGATATGTAGCAAGAATTTTAAATGTCTTTGCTTGGGGAACTAACATTATTTCTTGGCTTGCAAGTGCAACAAGCAACAGATGGCATATTCTTATCACAAGAAAAATACCTCAAGCAAATCCTGAAGAAGTATGGCATGGAAGAAGGCAAACCTGTAAGTACACCAATGATAACCGGATTTAATCTCAGTTCTAATGATGATTCCCCCACAGTGAATCAACCTGAATACATATCTATGATAGGAAGTCTACTTTATCTCACTGGGACAAGACCAGACATCATGCATGTAGTTGGGATTGTTGGACGATTCCAAGCTAATCCAAAAGAGCCTCATCTTCAGGCTGTGAAAATAATATTCAGATATCTACAAGGAAATCAAGACTTTGGACTATGGTATCCAAAGAATGCTGATCTTACTCTTCATGCATACACTGATGCAGATTGGGCTGGAAGTGTTGATGATCGGAAAAGAACTAGTGGTGGTGCATTCTATATGGGACCCCAGTTAGTATCTTGGTTCAGCAAGAAGCAAAGCTCCATTGCCTTATCTACAGCAGAAGCATAATATGTTGTTGATGCATCATGTTGCACTCAACCTCTCTGGATGATGCAAACTCTACAAAAATTTCAAATCAAATGTTCACCTCCTATCTCCATTATGTGTGATAATACAAGTGCTATCAGTATCTCAAATAATCCTGTTATGCATTCCAAGACCAAGAACATTCCCATCAAATAGCACTTCTTACGTGAACAAGTGCTTGAACAAAAGGTGAAATTGGAGTATGTTTCCTCCAAAGAACAAGTTGCTGATATATTTACCAAACCTCTACCCAGGGAAGCGTTCGAATATCTCAGACAAAAGCTGGGAGTAGTCTCTGCCATGCAGAGGATCAGGTCTACTTAAATAAAGAAGATTAAATTGGTTGTGAGGTGCTGTTAGGCATCTCTGAATGCACAGGCTCAGGGGGAGCATTGGTCATATGATAAGGATGAATTGTTGGTCATATTATGTTTGAAGATGCAACATGATCTTAGGGGGAGCATGGCATTATCGGTTCAAAGGATCTTGATCAAAATCTTTGCCATTGATGTCAAAGGGGGAGGAAAAGAAACAAAGGGCTTCTGTAAGGCCATCAGAGGAAGAGTATTGCCATCAATGCCAAAGGGGGATATTGTTGGAAATATTGTCATTGATGGAAAAGGAATTGGCAAAGACAGGAGCAACACCTAAACTATCCATAAGGAAAAAGAGACAGAAAGGTAGCAGAGGCTACAGATGAGGCAGAGCAGTAGAGTTGAATTAGGGGTTTAATACAGTTTGCAAAGGAGATGACAAAAGGGAGAGCTACTAGGAAGAGACAAGGTAGAAACAGAACCTTGAGCGAAGGGCGGAACCAAAAAGAAGGAACAGTGAAGGCGGTTTATGGTTTTCATCACACCGCTTTCAAAGGGCAAGCCGTATTCAAGAGGTGGGGAGCGATTCCATAGAATGGCCGACACGCATCCCTGTACGATTCTACAAAACCACTTTTTACTGTGCGCCATCGCGCGTTATAGTTCGACCCAGGATGCCCAGCGATATCGTTGAGCGCCGTTGATCTAGGAAGGGGTCATCAGACGGTCGTCATTTGTTGAAGGTGTGCGAAGATTAACACAGGTACAACGGGCCAGCGCTCGTTAACGATCGGTATCGGAGGTCAAGCGATATGCATATACGCCGTTGATTTGGAAGCTTGCTAATCTAACGGTGATTGGATGCTAGACTTGCGCGAAGCTTACCTATGGTACCATGCGCGTATTTTATTGGCTATTGACTCTATTTGTGGGCCCGGGGTCAAAGGTTTACCATATTATTTGGAAGGGTTAAAATGTGAAGGGTTAACTTTAATCCTAAAGTTCTGTTCAAAATTGTAAATATATTTATTTATCAATTTCTTCAAATTGATAAATAAAAATTAAAAGGAGATCAAAAAGCCCCGTGGGATAAACTAAAAGGAATACTGTCAGAGGAATACCATTAGCGGTTCCTGGTTTTGACTCATGGTTTTAATAAAGGGAAAACTATATAAGGAGAAGAAAAATAAAGAACAGGTGGGAATTGTAAGGGTGGTGAATAAAAATTTCTAAAAACAATATATGTATGGGCGATCTCTTTTCTTAACTGATAAATCTAAGACTACGATGCACCCATGAATATAATGATGAATCTCTGGTGTGAATGATGGACGAAATCATGAGGAACTGGTGTGAGTATACAGAAAATAAATAAATCTGGTGACCGGCAAGGTATGTCATATATGAAAGTTGATAAAACGTGGTCCGCAATGGTGCTGAGGGTTGAAGCCTTCAGAGAGGGGGTTGTAGCTCCCTTCTAGTGGTAGCTGGTAAACGAGAGCAGGGGGCAGTAGCTCCCTTCCAGGAGAGGCTGGTAAACGAGAGAAGGTTGAAGCCTTCTGCAGGTGGGTGCCTGCGGGCTAGTATAAGTCTGCACCAGCATATATTGTAAGAAGTTTTCTCTACAATAAATATTGAAGACTGAGATTACAGCAGCGGTGGTTTTCTCCTGAATTGGGTTTCCACCTTAAATCCTGGTGTTCATATGTGTTATTTTGTGTGATGGTTTGTTCTGTTATTTCTATTCATGCTTAATGCTTATCTGATTCAATACTCTAAGTAAAGACATAATAAGATATCTGGACATACATATTGGATGCAGTACTGTAACATATGGTTTTAAGAGAAAGAAAAGAATTATTGTTCAGTCCTAAATACTGATTCACCCCCCCTCTCAGTATTTTTCCCAACAAGTTTATTTTACATAAATGAGTATTTTGTATTTAATTTTAAATATTCTTTGAATATTTGGTTTTGGGACCATGAATTGAATTGACGTATCTATATAAATAATTTGATGATTGATAAATATTGTATTCCTTTTGGGAATATTATGGGAAATGGCACGTTAGTGATGTGGGATTCCTTTCTATCCAAGAACTTGTGAAGTGGTGAAGTCTAATTGGTGTACCTCCCTGAATTCTCCTTCCCAAATTATCTGAAAATTCCAAGGAAAAATATTGCCACAAGGGAACCATGAGACAATGAGAGAAACATTATGTTGTGTGGAAATATAAGCTTAGCTAGAGAGAAATTCTAAATTGGTTAAAAATATAAACATGACCATAAAAAGAGAGAAAGGAGTGCTTCTAAAGAAAAATATAAGAATGAGCTTAGCTAAAGAGAAATGCTAAGTTGGATAAAAGGAAAATATTTTTCCTATATTAAAAAAAAAAAAAAAACCTAGGAAAAATGACAATAAACCTTAAAAGAAGGATGCTGCTAAAAATATCTTGGGAAGAGAATTAATAAATATCATTGAGTGGAAACACTTTCGATAACTTTTAGAAATATGTAATTAGGTTTTCTCTTCATAACGACATATGTAATCAGGATTTTATTTAAAGAGAAAAATAAATTTATTTTTCTTATTCTCGAGGCATGGGTTTTATGATAAAGGGAAATTTGTTTTTAGGTCAAGCACCCATTGAGTGCTTCTAGGGGTTTTCATTGAATCTATAAGTCAATTGATTAAATCAACCATAAAATCAATATAATATTTCCATGTAAAATACCTTCACAAGTTTAAGTCGTCAACTACATAAAGATAATCATGACCTCTCGTAGACATAGCTATACCTCCTACAAAGTACATAGAAACACTCTCCCATCGACGAGGAGGTACATGAAGTGGTGTATACAATCCTAAATTTCTATTGCTAGTCTTACTGACAACACATAATAAACATCCTCTTACAAATCGTGACACACTTTCAAGCATATGAGGCCAATAACAATACCTATGTAATTATGCCACCTTCTTACCTACACCGAAATGACCAGCAATAAATGAAGTATGTGCTTCCCATATGATGTTGACTCTCCCCCCCATGTGGAATACAAATATTTCCAAGATGTTACAACAAGTTATCATGCACATGATAATATAATTCATCTACTTTGTTACCTTGACACAAAGTCATGTATACATCTTTGAAATCACTATCTAAATCATATTTTCCAACATAGCTCTCATGCAAGACAGAATTATGCTTAAGAATAATGGATGCACTAAGAATTTATCTAAAAAGCATATCAACAATGTTGTTATAGATACCTTTCTTATACCTTATCACTAAGTGTAATTATGATCAAAAGCGCCTTGCTTGTTGCCGATTTTTTTGTGATTGCAAATACTACAATGGCTAATGATCCATGTGAACGATTGTTTATTTACCGATCAAGTAGTGTTTCCAATTTTTCACAATTTGCACCAATGCATACGATTCCTTGTCATATGTAGGATAGTTAATCACTGCACCATTAAAAGTTTCTAAATGAAAACATATGGGCTTACCATGTTGAATTAGGACTATGCCCATGGCATATTCGCTTGCATCAGTCTGCATCTCAAATGACTACCTGAAGTCTGGAAGTGCAATTATAGGAGTTGAAATAATCTTTTCTGTCAATGCATCAAATTCTTTTTACTGCTTACCTCCCCACTGAAAGACCTGCTTCACACTTTTCAATGCATGCAATGGAGCTACGATAGAAGAGAAGTTAGCAATAGACTTCCTCCAATATTGGGCTGCTCCCAAAAAACTTCTAACCTCCCTCACTATTTTGGTCCTTGGCTAATTCAAAATGACATCAACCTTGGAGGGATCCATTTTCAACTCACTTCCTCCAACAATATGACAAAAATAGATTAAGGAAGTTTTCCCAAACTCACATTTCGACATATTTAAAAACACATGTTCTTTCTTCAAGACATCTATTACTTTTTTAACATGCATGGAATGTTCTTCACAAGACTTGATGAAAATTAATATGTCATCTGGATATACTATCATAAAGTCATCTAGAAAAGGCCTCAACACATCATTCATCACAGGCATGAAAGCAACAGGGGCATTACAAAGCCCAAAGGGCATAACCAACCGTTCAAATAAGCCTTTCTTTTTTTGAATGTTGTCTTCCATATGTTTTATTTCATTGATTTTGATTTGATGATAGCCACTCCTAAGTCAAGCTTCGTAAAATATACAACATATTTCAGTTGATCAAGTAAATCATCAATTCTAGGAAGTGGGTAAAAATTCTTTACCGTAATCTTGTTCAATGCACATAATTCCAGACACATGCACCATGTTCTATATTTCTTTGGCACAAAAATAATAGGTAAACTTCATGGCAAAGTACTTGATCGAATGATTCCCTTATCAAGAAACTCTTGGATTTTTTTTTTAATCTCTACATTTTCCATCTTTGAAATCCTGTACATGAAAATGTTAGGAAGAGGACAATCTTGATGCAAATTGATTTCATGTTGGATTTCTCTTTTGGGAGGTGAAACATCTCATCATATGGGTTAACAACCTCAACCAAATCAGATTTCAAATTTTAATCACAACCTTGAAAGGATTAAGTATCAACATCATTCTTTTGTTTGACCATTAAAAGCACAAAATTATTTCTAGATTTAATAAGTCTCTTCATTTTTCCTGCATTCACAAGTGAAATATTTAGTTTTTTTGATGTTCTCTAACAATATACTCAGTACCATCTTTGAAAAAGTGATACTTTTTTTCATGGTGATGAAAAATAGCTTTCCTATCATAAATATATGCGCTTCCCAAAACAATACCGGAAATATCAAATCAAACTACATCAATTTCAACTTCATTAAGAAATTTTGTTGTAATTTCAAATCTAAGTATGCATTTCCTTGTCACCTACAAATTCTCATTCTTACATATCCAACCTAAAGGATAAGGTATTGGTTGAGGAATGGTCTCTCAATTCAACTACTTGACAAAGTCTTCAGAAATAATATTGTCTTGTGAAACACTATCAAAGAGTGTGTTAATTTTGGTATGCTTTGAAATAAATAAAATATGGAAAAGTTTAATTCTTTTTTTCTCATCTTGAGTATAATTAGGAAAAATTGAAGAACTGGTGCTTGCTATTTTCTTACTTTTCAAGCTCATCATTGTGATCTATATTTCATCTCTCGAATCAGATCCTAAATTATTTTGTGTAGTTGCAATTGCCTTTTGCTTCCCTTTGTGGTTAAAATTTTTGGGTCTCATCTTAGGATGAAGTTTCAAACAGTGTTATTCATCATGAAAATATTTTTCACAATGCTTGCATGTTAATTTTTATCCCTCTTTCTTGATGGAAGCATTCTTCCTCCCTTGTCCTTTGAACTTACCCTTTCCTTTGTCTCCACTTTTCAATGGCTTTTTGTTTCCCTCTTGTGGAAAATTTTTCCCTCTTGCTTCTAGTTGTGTAGCCTGTACACAAACCTCATCTAAACTTGTATGGTTAATCAATATTATAGTATGTTTCAAATATCTATGCAAACATCCAATGTATTTCAGCAAAGTATCTTGGGATGATAAATCTACACCCAATATCAGTTGTCTTCTTCAAAACCCTTGAGTATAGCTTTGCACACATTGACCCTTTAATTGCCTAAAGTTTTACAAATCCATGATAGTTTTTTGCATGTATTCTAATGGAAAGAATTGTATTCTTAGTGTATCAAAAAAATCAGTGCAAGAGGTTAATACCTTACCATGTTTCTTCATGTCCTATCGAGTTTTGGCTTCCCACCAAATAAGAGTTGCACCTTCCAAACTTAATGAAGCAAGCTAAATATTGGTGTCATCATCCTTGATATTTTATGTCTTGCAATACACTTCAAGTCAACAAACTTATTTATATAATCTCTTAGCATTTACCTCTCCATTATACATAGGAAATTCAAATTTTATGTCAGTTTTCAACAATGCAGTTTTTCCATGTCCCTTTGGAGAACGTGGAGGTGTTGGTGAAGGAGTTGTTGTGGGAGAAGATGATGGTGAAGATGGTAGTGAGGATGGAGGTGAAGATATCAGTGGCGTCAAGGTGGTTTTTCACCATTCCATTTTGTAGGTTTGTCCCCTTCTCCCCATCTCCTCCTGGAGGCTTGGAGCTCTCACCATGCAACCTTGTGTTTCTCTCCACATAGAGAAATTTCACAATTTGTGTCATGCTAAAAAATGATTTTTTTGAAATATTTATCATCTTATGAAATAATTTCAATCTCTCCCTCATGTTCCATGACTGTTCAAGATTCAAGTACAATTTGAGATGAAATTTTTTGTGGATATTGTGGACAATTTTCTCTCCTTGTCCTTGACCTAACTTGAGGACTTGCAACCATAATATTTCCTTCTCCTCTCTTGAGATTCAACCTTGTAAGCATAAAATAGACTTGAAAAAAATTAAACCTTCACAACAATAAATAAAACCTAAGCTCTGTTACCAAACTGATCAGTATTTAAAATTTCTTAAGGTTTATGTAAATTTTGAAAGTTATTCAATTAAGGTTTTAAGCCTCTTTTGTAAAATTATTAAACATATAAACATGCAATTAAAACTCATTTTTTTTCAGAAAACATAAGAAAATATCACCATAACAGTAAACACACAACAACAAAAGATGAAGGAGCTCACCCCTCTTGGGCTATGTCTCTTGGTCGAGCTTCCAATGGTTGGGCCTCTTTCATTATGCTAAAAAAATGGAGTTTACATCAAGTTATAGTGCTCAAATGGTTGCAATAATAGCTCCAATGGATTCAAAACTGTCAAAAACCCCTGTCTAGCCTCTTTCTGCTCCCAAAAAGGCCAAAAACTGAAGAATTTATGATCTCCACAAGTTTTCTAACAATTTGTCCTACAATTTCGACTAGCGTGCAAACCGTGCTATAATTTCGCCCCAAAAAGCGCTAACTGAGTGACTTTTTCTACAACCACTGAAAAAATCGTGGGATAGTTAATTTTCTCAATGTCTTCTATGGACCAAATACTTTATTATAAATCGAGGGGGTCGGGCTAAGCCCTGGACCCTCATCTTGCACCTTGTTTCCCGTGGGCTCGATGACCAGGGTTGGGCTAGCCTTGACCCACCCCCCAAACGCTGCATACAAAACATTTAAATAGAATTTTTAAACTATACTTGTATGGTCGTAATGTGTGGCGCATTACAACTTAAAAAGTAATTTGTTGTAGTGATTTCCGACAATACCAAAATTTTGGTTCACCATAAGGGCACGACTTGGCGACCTCTAGTTGGCCCACGTAGCATTTCCTAGTTGGTCTAACCAACAACCAATGAAAAAGCTCCAATTCAAAACCAATATGAATGCGACAAGTGGCGCACTACCATAGGCTAAATTCAAGTCAACCATGCACAGTTAGGGTCCAGTCATCAGTACAGAATGCTAACTGGGAATCCCTGTACATCCAAAAACAATTTTTTCTAGTTTTTTCCAAAAAAAATAGAACATGATTACAGGACCATACAAAGTCATGTATTCATGAAAAGAGTTGTGTCGGATTTAGAACAACGAAATCTATGCAAGCGTGCATGTTTCGATCCATTCTAAGAACTTTGAATTTTGAGCATAAAATTGATCCACTAGATCAAAGACAAAAAACAAAAAAAAACACAATATTGATTAAAAAATAAAAGGGGTGTTATCTCACAAGAGTGAAAAAAACATACAAATAAAATATTAAATTAAATAGAAAAGGGGTTTATTGAGACGAAATTGTTATTTCATCTCAAATTAATGTCTTAAAAGGTCCCTATGTCTAGTAGTGTATAATAAAGTATTGTATGAGAGCCAACATAATATGTTCATCCTTCATTGACAATCATGGGGAGTATTTTTATTGGTCACTACTATAGGAAAAGCATAATTGTTTGTGTTTTTGAGGGAATATGGGTTGATTCTATCTATGGCTATGTTGAGTCGTAGACTTCGTACTTCATCCTTGAATTTTTCAGGCTATGTATCCTCTATTCGCTTCATGGCTATTGAATCTATTCATATTCACATAACTCCTTACCCTCTTTTGTGTGAGGCATACCATCCCTGAAACATAACCTCATAATATTCCCTATGTTTTGAATATGATTATATGACATTATGAAAACGAAAATGTTACCAAAAGTCATTAGACATTAGAGAGTTATAAGGAAGTTCAAGAGGCATGAGGGTGGATGAAAGGTCATGGTAGGTGGAAGGTCACCTCATTTCTATAAATATACTATCATGCTTCATTTTTTATGGGATTTAGAACTTGAGCCTTATACTATACTGTAGAATGAGCCTCTATGCTCAAAAAGTATTATACAATTGGATAGAGAGACAGGTAAATTCATTATGTTTATATTCCAACGCTAAGATAATATCTTGTTATTACTTGGTTATTCTAAGTAATGTTAGTTTGTGAGGTAAAAACCTTCTCAGCAAGCCATAGGATACATGTAACTATCCTTTCTAGAAAAATAATTACTCTGAAGAATTATGAGTACAACATTGAGCATGTATCATAAGTGAGACCTTTGAGAAATAAAAATAATAATAATTGTAAAGTGAAAATGAATTAACGATACATAGTTTAACTGAAGTCACTCCACAACAATCATGAAATTTCAAGACCAAATATGTAGGAATAAAATGAGAACACTCATGAACTTGGTTGTAATATACATATATACATTATATTATTACATACATTTTAGGAATTTAAATCATGCTAAGAAGAAAATAAAAAGTATTTTTTATAAAACTCTTTGCAAAGTGAGTGGCATATACAAGCTTTAGAGATTAATTGATAAAAACTTTCAAAAATTATAGTGAAAAATGACACAGTTTAGAGTCATGTGAACTAGCTGCATGCATGTGAATGAGCATGCCTAAGCCTTATACACTAATACTTGAAGGGGTCATCCATAACTATTATTGGTTGGTACCTTCCTCCATACCTCTACAAGGAAGTAAGAATCAAGTGAGATTCTACTTTAGAAGGGAATATAATTATTCTATATCAAACAACTTAGTCGAAGGATGAAGTTCAAACCTATTAAATAAATAGGTTACTGTTAATATGTTGTTTTATTCATTTTATCCACCAAAATAAATATGAAACAAAGGAAGCTATAGTATCAAAAATTACCAAAATATTCTTATAACAATCATTTTGTGTTGAAGACCAATAAATATACAAGTTTGATAAAAAAAATCACAGCAAAATGAATATTATTTTTGCATGGCTTTTGTCAACCTTACCATTGACTCTATCAAAGTGACTTTTAATTTAATTATAATTCACTTATGTAACTTTTGGCCCTTTTCCTCCTATTAATTATTTTTAGTTTAATTAAATGACTAATTAAAGTCATTTTTAATTAAGCAAAATGGTAAACCACCCACCATACCCTCACCAACCATTATAAGTCACTACTCAGCATCCCATCCTAAATATATCCTCATTCTGGTTCCAATGAGCTATTACACTGAGGTGTTCCATCAATAATCTTCTCGGAATACCACCTCGAGCATAATTAATTAATTTAGGCTCCACAATAATGCTAATTTTGATAGTTTTCGAAATGTGATGGAATGAAAAATAAATTGTGCTGATGATGAAATATGTGAAGTGAATGCCATCAGATCACATAAAAGCTCCTCAAAACTCCCTTGGAACTACTCATAACTTGAACCTACTCTAATGGCTTGGCCATCCCTTGTCCTGGAAATCAACCCTGGCTGTACTATGGAGAAAAAAAAATTGGAACATTACATCTTGCTAGTCGAAGGTTCAGTATTTAAACCTATTGGAGTAATTTCTACTAACACCAAAATTTTGGTCAGCCACTAGGGCACCATGTGGCATTTCGTGGTTGGTCCAACCAACAACCAATGAAAACATTTCAATTCAAAATCAATATGATTGTGAAAGGTGTCACACTACCATAGGCCAAAAAGGTCAAGTCAACCATGCATAGTCAGGGTCGAGTCAGCTGTACGGACTATTGATTGGCTAGCCTTGTACATCCAAAAACAATTTTTTTAGTTTTTTCAAAAATGGACAAAACACAATTTCAAGAGCATATGAAGTTGGTTTTTCATGAAACAAGATGCGCATGATTCAGAATGATGAGATCTACGCAAACACATAGGTTTCATTCCATTATGAGAACTTTGTATTTTGAACATAAAATTGATCCGCTAGATCATTCCTCCCCACTGGAAGCTTTTGGACCCCAAAATATCACTTTCAGTTAACAAAAATATGAGGGTATCATTCCCTCACCTTTCCAATCTCAATCCATTTGGCTTTGCTTGGATTTTTACACTTGAGCCCCACACGAAGATATTCCACATTTTCTCAACATTAAAAAATGCATAAATTCACATGTATGAAGGAAAATCAAACTTAAAGGAATTAATACCAATATTTTCCAAAATTTTGAATGGACCATATCGAATTGGTTTCAGCTTTTTACCTTCTCCTTGGAGTCTCTCTTTGCGAATGTGAAGCCAAAATTTATCACCGACTTGGAAATTGTGATCTACATGATTCTTATCATGTCTTGTCTTGTACTTGACTTGACTCTTATCGAACTATTCTTGAACTGTTTGATGTTCCAATTAAACTTGTTCAATGAATATTTTATATTTTTCTGTCACTATGACAATCAATAACGACATCTTTTTGAATGATAAATCTAAAGGAGATTTAGGCAAGTATCCAAAACATGCCTCAAATAGCGAGGTTTAAGTCAAAGAGTGCTTGGCATGATTGTAAGCATGTTGAATATAGTGAAAATTTTCATCCAATAACTTAGGATGCTTGCTGCAATACTCAGAAATAAGATGTACCTCCATTCTATTCACCACCTCTCGTTGGCCATCTATTTGCAAACAAAACATTGTACTCTTTTTTAATTTGGTGTCTATGAGTCCCTGCAAGCTTGACCAAAATTTCCTGAAAAAGCAAGAATATCGATCACTAACAATGGATGTGGGCAATATAAGATGCACCCATACATTCTGAAAGCATAATTGATTGGTTTGTTCAATTGTAACCTGCTTTTTACAAGGCATCAAAATACACATTCTGCTATATATATATATATATATATATATATATATATATATATATATATATATATATATATATATGTATATATATATGTATATATATATATAGATAGATATATATATATACATATATATATATATATATATATCTATATATATATATATCTAGATATATATATATATATCTATATATATATTATACATATATATATATATATATATACATATATATGTATGTGTATATATATATATATATATATATATATATATATATATATATATATATATATATATATATATATATATATATATATATATATACAACCTAGACATAGGTAGAACTCCTTCAAAGTACATAGAAACACTCTCCCATGGACGAGAAGGTACATGAAGTGGTGTATTCAATCCCAAATTTCTATTGCTAGACTTACTGACAGCACAGCATGAACATCCTCTTACAAATCATGACACACTTTCAAGAATATGAGGCTAATAACAATACCTCTGTAATTGTTCCACCTTCTTACCTACACTGAAATGACGAGAAATAAGTGAACTATGCACTTCCCTTATGATGTTAACTCTCCCTCCATGGAATACAAATCTTGCTAAGAAGGTACAACAAGCTATCATGCACATGATAATCTAATTCCTCTACTTGGTTACCTTGACACAAAGTTGTGTATACATTTTTGAAATAACTATCTAAATCATATTTTCCAACATAGCTCTCATGCATGAAATAATTATGCTTAAGGATAATGGATTCACTAACAATTGGTCTAGAAAGCATATCAACAACATCGTTATATATACCTTTCCTATACCTTATCACCAAGTGGAATTGTTTAAGAAAGCCCATCCATTGAAAGTGTCTTTCTTGTTGCAGATTTTTTTGTGATTGCAAGTATTGCAATGGCCAATGATCCATGTGAACGATTGTTTATTTACCCATCAAGTAGTGTTTCCAATTTTTCACAAGGTGCAACAATGCATACGATTCCTTGTCATATGTAGGATAGTTAATCACTATACCATTAAAATTTTATGAATGAAAACATATGGGCTTACAAAGTATAATTAGGACTGCGCCCATGGCATGGTCACTTGCATCAGTCTGTATCTCAAATTATTGTCTCAAGTCTATAAGTGGAAGTACAAGAGTTGAACTGATCTTTTCTTTCAATGCATAAAATCAATTTTTTTGCTTACCTCCCCAATAAAAGATCTACTTCACACTTTTCAATGCATGCAATGGAGTTGCGATATAAGAGATGCTAGAAATACACTTCCTCCAATATCGGTTTTCTCCCAAAAAACTTCTAACCTCTGTCACTATTTTGGTCCTTGGACAATTCAAAATGACATCAACCTTGGAGGTATCTATTTTCAACTCACATCCTCCAACAATATGACCCAAATAGACTAAGGAAGTTTTCCCAAACTCACATTTTCATATCTTTAAAAAAAATGTTCTTTCTTCAAGACATATAATAATTCTTTTACATGCATGACAAATTCTTCATGGGACTTGCTGAAAATTAATATGTCATCTAAATATACTATCAAAAATTCATCTAGAAAAGTCTTGAGTACATCATTCATCACACACATGAAAGTAGCAAGATCATTACAAACCCTAAAGGGCATAACCAACCATTCAAAAAAACCTTGATTTTTTTTTAATGTTGTCTTCCATATGTTTTCTTTCATTTATTTTGATTTGATGATATCCACTCCTCAAGTCGAGCTTAGTAAAATACATAACATATTTTAGTTGATCAAGTAAATCATCAATTCTAGGAAGTCGATAGCAGTTCTTTACTGTAATCTTGTTCAATGCATGAAAGTCTACACATATGTGCCATGTTCCATCTTTCTTTGGCACAAAAATAATAGGTGAACCTCATGGTGAAGTACTTGGTTGTATGATTCCCTTATCAAGAAAATCTTGGTTTTCTTTTTTAATTTCTGCATTTTCCATCAATCATGCCAATGTTAGGAAGAGGAAAATGTTGCTGCAATTGGATTTCTCTTTTGGGAGGAAATCCATTAAAATCTCAAAACATATCATCATATTGGTTAACAACCTCAACCAAATCAGATTTAAACTTTGAATCACAACCTTGAAAGGATTCATTATCAACATCATTCTTTTGTTTGACCATTAAAAAAATTATTTCTAGAGTTAATAAGTCTCTTCATTTGTCTCGCATTCACAAGTGAAAGATTTAGTTTTTTTCGATGTGCTCTAACAATGCACTCAATACCATATTTGAACAAGTGATACTTCTTTTCATGGTGATGAAAAATAGATTTCCTATCATAAATATATGGGCTTCCCAAAACAATACTAGAAATATCAAGTGGAACTACATCAAGTTCAGCTTCATTAAGAAATTTTTTTGTAATTGAAAATCTAAGTATGAATTTCCTTGTCACCCGCAAATTTTCATTCTTACATATCCAACCTGAAGGATAAGTTCTTAGATGAGGAATCGTCTCTCAATTCAGATTCTTGAATAACTCTTTAGAAATAATATTTTCTTGTAAACCAATATCAAAGAATGTATTAATTTTGGTATGCTTTGAACTAACTCGAATATGGAAAAGTTCAATTCTTATTTTCTCATCTTGAGTGTCATTAGGAAAACTTGAAGAACTAATTATTTCTGTGTCCTTATCTTTCAAACCCATTGTTTTGATATTTATTTCATCTCTCGATTGGATCCTAAATCATGTTGTGTAGTTGTAGTTGTCTTTTGCTTCCCTTTGTTGTTAAACTTTTTTGGTCTCATCTCAGGATGAAGTTTCAAAAAGTGTTCTTCATCATGACCATATTTTGCACAATGCTTGCATGTTAATTTTTCTCCCTCTTTCTTTATGAAAGCATTCTTCTTACCTTGTCCTTTGACCTTACCCTTTCCTTTGTCTCCACTTTTAAATGGTTTTTTGTTGCCCTCTTGTGGAACATTTTTCCCTCTTGCTTCTAGGTGTGTAGCTTGTACACAAGCCTCATCTAAAATTGGGTTAAACATGAGTATGGTATGTCTCAAATAGCTATGAAAACCTCCAATGTATTTAAGAAAAGTATCTTGGAATGATAAATATACACCCAATATTAGTGCTCTTCTTCTAAACTCTTGAGTATAGATTTTCACACTTCAACCCTTTAATTGCCTAAAGTTTTTCAAATCCATGATAGCTTTTTGCATGTATGCTAATGGATAGAATTATCTTCTTAGTGTAGCAACAAAATCATTCCAAGAGGTTAAGACCTTACCATGTTTTTTCATGTCCTCTTGATTTTTGGCTTCCCACCAAATAAGAGTTGCACCTTCCAACCTTAATGAACAAATTTGAATCTTAGGGTCACCATCCTTGATATTTTTTATCCTAAAATAAACTTCAGGTTGAAGAACCCATTTATCTAATCTCTCATCATTTACCTCTCACTTATACATAGGCAATTCGAATTTTATGTCAAGTTTCAACAATGGAGTTTTTCCATGTCCCTTTGGAGAATGTGGGGGTGTTGATGAAGGAGTTTTTGTGGGAGAAGATGATGGTGAAGATGGCACTGAAGAGAATGGTGGTGTCAAAGGTGGTTCGTCACCATTCTATTTTTAAGGCTTGTCCCCATCTCCTCATCTCCTCCTAGAGGCTTGGAGCTCTCACCATGAAAACTTGTGTTTCTCTCCTCATAAAGAACTTTCACCATTCGTGTCATTTCAAAGAATTCTTTTTTGAAATATTTCTCATCTTGTGACATATTTTCAACCTCTCCCTTATGTGCCATGATGTTTGAAGCTTCAGGTACCATTTGAGGTGAAATTTGTGGTGGATATTGTGGAAAATTTTCTGTCCTTGTCCTTGACCTAACTTGAGGACTTGCAACCACAAGATTTCCTTCTCCTCTATTGAGCTCCAACCTTGTAAGAATCACATACACTTGAAAAAAAATTAGACCCTCACAGAAAAAATGAAAACATAAGCTCTGATACCAAACTGATCTGTATTTAAAATTTCTTGAGGTTTATGTAAATTTTGCAAGTGATTCAATTAGGGTTTCAAGCCTCTTTTGTAAAATTATTAAACACAGGAACATGCAATTAAAACTAATTTTTTTTAGAAAACAAAAGAAAATATCACCATAACAGTACACATAGAACAATAAATGACGAAGGATTTCACCCCTCCTAGGCTACATCTCATGGTCCATCTTCCAATGGTCGGGCCTCTTTCATGATGATCAAAAAAAGGTGTTTACATCAAGTTATATTGTTCAAATGGTTGCACTAATAGCTGCAATGGATTCAAAACAATCAAAAAGCCCTGTCTAGCCTCTTTCTGCTCCCAAAAAGGCCAAAAATTGAAGAAGTTATGATATCCACATGTTTTCCAACAATTTATCCTACAATTTCGACTAGCTTGCAAACCTATGAAAGAGATAGATATCTCTCTATATACAATTATAATATGTAAAACTAAGATAGAAATAGAAATATTTTATTAATGGCACACATTGATATTTTGGTATTACTATTTTATATTACTTTTAAGTATAACTTTAGAGGACATGTGTTATGTTCATATTAGTGCAATAAATAGAAAAATATTTAAAATAAACTAAATTTAAGGATATATTAACATATGGAGGAATAATGTTAATATATATATATATATATATATTTTTAAAAAACTCAAGATTAATGTAATGAGATAAGAATAAATATTTAATATGGTCCATTTTTAATACACTGAGGAATGGTTAACTACAATACATTATGATTCATAATTGGCCTCTTTCAAAATATTCTATCTTGCTAAGCATATCTAGTGGATTAGCTAGCATTAGGGGCATTCATAAAATTAGTCCCAACCAATGAAACTACCTTGACTAGTTTTAAGGGATTACATTTTAAAAGAATACCAAATTCATAAATCCATTTAGCGCCTATTGAAGCCTCGAAGATCGCTGCTTCAAACATCAAGGGATAACCACCCGGTCGGGACCTTAAGACAACTCCTTTTGCATTTGGGATAGTGGCTCCGACTGGATTTATAGGACCATTTTCCTACTAATTTGAATGGGTTGGTAATGGAATGGTTGGATGAAGGGAAAATGGGACTAAATTACTAAAATGAGAATACTAACTAATATAATTTAAATATTGATAAAGAAATTCTAAAACTAACCCAGGTATCATATGTGAATACAACTTTAAATTGTTTCAATTGAAAAATAACCATAAAAATGTATTACAACTTAATTGAAATGTGTAGCAACAAATAAAGATAACTCTATTTAAGAAATTAAACATATTTATATTAACATATTTTATTCATCATTATATATCATTTGCATATACTATGAAAGAAAAATATTTCCAATATACTCAGAAATGATATATATAAAGAAATATTGTGAAACGAAGTACATATAAATGATAGAAAATTTAAAGGAGAATATCATATAAGAAAAGAAACTAACAGTGAATAAATAGAAATACCATATCCATCTTGAGACTTTCAAATGCAATCTGATACTCTAATCCAACAATTCCGATGTAAAATCAACTTCAGGGTACAAAAATGTAAATCTTAAAGATAATTACGCACAGAATCACCAAATTTGATACTTTATTAAGAATATAGGAGTAAATGGAGTACAGAAATGCAGTTTCCAAGTCAAAAATATTACAAATTAAGGACCCCTTTCTAAATGCATGAAAGGGGTTTAAATAGGTACTTAACAAAACAAAATAACTAAAATTATTCCTATAATCTATCTAATATAAAAAAAATCTAAAACAGAAATGCGATCTTGTAGTAGACTGGCTCATTGATCATCAGTTGAGGTGGATGTGCGAAGGTGGTAGAAATTGAGCATATCTTCGACTTCTATTGGCCGACTCATTTTTGAATGTAACTACCGAGTGTATGTAGCATCAAAGAATTGAGGAATGATACAATGAATAACATTCGAAAGGAATTTGATGACCATCTGTTGGTTGTGTGGCTTGATTAGATAAGTCCACATAATATCCCATGAAATTCCTTGAAGTTTGATAATTTGTTGATTTTTATTGATTATCTCTTCCTTCCACCTGGAATAAGCTTCTTTTACTTTAGGTAACTTGCATGGGGTACAATCTGAGATCAAATTGGTAGCATACAAGCTGCCAGTAATAAATTGTGTTGTATTATTCATTAAACCTTTAGCCCTGGATATGGCTCTTTCTAATTTCATCAACTGCTATTCCCATTCCATAAATAAAATTTCCTTCTGTCTCTCTTCAATTCTAGGAAGATTAGCTTTTCTTCCCTGCTCTGTATCCTGACATGAAAGGAAATCGAAAATTTTATCATCAGCATCATCAATTACTTGCCTAAGAGTGACTAGTTTATGTATCAAAGATGATGTTATTTCGCACAAAGGCTCAATTTGTGTCAACTTTAGACAAAATTCATTTAACTGTTGAGATAGCAGTTTGTTTATTTCAAGAGCTTCAGTTATGAATTGAGCTAACTTAGGATAATCCTTGAACTTGTCCAATGCTAACTGGAACATTTTTTCTTGTTCAATCTTTGAATTTCTCTCACTTTGTAGAATATTTTGTAGCTTTTCTACCTCTTGATTCAATTGTTGCTGTTTGTCCAAGGCTTGTTCATCAATATTCTTCTTTTCAAGGCTGAGCTGCTCTTCTAGTTGTTTAGTTCTGAGTTCTGCATCGTGTACTCGTTGTTCCAACTGAATAATCTTTTGTTGATTTCTTGCAGCCTGTTCTTCAAAAATAGCAATTTGCACATCTTTTTGTATGTAACTTTAGAAGCTTTATCTATAGTGGTAGCACTATATGCACCGGCATACTGAGACAATTTGGTGAGATCCTCAGATGGATCCATCTCAGCATTTTTATAAACAATATTTAGAAATTCCCCCTGTGATGCCAAAAGTGCATCGTGATCTGTTCTCCTCCTTTTCCTTTGTTTTCTCACTACAACCCTATGTTTGGGACTTTAGAATATATCTAAAGGAGGGATTTCTTCTATCTTTAGAATAATTTCTCCTGTGGGGTTTTCAAGAATGATTTCTACATCCTGATCTTCGGGATTATCAACTTGAGAAGTGTTTTGTTGTTCTATATGCTAGGAAAATTGTTGATATTGGCTCAACAAATGAGGAGAAACAATTAGTTCAGTATCTACTTGTCCTCCTGTATTATTGTTTATATCTTTCTTGGGTGTGTGTTCAATGTTTTTACTTTATGTGCTTCCTTTCTCAATATGTACATGGGCATCAGTACCCATGCTCTCTTTTTATATTTGAACTAAAGAATTTTGTGCATATTTTTTAGCAGCTATTTTTGTCTTGGCAGAGTCAGCTTTGCTACTATCATCCTTTTTCCCTAGAACAGGATCAACTCCTGTTACTTATTTACCAAAAGTACTTCCTGCTTCTTTCTGTTGTGATGCTTTCTCCTGTATGGGAGCTCTCAACTGATCAAGAGGCACTTTAAGTAACCTATGAATCCTAAACAACAACAAAAATTCTGTGTCCTCAGCCTTCAACTTGGACTTGGCTAACTCAAAAAGTTGGGATATGTCATCCATGGAAAGAAATAAATCATCAAAATGTATGGTTCATGTTCGAACCGAGCAATCGAAACAGAGGTAGTAAAATCATACACGACTTGCCTTGGGTTGTATTGCATTCCAGGAATAGTTGAAAGCTTAAGATCAGAAATCTTACCAAGTTCTTTCTCAGCATGAGCGAAACTATTAAGAGTATAGTCACCACACTTAAAAGGGAAGGTAGGCCACATAATCTTTTTATTGATTTTCAAAATTCTAGATATTCCTTCTACTATCAGTTGATAAGAAATATCCTGAGCTAACAACTTATCTGGAACGTATAGGGGAAGAATATGTGGCTCAAAAATACTCCCAAAAATTCTAATATAAGTGAAATTTTCTTCCCCGAACCAATCTTTGATAGAGGACAAATCAATCTTGGCTTTATTGGAAAGTCTAGGAGGGAAATGGCCAAAATTGGTTTGGTAAATTGGAATGATAAAACCATGGCAGACTCTGTAAACATTATGTTTGCAATTTTCCTTCCATAAGAATTTGTGATACACATGAATAGGGACATGTTATTTTGGAGTCCATTTCGAACCTAGCATGGGAAATTCAGAATTAAAATAGAGGGCGTCTAAAATATAAGCACAAAAATGGAAAGGGGTGGAATTCCCTGAATTCTTGTCTCTTCTGTACTCAAGAATTCGATTGGCTATATTATTAAACCAAAATGACAACCCAATCCATAATTTCAGAACTAACAGCAGAATGAATTAACGAGACAATTTAAATAGAAAACCTAACAGAGTTATCATTTCCAAATAACCTGCACATCATCATTGTGGCATAACAATATGGAGGCGAGAGAGACTCCACAGAGTACATACCTGATGCCTCCTGCTTTTTCTTCTCAGGGTTATTCCTCCATTCTTTGATTGGCTCTACCTAGTTTGGATGTTCTGCAACATATTCCTTAAGGAAGTATTTGTTGTAAATATTTTGTGGGTTGGGGAGGTGGTACATTTCTTTAATATCTTCTGCCTTGAATGACTCGAACACTCATCCAGAAGCAGAAACAAAAGTCATTTTTTGAATGGTCACATTGTCAATAACCCATCTGATAACATCAATGTAGGGAAAAATGTTTGCCCGGGCAGAAACTTGGTGTAAAAATGAATTTGCCAATACACTGAGATGATTTTCAGAGTCAGAGTCTGAATCTTCTTCACTGGGAACAGTTTCCTTAGGCACAATAACCCTAGGTTTCTCTTTTTCAATCAAATTGTATACATTCTCCCATGTCATCTTCCCCAGTCCTTGACAGGAGGTGTCTATGACCGGCTTGAACCTCGCCAGTTTCTCCTTGGGCAGCATGGTGAATACAGGGGCTTTTGCAACAAAAGTAGCTGTAGATTTTCTGCTTCTCTTTGACATTTCAGTGTCGGGCAAATTCTCTCTGGTTCTGCTGATGAAAGGATTCAATTTTTTGTTCTGCAATTCAAATGAATTCCTTCAACCAAAATAAAACACAATAATGAGAACAACTATCCAATCATCTATTTATTTAATTATCATCTAATCTCCCCGTATTTACAACATAAATGCTCTCCAAGGGGTCACATTAATGCATTGAAACAAAATAACTCATGATATTTTGTTTGATTTTCAATTAATGGTAACATACAATCGGAGATCAGCGTATCCTTGGAATAAATGTTAAAATTTACTTTTGATTCTTTGTGATGCAATGAATAAAAATAAATGCAAAGTAACAATCGCATCACAAGTCGTCAATGGTGCACAAAATAATACAAAATAATTCATGCCAATTTTCCGATTGCGATGATCGCATCGCAATTTTTTTGAAAGGAAATGCGAAAATGCTTTCTACCAAATCCCGATCCCATCGGAGATTTAAAATGAAATGGACCGTTTAATGCTATCTCCGAAAATGCGATTGTGATTGAGCGTGATCGCATCAGAACTTTTAACGAAAGGAATGCAATGTTTAAATTTCTTCCGAAACATGATTGTGATAAATCACATCGCATTGGTCATAGATAGAAAAATGAAATACTTAACACTAATCTGAAATGCGATTGCAATTGAGCGCGATCACATTGGAACTTTTCAAAGAAAAAACAACTCTTTAGAAGAACTTCTCTGAATTTCCAATTGCGATTACTGTTCATCTCAACATATTATTAAGTATTAAATCCTTCTAATATGTCCAAAATATGTTAAAAAGGTCTTCTAACTCATCAGATTGGAAAGTTTTTTTTTTAAGTTTCTATACTTTGTGAAAAAATGTGATATGCATCCTTTTTATCTATGGATCTATTATTTCTATTTAGGGAAAAAGATATATAAAAGGGGACCTATTTTTAAATGGGATTTATTCTAAAATTTAAAAATGGGGAGGGTTGTTGTACAGTAAAACAATTGGCAATTCACTGGAAGAAACAATTATCTCCGAAAAATGAAATGAATACTATATTTCTAGTAAGTAAAAATTTCTAAAGATAATGAAAAATTTTCTTAAGATAATTCAAATAAAATCTAACTGTGAGAAAAGAATAAAAATCACTTACAATTTCTTTCTAATTCTTCAAGGATAAATTTTTTTTTGGGTTATCTCAAGCTTTGATTGGTTGATAATAATAAAGTAAATGGATTTTCTCAAGTTTAGCTTATATAATATACTCCATTATCATAGGTAGTGCCTCTGCTGCCAGCAAATGTTCATAGTCTCGATAAGGTTACCTTTTAACCATCAACCATTCATTGTCCCATCCAATTAAGATTATGACTCTTTAAAAGTAAATTCATAAGACATATTTTCTCATATTTTTTTTTTGTCTTTTTATTTATTTTTCTTAATTTAAGAGCCATTGTTCTAGTTTGGTAGCCAGTTAGTAACAATGCCATTCACTAGTTGTAATTAAACTAAACAAGCTAGCTCGTGATGAGACCCCTTTTCTTAATTTATAAGCCATTACCCTGTTTTGGTATGCAGTATTGGTAATTTCAATTTAATTATTTCCTATGTTCATGGTAAGCAGGATCGTGATGAGACCTCTTATCTCCTAAATTTGGTCATATAATTTCTTTAGAATTACATTCTAAAAAATCACAATTGAAATGGATGGGGTGAAATATTTGTATCCTTAAGAATAAATGGATGAAAATTCTCAAAGTTTTTTGTTTGCCAAAGCTTGAAAAAGTCTTTAATTTTTAAAGATAACCTTTCTCTGCTTAATAAACTTAAAATGATTTACATTTTCCTCAAAGTTTTAAAAGATCATGCAAATGTTTTAAGCAAATTTTCAAAGTTTAAAATTTTATTTTAAATTATAAAATTTGTAATCAATTCCCCAAAAATTCTCATTTACATGAAATAAGTACTTATAACATTCTTTCCAAGACAACTTTCTAATAGTAAAAAGTCAATCAAAGACTTTTAACAACTTTTATTTACAAAAATGAATAAAAATTTGCAGAAAGGAATATGTACAAGTAAGAAGGTTTTACCTCCTTATGAAAAGAATTTCTTTAAGACAAGCCCATTTACAGGAAGATATTCTCTCTTTCATGTTAAATCTTGAAGTATGAATGTATATGAGCCTATCTTTTCAGAAATATGAAATGGTCTAAGCCACATCTTCTGAAATTTGGTATGCTTACCTTTTTCTTCATGTGCTTTATCCCATTTCAGAACAAGATCACCAATTGACAAATTTTTTGAGCAAGTGGAATTTGAATCAAAAGAATATTTAACAAGTTGTTGATGTTTTTCATGAACACTTCTTGATTTTTCTCTATCCTCTTCTAATTTTAGGATTTGATCAAATCTCAATTGAATGGATGAGGAAGGAATTTCTTCAATGAATTGCACCAGGGCTAATGATGGCAGAGCTAGATTTGATGGTATTACAACTTCTTTACCATATAATAAATTAAAAGGTGAAGTTCCAATAGAAGCTTTAAAATTAATATGATTAGCCCATAATGAAAATATTAAAGACTTGTGCCAATTCTTATGATTTTGATCAATAGTCCTTTTAATGATTTTTATGAGATTTTTGTTGGTGGATTATGCTAAACCATTACCTTGTGGATAATAGTTAGCTGAATATTTCAATTTAAAACCTCTCTTAATTGCAAACCCCATTATACTATTACCAGATAAATAAGATGCATTGTTAAAGACCAGAGCATTAGGTACACCAAACCTGGTAATGATGAATTGATCAATGAAATCAATAATTGCATCAGAATTGGCTACCTTTAGAAGAATTTCTTCTACCCACTTTGTGAAGTAATTTGTTGCTGTGAGGATGTACTTATGCTACTTGGAAGAATGAGGAACTATCTCACCAATAATATCAAGCTCCCATTGCTCAAATGGTTGTTCATTTTTTACTGGTTGTAGAGGAAAAGATGGCTTCCTCTGTCTTCCACTAGCATTTTGGCAATCTTGCACTTCCTCACATAATCATGAGTATCTTTAAATAGGGTAGGCCAATAATATCTAGCATGGATGATTTTGTGAGCTGTGGTATCACCTTGAAAATGCCCACCTGCTAGTCCATCATGTAATTCCTACAAAACCTTATCTGCTTCAGTGTTTTCAAGACATCTTAGTAAGATTGAATTATAATTTTTTCTGAATAACACATCATCAATGATTTCATATTTAGTAGCCTTAAATCTTAAAGCAAGTTTATTCTTATAGATGATATTAGAAGGAGCATACCCATTTTTCAAGTAAAATATCAGATCAATGTACTGAGATTCAGAATCTGTAATACTTATCCGATTCACTTGAGCAACATTCTCTGGATTTTGATTTTCTGGTATGTTATGAGCTCCTGCTAATAATTTGCAAAAACCTTGTCCTCTAGCAATCTTTGCTGGCTTAATGTCAATGTCATGTTCCTGCAAAGTTGTCACCCAATTAGCCCTTTTTTCTCCTACTTATCTTTGACTTAGTAATTATCTTACTATAGAGAAGGGAACAATAACCTTTGTGTGTGTTTTTAAGAGAAAATGCCTAAAATTTTTTATTGACTTAAATACAGTGAAAGCTTTTTTTTCAACATTAGAATAATTCAGCTCAGCTCCTTGTAGATTTGAGCTGAAGAAAGAAATCGGTGCTTCAACTTGTTGATCATTGAGCTGTGTTAAAACAAAAATATAGGATGTTTCGGTTACCAAAGTATACAGAATAAAATCATTGGAAAAATTGGAAGTGTTTAATGCAGGTGCGTTAATAAATTCCTTCTTGATTGCCTCAAAGGCTTCTTTTTCTTTATATCCCCATTTGAACACTTAATTTTTCCTAATCATATTCTACATAGGTAAAACAATTTGAGAAAAATATGGAATGAATATTTTTACAAAATTAATCTGACCTGAAAATGATTGCATGGAATTTTTATTATGAGCCAAAGAAATATGAGAAATTTCTTTAACTCTTTCAGGATCGATGTATATACCATCTTTTGACACAATAAACCCTAATATTTTTCCTTGATCGAGAGCAAAGAAATATTTCTTTGGGTTTAAGGAAATACCAAATGTTCTACATCTTTCAAATATTTTTTCAGATCATTTAAATGATTGGATCTCCTTTTTGAATAGACTGTTATGTCATCAAGATAAATAAAAATTGATCTATTAATTAGATCCTTAACTGCTATGTCCATGGCTCTCTAGAAAGTAGCTCCTGCATTTACTAAACCAAAAGACATTTTTTGATAAGCATAGGTTCCCCATTTGGTTCTGAAAGTGGTTTTCAGCCTATCATCTAGATGTATTAGAATTTGATTATACCTTGAAAATCCATTAAGGAAAGACATAAGTTCAGAACCAACTACCTTTTGGATAGTTTGCTCCATAGTAGGCAATGGGAAGTTGTCTTTTTGAGATACCTTGTTTAAATTCCTGAAATCAATACAGATTCAAATATCGTCATTTTTCTTCCTGATAGGTACCATATTGGAAACCCAATTGGAATCCCTTACAGGAAAAATGATTTTGGCTTTCAGAAGTTTATTGAGTTCTGTTTTTATTTGATCTTCAACATTTGGATGAATCTTTCTTAACTTCTGTTGTGCAGGCTTAACATCAGATAGCATTGGAATTGTGTGTTGAATTACAGAAGTATCATAAGTCTTTAAATCCTCATAACTCCAAGAGAAGACATTTTTATATTTACTCAGAAGTTTAATGAAAGCAGATCGTTCTTCTGGAGTTAAATTGAGACCTAGACTAACATTTTGAGGTTTCGAATCAGAGCCAAGATTTACTAATTCAAACTTCAAAGTTGAACTTTGAATTTTAGCATTAGTAGTTTTATTGAATCTATCTTTAATATCATAAAGATCCTCAAGTTTAACAACAGATTTAGGAATCAGATTTTCATGATTTCTTGAAGTAATTTGCAGATCATGATCATCTTCATCAATAATTTTTTCATCATATGATTTCTCGGAAGTTAAGAAATTCAAAATATCGTGATCATGGTAGAATACTCTCTAGTTAGTAATATTGCCTGGGAGAGATGGGTGAAAAATCAATTCTACTGAAAGTATATCAGGACTACAATCTTCAGCAGGAAGGAGTTTGGATGCAACATTAGCTAATAAGTCAGCTGAAGTGTTTTGATTTATGGGAATAAAAGAGATATTAAATGCTAGAAATTGAGTGGTAAGATCCTGTACTAGATTTGATAATGTTTGAGATGTCCTGAAAGACAATGAATGGTATTCCTTACTTTTCTGATGATAATTTCAGAATTTCCATATACTTTCAGGTATTTTACATTTAACCCTATGGCTTTATAAAGCCCTTGAATCAAGGCTTCATACTCAGCAGTATTATTAGTGCACTAAAATTATAATATACATGATAACATGGTTTTCTCTCCTTCTGGATCAATTAGGATGCATCTTGCTCCTGTTCCATCACTAGATTTTGATCCATCAAAATATAATGACCAAAATAAATTTTTAACAATAGGTTTATCTACAAAAGAATTAGAAATATTTACAATTCTAGAAGAATCAGATTGAAAAAAAAAATCAATTTGAGAAACAAAAGTATTTACAGAGAATGGTGATTGTGGTGCAGTAAAATTTCCAAGAAAAGACTCGGCAGAATAACCACCAAGAATATTATTGTTGAAATCTACAGGTTCCTTAGGTTGTTCAAACTCAGTCACAGTGTGTATCATATGTTTTTCTCGCTCGATTTTAATTTGATTTGGTTTTCCCTTGTAGGGAAGCCACATATGTGAATAATCAGTAGCAATGTAACCATTAAGTTTTGTAGACCAGTCCCTGCTTCAGACTAACCCATATAATTCCGGAATATCTGCAATTAGAATATCGATTCTTTGAACAATTCTAGGGTCAGAAGCTAGTCTAATGGTAACTGAATTGATTTCTCCAATAACTTGAACCTTGGAGCGATCCAATTGTACAATGTGAAGAACAGTCTTCTGAGGTTTGATATTCAACTTAGCACAAACTAAATAAGGCATTATATTAGAATATTCTCCCGAATCAATCAAGCAATTATGCAAATTCTTATTGTAGATTTCATAGGTTAACAAAAATGGAGGTGTCTAGGAACCTGATCTTTCTCCAATAAAAACAATGTCTGATGCATCTACTTTGTTTGGTGGCTTACCAGTCCCTTTAACTGCTTTAGCTACTACACCACTTGGTAGAGGAGCAATAGGTGTAGCATTTAACTCTTTTAATAACAGCTTTTTTTGATGTTTGAGTTTGAAATAGATGTAGCATTTAACTACTTTCATCTTCTTTGTCTGATATTAGAGGATTCTCTTCTTATTATTCATCTTCTGATTTTGCATTGGAAATTGCATTGGGAGGTTTTGATTCAGTTTGATTTCTCTTGAAATTTCTAAATGGTCTCTTTGTAGAAGTCTCTGCTACCTGCTTTTTAATCTCAACCATCTCATTAGACATGGTTTTAAGAACTTTTTGTAAACCTTCCATGTCATATGGATCAATCGGTGTATTTTTCTTGGAATCATCTTTAAAAGTGATTTTATTTGATTTTATTTCATCAATAGCGTTTTTCTTATCTAGAGAAATCATTCGTTTTTCCACTGAAATAGCTTCCTTCATATTTTCAGCTAAAGTTGGCTTTGCAGCTCTATCTATGAAAATTTCTATATTTGAGGGTAAAGCATTAATGTACCATTCACTTCTAACTTGTTCACTAGGTTTAGATGTTGCAGGGATCTTATTCAAGAGTTTATTAAATCGTGAGTTAAAGTCTTTAATGGGTTCCTTTGATTGAGTCTTTAAATTGGAGAGATTGTTAATTAGGGTAGCAACTGATCTATCATCTCCATATTTAGTTAAAAATTGTTCCTCAAACATATCCCAATCAGTGATAGAATCATTAGGTAAGAAAAAGTACCAGGATCCTGTTGTTCCTTATAAAGTATAGGGAGATAATCAGTCTACAACATTTTCATGCACCACTTGATTCAGATTTATAGCAAGCATGAAGTTATTGATATGTTCTTCTGTTGATATACCACTATATGGACTAAAATTTGGGAGCCATTTTTCAGGATGATCAGGTAGATCATGCAAAGAAGCAGCCATATTCACAGCTCCGAGTCTGGTCCATGGTCTTTGTGCTGGTTGAGCCATTCTTGTAACGATGGTAGATGAACTAGAAGGGATAACTAGTATATAAGTAGTAACTGTTGAAGCACCGGAAGAAACAATTAATGTTTGAGTAGATGTAGTTTGAGGAGATGAAGATTGAGTAGATGAAGTTTGAAAAGAGGAAGATTGAGCAGATGTAGATGAGACTACTGTACTTTCCTGATTTGGAGCTTGGGAAATAGATGGTTGAATATGCGATGAAGAACTAGTACCACTTTCTGTTTCCGATGGTGTTTTTCTTTCTTTGACTCTAATAGGTATAGGAAATTATTTTGGGGAAATTCCAAGTTTTCCACTTTGTGATCTAGTAAGAGTTCTGGAAGAAACAAACTGCGAAGAGACATTACCTTCAAATAATTTTGATTCTTCTAATGATAATGAGAATCCTTGAAGTTTATGGGTCAAGGCCTCAACTTCAGGGGACTCAGGAGTTGGATTATCTGATTGATCTGAAACTTTGGTAGTGGGTGTTTGAATACTTTTCTCAATTTCTTCTCTTGTGATTTGAGATGCGGAATAAATTGAAGGTGATGAGGGTGATGTGCTCTTAGAATGCCTTTCGGATTTAGATTTATCTGCCATTCATAGATTATGGCCCCCCTTCCAGCGCTAAAAATGTTGAAGCCTCGAAGATCACTGCTTCAAACATTGAGGGATAACCACCCGATCAAGACCTTAAGACAACTCCTTTTCCGTTTGGGATGGTGGCTCCGACTGGATTTATAGGACCAGCTTCCTACTAATTTGAATGGGTTGATAATGGAATGGTTGGATGAAGGGAAAATGGGACTAAATGACTAAAATGAAAATAATAACTAATATAATTTAAATACTGATAAAGAAATTCTAAAACTAACCCGGGTATCATATGTGAATACAACTTTAAATTGTTTCAATTGAACAATAACCACAAAAATGTATTACAGCTTAATTTAAATGTGCAGCAACAAATAAAGATAACTCTGTTTAAGAAATTAAACAGAGTTATATTAACATATTGTATTCATCATTATATATCGTTTGCATATACTATGAAAGATAAATATTTCCAATATACTCAGAAATGATATATATAAAGAAATATTGTGAAACGAAGTACATAAAAATGATAACAAATTTAAAGGAGAATATCATATAACAAAAGAAACTAACAGTGAATAGATAGAAATACCATATCCATATTGAGACTTTCAAATGCAATCTGATACTCTAATCCATCAATTCCGATGTAAAATCAACTTCAAGGTACATAAATGTAATTTCCAAGTCAAAAATATTACAAATTAAGGACCCCTTTCTAAATTCATGAAAGGGGTTTAAATAGGTACTTAACAAAACAAAATAACTAAAACTATTCCTATAATATATCTAATATCAAAAAAATATAAAATAGAAATGTGATCTTGTAGTAGACTGGCTCATTAATCATCAGTTGAGGTGGATGTGCGAAGGTGGCAGATATTGAGCATATCTTGGACTTCTGTTGGCCGACTCATTTTTGAATGTAACTACCCAATGTATGTAGCATCAGAGAATTCAAGAATGATACAATTAATAGCATTCGAAAGACATTTGATGGCCATATGTTGGCTGTGTGGCTTGATCAGATAAGTCCACATAATATCCCATGAAATTCCTTGAAGTTTGCTAATCTGTTGATTTTTATTGATTATCTCTTCCTTCCACTTGGAATCAGCTTCTTTTACTTTAGGTAACTTGCCTGGGATACAATCTGAGATCAAATTGGTAGTGTACAAGCTGTCATTAATCAATTGTGTTGTATTATTCATTAAACCTTTAGCCCTGGATATGTCTCTTTCTGATTTCATCAACTGTTGTTCCCATTCCATAAATAAAATTTCCTTGTGTCTCTGTTCAATTCTAGGAAGATTAGATTTTCTTCCTTACTTTGTATCCTTCCATGAAAGGAACTCATAAATTTTATCATCAACGTCATCAATTTCTTGCCTAAGAGTGACTGATTTATTTATCAAATATGATGTTATTTCACGCAAAGGCTCAATTTGTGTCAAATTTAGACAAAATTCATTTAACTGTTGAGATAGCAGTTTGTTTATTTCAAGAGCTTCAGTTATGAATTGAGCTAACTTAGGATTATCCTTGAACTTGTCCAATGCTGATTGGAACATTTTTTCTTGTTCAATATTTGAATTTCTCTTACTTTGTAGAAGGTTTTGTATCTTTTCTACCTCTTGATTCAATTGCTGCTGTTTTTCCAAGGCTTGTTCATCAATCTTCTTCTTTTCAAGGCTGAGCTACTCTTCTAGTTGTTTATTTCTGAGTTCTGCATCGTGTACTCGCTGTTCTAACTGAATAATCTTTTGCTGATTTCCTACAACCTGTTCTTCAAAAATAGAAATTTGCACATCTTTTTGTTTTACCAGTTGTGTAACTTCGGAAGCTTTATCTATAGTGGTAGCACTATAGGCACCGGCATACTGAGACAATTTGGTGAGATCCTCAGATGGATCCATCTCAGCATTTTTATAAACAATATTTAGAAATTCCCCCTGTGATGCCAAAAGTGCATCTTGATCTATTCTCCTCCTTTTCCTTTGTTTTCTCACTACAGCCCTATGTTTGGGACTGTATGATATATCTAAAGGATGGATTTCTTCTATCTTTAGCATAGTTTCTCCTATGGGGTTTTCAGGAATGATTTCTACATCTTGATCTTCGGGATTATCAACTTGAGAAGTGTTTTGTCGTCCTATCTGCTCAGAAAGTTGTTGATATTGGCTCCGTAAATGAGGAGAAACAATCAGTTCAGTATCTACTTGTCCTCCTGCATTATTTTTTATATCTTTCTTGGGTGCCTATTCAGTGTTTTTACTTTTTGTGCTTCCTTTCTCAATATGTACATGGGCATCAGTATCCATGCTCTCTTTTTCTGTTTGAAATAAAGACATCTGTGCATCTTTTTAAGCAGCTTTTTCTGTCTTGGCACTGTCATCTTTGCTGTTGTCATCCTTTTTCCCCGGAACATGATCAACTGTTGTTACTTCTTTACCAGAAGTACTTCCTGCTTCTTTCTGTTGTGATGCTTTCTCCTGTATGGGAGCTCTCAAATGATCAAGAGGCACTTTAAGTAACCTCTGACTCCTAAACAAAACAAAAAAAATTCATTTCCTCAGCCTACAACTTGGACTTGGCTAAATAAAAAAATTGGGATATATCATCCATGGAAATAAATAAATCATCAAAAATGTCTGGTTCATGTTCGAACTGAGCAATCAAAACATAGGTAGTAAAATCATATGCCACTTTCCTTGGGTCGTATTGCCTTCCAAGAATAGTTGAAAGCTTAATATCAGAAATCTTACCAACTTCTTTCTCAGCATGAGCGAAACTATTAAGAGTATAGTCACCACACTTAAAAGGGAAGGTAGTCCACATAAGCTTTTTATTGTTTTTCAAAATTCTAGACATTCCTTCTACTGTCAGTTGATAATAAATCGCTTTAGCTAACAACTTATCTGGAACATATAGGGGAAGAATATGTGGCTCAAAAATACTCCCAAAAATTTTGATATAAGTGAAATTTTCTTCCCCAAACCAATATCCGATAGAGGACAAATCAATCTTGGCTTTATTGGAAAGTCTAGGAGGGAAATGGCCAAAAATGGTTTGATAAATTGGAATGAGAAAACCATGGCAGACTCTGTAAACATTATGTTTGCAATTTTCCTTCCATAAGAATTTGTGATACACATGAATAGGGACATGTTCTTTTGGAGTCCATTTCCAACCTAGCATGGGGAATTCAGAATTAAAACAGAGGGTGTTTAAGATATAAGAAAAAAAATGGAAAGGGGTGGAATTCCCTGAATTCTTGTCTCTTTTGTACTCAAGAATTCAATTGGCTATCTTATCAGACAAAATGACAGCCCAATCCATAATTTCAGAACTGACAACAGAATGAATTAACGAGACCATTTAAATAGAAAACCTAGCAGAGTTATCGTTTCCGAAAAACCTACACATCATCGTTGCAGCATAACAATATGGAGGCGACAGAGACTCCACAGAGTACATACCTGATGCCTCCTACTTATGCTTCTTACGGTTATTCCTCCATTCTTTGATTGGCTTTGCCTGGTTTGGATGTTCTGCAGCATATTCCTTAAGGAAGTATTCGTTGTAAATATTTTGCGGGTTGGGGAGGTGGTACATTGCTTTAATATCTTCTTCCCTGAATGACCCGAACACTGATCCAAAAGAAGAAACAAAAGTCTTGTTTTGAATGGTCACATTGTCAATAACCCATCTGATAACATCATAGTAGGGAAAAATGTTTGCCCGGGCAGAAACTCGGTGTAAAAATGATTTTTCCAATGCACTAAGATGATTTTCAGAGTCAGAGTCTAAATATTCTTCACCGAGAACAGTTTCCCTAGGCACAATAACCCTAGGTTTCTCTTTTTCAATCAAATTGTATACATTATCCCATGCCATCTTCCCCAGTCCTTGACAGGAGGTGTCTGTGACTAGCTTGAGCCTCGCCGGTTTCTCCTTGGGCAGCATGGTTAATACAAGGGATTTTGCAACAAAAGTAGCTTTATATTTTCTGCTTCTCTTTGACATTTCAGTGTCGGGCAAATTCTCTCTGGTTCTGTGAATGAAAGGATTCAAATTTTTGTTCTGCAATTCAAATGAATGCCTTTAGCCGAAATAAAACATAATAATGATAACATTTATCCAAAGATCTGTTTATTTACTTACCATCTAATCTCCCCGTATTTACTACATAAATTCTCTCCAAGGGGTCACATTAACGCATTGAAAAAAAAATAACTCATGATCTTTTTTTTTATATTCAATTAATGGTAACGTACAATTGAAGATCGGCGCATCCTTGGAATAAATGTTAAAATTTACTTTTGATTCTTTGCAATGTGATGAATAAAAATAAGTGCGAAGTAACAATCGCATCGCAAGTCTTCAATGGTGCGCAAAATAATAAAAAAAAATTCATGTTGATTTTATAATTGTGACAATCGAATCACAATTTGTTTGAAAGGAAATGCGACAATGCTTTCTACCAAATCTCGATCCCATTGGAGATTTAAAATGAAATGGACCGTTTAATGCTATCTCTGAAAATGTGATTGCGATTGAGCGTGATCGCATCGGAACTTTTAACGAAAGGAATGCAATGTTTAACTTTCTTTCAAAACGTGATTGTGATAAATCGCATCGCATCGGTCATAAATAGAAAAATGAAATACTTAACACTAATCTGAAATGCGATTACGATTGAGCGCGATCGCATTGGAACTTTTCAAAGAAAAAACAACTCTTTAAAATAACTTCTCTGAATTTTCGATTGCGATTACTGCTGATATTAACATATTATTAAGTATAAAATCTTTCTAATATGTTCAAAATATGTTAAAAATGTCTTCTAACTCATTGGATTGGAAAGTTTTTTTTTTTTTAAAGTTTGTATACTTTGTGAAAAAATGTGATATGCATCCTTTTATCCATGGATCTTTTATTTCTATTTATGGAAAAATATATATAAAAGGGAACCTATTTTTAAATGGGATTTATTGTAAAATTTAAAAATGGGGAGGGTTGTTGTACATTACAATAGTGCCATGTAAGACCAAAAAAACAAAAAAACAAATCACATTTCATTCAACTAGTCAATAATAACCGTAAAAATTGTTAATTTCAGATCAACTAAAAGTAGCAAATTATTAAGAGAAATATTAAGGTGTTTTTATTCAAATAAAAACTAACAAAGTAAATATATCTGAGGTTACCCATCAAACACTAGAGCCTTATAAAAAGAATTGGTTAGAACACAAATATATTCACACAATATTCTATGAATGATAAAATTAAATTACTCAAGAAGGGATTTTATTAAGAATTTTTTGACAAAAATTAAAATAAAATGAACTTCATGCTTAGTAAAAATGAGATATGGGAGCACTTATTGTGGGCTTGTGCTTACAGAGTAGAGTTTATAGTGCTAGGATCGATTGCATTGTCTATGGGACTTTGACCTAATGGATCTTATGGATAACTAGGTTTAGAGAATTCATGATAATAGAATGCATTGTATTTCCTATGAATATGAGGCATGTAATTAATGTCTTAAAAGGTACTTATGTGTAGTAGTGTATTAGATCCAACAAAATATGTTCATTATTCATTGACAACCATGGTAAGATATTGTTATTGATCACTACTACATGCCAAAAATAATAGTCTCTGTTTTCAAGGGAAAATGGGTTGATGCCATCAAGGACTATGGTGAGTGGTATACTTCATACTTCATCCTTGAATTTTTCGGGCCATGTATCCTCTATATGCTTCATGAATATTGAATATGTTAGGATTCCCATAACTCCTGACTCACTTAGTGAGGAATCCCGTCCGTGCAACATAGCCTCATCATATTCCTTTTTTAAATACGATTTTGTGATATTATGAAAATGAAAAAATTATGTTAGGTCCCTATATTACTAGTATAGTCCCTTATTGTTGTTAGTGTAACCCCCTTATTGTTATTATTGTACCCTTGTAACCCCCATTTTGTTATTATTGTGCCCTTAATTTATTATTGTTAGGTCGGATAGGATTACATTGTGGCCCACTAGGATTACATTATGGCCCCATGGACTCCTATATATAGAAAGGAGGTTTTGTAAATTGTATCATCCAAGAATTGTTCATTTATGTAATGTATTGGAGGTTGCCCCCGCAAAGTGGCTTATTTCTAAGGCGTTGATATTTCTTTTTTTCTATTTTTGGAGCTGGTTACACAACATTTGGTATCAGAGCTTTGGATTCTAGGGTTTCGCTGCTCCAAACAGGTCATCGTGGCATTTTCGCTATAACGTTTTTTCTACGAAGTTTTAGAAGATGAAATTTTTAGGGTGAGAAGTTGAAATCCTGAGGAAGATTTTTTTAAAATTTCAGAGCTTGTTTTGCAATATTTTCGGAGATATCATCTATGGAAGTTAGGTCTTTTTTCAAGCTCCTAAAAAGGTTATCGTGGCATTTTCACTATAAATTTTTTTCTACGAAGGTTTAGAATTTGAAATTTGTATGGTGTGAAGCTGAAATCCTGAGGAATTTCGTAGAAACATTTCAGAGTTTGGTTCGCAATATTTTTGGAGATATGATTTGTGGAAGGTAGTGCTTTTTCAGGCTCCTAAATTTCATCTCAAAGAGGTGATCGTGGGAAAAGTTCAATAACTATCTCTCTGGGAAGTGGATTTGAGTTCCATAAAATGTGGTCACAATTAAATGGACTTTAGTTTCTTGGCTATCAATTTCAGAGACAAAGGACGAAACATTGACACGTGGCAAGTCCTACAAGTTTGCTCTACTGAACCAGTCTAGAATTAGGTCATTGTGGGAGATTGGACACAACTTTGTCTTGGAGAATCCAAATTAGATCAGACCTGTGGCATTTGAAAGAAGCTTCAGAGGGCTACTATAGGGCTGAATTTTAGATATTTAAGATTTTCAATTACAGAGATAATTTAATTTTAATATGAAGCTCCTCAAAGCAAGTAAAATAAGGCTCTACCATGACTCATGAAGATGAAGAATTGCAACATGATATATCGAAATTACAAGAGAAAGTGAAAAAAATTTCACTCTCGCAAAGAGCAACAAAAAATGAAATGGAAGTTTTGAAGAAAGGCGTGGAAGTGAAGATGGACGGTTTGAAGAAAGGCATGGAAGCTAAGATGGATGGCATGGAAGTGAAGATGGATGGTTTGAAGAAAGGCGTGGAAGCTAAGATGGATGGCGTGGAAGCTAAGATGGATGGCATGGAAGCTGGCATGGAAGCTAAGATGGATGATCTAAAATCAAACATCGAAGATTTGACAAAGTTGATACAAGAAATGTTTCCTAATGGTGAAAAGATAGTAGAAGAACCTCATAATGAGAACAAAATAAATGTTAATCGTGATTTCATAAACTCTAATGTTGGCGGGAAGAACCACCATATTCCAAAAATGGATATGAGGAATTTTGATGGAAAGGATCCTGTAACATGGATACTACAGATGGAGCAATATTTTGATCTCCATAATGTGCAAAACACAGAAAAGGTACGCATTGCAACTTTAAATTTAGAACAAAATACATTTGTATGGTATCGATGGCTTTGCTCTCGTAAAAAAATTGTCACTTGGTGAATTTTTACAGAGGAAATGATAGTACATTATGAGGATACAAAGAGAAACACCTTCTTTAGCCCATTGATAAATCTCAAACAAAAGGGTTTAGTGGGGCAGCACATTGAGGACTTCCAAAAATTGAATATAAGGGTAACTGATATTCCAGAGGAACACAGGATTGATCTCTTCATAGGCATTTTAAAGGATAACATCCAACATGAAGTTCGCATTTTGGAACCTGATTCATTAGAGAAGGCATTCAGGTTGGCAAGAAAAGTTGAATGTAAAATTATGGCGACAAGGAAGCCTACCACTCAATTCTATAAAGAAGGAAGTGTTGCTACGTCTAGATTTCCACAACCTACAAGGTTGACACCAAAACAATTGGAAGAAAAAAGAGCAAAAGGGCTTTGCTACAGTTGTGATAGCAAATACACTAAAGGTCATAAGTGTGCTGAGAAGAAATTATTTTACATAGATTGTGAAGAGGAAGAAGAAAATGAACAAGAAGAGGATATACACCAGGAACCAACCCTATAAGAGGAAGAAATGAATCCGACCATATCGTGTAATGCACTGGCAGGAATTACCACTCCTCAAACTCTCAAGATAGAAGGACATATCAAGAAGAAAAAGGTAATAGTGTTGATTGATTCAGGTAGCACCTATAATTTTATTCATTGTAAGGTAGCCAAGGAATTAAATTGTTTCCTATACCCAGCACCAGAATGTCAAGTGATGGTTGCAAATGGAGGAACTATAAATTGCTCTGGAAAATACCATAATATCAAGCTAACCATGGGGGAATATGTGTTGACTAGTCCAATGATTTCCATTCCTATGGGATGTCCTGATCTTGTACTAGGAGTACAATGGTTACAATCTTTGGGGACAGTAGCTTTTAATTTTCAAGAACGTTTCTTGAATTTTTTTTCATAAGGAAAGGAAGTTGAATTACGGGGTATTGAAGGGAAGCCGGGAAGGATAATAAGCTCTAATGTTATGACAAATCTTCTAAAGAAATAACAACGAGGCGTAATTGCACAATTATGCTCACTAGAAGTTCCTACATCAAATTCATCTATTTATGTAGATCTCCAACAAGTCTTGGACAATCATTCCAAGGTGTTTGAAACTCCCAAAGGACTCCCACCTATTCATGATCATGATAATGCTATTCATTTGATTCCAGGAAGTGTTCCTCCAAACATCAGGCCTTATAGATATCCTTACTTCCAAAAGAGCTAAATTGAACGTATGATTGCAGAAATGTTAGAGGTGGGTATAATTCAACCTAGTCAAAGTTCTTTCTCTGCTCCTGTAGTATTGGTACACAATAAGGATGGATCATGGCGAATGTGTCCAGATTATAGGGAGCTCAATAAGCTCACCATTAAAGACAAATTTCCCATTCCTGTGATTGATGAATTATTGGATCAATTACATGGAGCAATTTATTTTACCAAGTTGGATCTTCGTTCAGGATATCATCAAATTAGAATGAAGACTGAAGATATTCCAAAAACAGCATTTCGAACTCATGAGGGTCATTATGAATTTTTGGTCATGCCTTTGGCCTTACCAATGCACCTTCTACATTTCAAGGGTTGATGAATTCCATTTTCAAACCCTTCCTTAGAAAATTTGTGCTAGTATTTTTTGATGATATACTAATCTACAGCAGGTCTTGGAAGGATCATGTTGAACATGTTGACAGGGTGCTCAAACTATTAGAGGAGAAACAATTATATGAAAAAACATCCAAATGTTTCTTTGGAGTACAAGAGGTGGAATATCTGGATCATATTGCATCTCCCGAGGGTGTTAAGGTAGACCCTAACAAAATTAAAGCCATTAAGGAATGGAAAGTCCCCACAACCATAAAGCAGTTGTGAGGATTTCTCGGGTTAACATGGTATTATCACAAGTTTGTTAAGAATTATGGGAGAATAGCAGCACCTCTAACAACATTATTGAAGAAAGATGCATTTTCATGGACTCCTGAAGCAACTAAGGCCTTTGAACATCTGAAAGAGGCAATGTGCCTAGCACCGGTCTTAGCTACACCAGACTTCACAAAAACCTTTATTGTGGAATGTGATGCCTCAGGAAATGGAATTGGTGCAGTTTTAATGCATGAAGGAAGACCCATTGCTTTTGAAAGTCGTCCAATCAAAGGAAAGTATTTACAGAAACCTATTTATGAGAAGGAAATGTTAGCAATACTACATGCACTAAAGAAATGGCGAACTTACCTAATGGGAAGACACTTCAAGGTAAAAACTGATCATGATAGTCTTAAACACTTTTTGGAACAAAGACTATCTTCATAAGAGCAGCAAAAATGAGTCACAAATATGTTGGGTTATGGCTTTGAAATAATCTACAAAAAAGGAAAGCTTAATGTTGTTGCAGATGCACTCTCAAGAAAGAATTAAGAGGTGGAAGCATTACTTCGTGCCATTTCTATTATCCAACCGGATTGAATAACCGAAGCAAGAGATGAATGGAAGAAGGACAAAGATGTATGGACACTCATTCAAAAGTTGCAACAAGATCCTAGTACATCTGATACATTTAGTTGGAAAAATGATTCCTTATGGTACAAAGATCGCTTATATCTTTGTAAGAATTTCCAACTGAAACAAAATATTCTTCTGGAATTGCACACTTCTCCTTTAGGAGGACACTCAGGATTTTTAAAAACTTACCACAGGGTGAAGAAAGATTTTTTTGGGATGGCCTTAAATCTGATATTCAAAAGTTTGTGGCGGAATGTTTGGTTTGCCAGCAGAATAAAGTGGAGACAATTAAGACCCCGGGACTTCTACAACCTTTATCCATTCCAAGTCAACGTTGGGAGGAGATTTCAATGGATTTTATCACAGGTTTACCGAAGTCCGAAGGCAAGAATGCCATCATGGTGGTAGTTGATAGACTTACCAAGTATGCACACTTTTGTGCATTATCTCATCCATTTAAAGCAAGTACAGTTGCTACTACATTTGTGGAGAGAATTCAAAAGCTACATGGAAGCCCAAGGGTTATTGTGAGCGACAGAGATCCCATTTTTACGGGAACTTTTTGGACGGAGTTATTTTCTTGTTTGGGTACTCAATTAGCTCATAGCTCATCTTATCATCCTCAATCTGATGGTCAAACTGAGATAGTAAATAAATGTTTGGAAGGATATCTTCGTTGTTTTGCATCTGATAAACAAACACAATGGGTCAAGTGGTTACCTCTTGCTGAATGGTGGTATAACACTTCCTTCCATACTGCAGCAAAAATGACCCCATTTATGGCACTTTATGGATATCATCCACCATCCATCACATCATCTTTAAGGGAAAATTGGAAGGTTCAAGCAGTGGAAGATCACATCGAGCATCAGCAAGAAGTTCTCCAACTCTTAAAGGATAACCTGAATTTGGCACAAAATCGAATGAAACAACAGGCAGATCAACATCGCAATGAGAGAAGTTTTGATGTAGGAGATTGGGTATTTTTACGGCTACAACCATACAAACAAATGTCCCTCAAGCAAGCTAAGAAGGATAATAAATTATCACCAAAGTACTATGGTCCTTACAAGGTGTTGCAAAAGATTGGTACTATGGCATACAAATTGGAGCTTCCTGCTTCTTCGCGAGTACATCCATTTTTCCATGTTTCGTGCTTAAAGAAGGTTATAGGTGAAAATATTCCAGTTCAAACAATATTGCCAGAACTTGATGAGGAAGGAAAAATCATATTGGAACCGGAAGCGGTCACGGAAACAAGAACTCAACAACTGCGGAATCGATCAATTTCAGAGTATCTCATCAAGTGGAAGAACTTACCCACTGAAGATTCTACATGGGAGGATGAGAATTTTATACAAAAGCACCTAAAGCTACTCAAGCGTTGAGGACAACACTTTTTTTGAAGGAGAGGGGCATGTTAGGTCCCTATATTACTAGTATAGTCCCTTATTGTTGTTAGTGTAACCCCCTTATTGTTATTATTGTACCCTTGGAACCCCCATTTTGTTATTATTGTGCCCTTAATTTATTATTGTTAGGTCAGCTAGGATCACATTGTGGCCCACTATGATTACATTATGGCCCCATGGACTCCTATATATAGAAAGGAGGTTTTGTAAATTGTATCATCCAAGAATTGTTCATTTATGTAATGTATTGGAGGTTTCCCCCTCGAAGTGGCTTATTTCTAAGGCGTTGATATCTCTTTTCTTCTATTTTTGGAGCTGGTTACATAACAAATTATCAAAAGTACTTAGACATTAGAGAGTTATAAGGAAGTTTAAGAGGCGTGAGAGTAGATGAAAGGTCATAGTAGGTTGAATTTCAACTCATTTCTATAAATATACCCTCATGCCTCATTTGTTATGGGTAACACATGAGCCAATATACTAGATTGTAGAATGAGCCTCTCAGCTCAAGAAGTATTATCTAATTGGATAGAGAGACTATGGTAAATTCATTATGTTTATATGCCAACTTTAAGAGATTATTTTGGTCTTACTTGGTTATTCTAAGTAATGTTATTTTGTGATTCAGAAGAATTACGAATACAACATTGAGCATGTATCATAAGTGAGAAATGGCTAACAGTAGTAAGACATTTCACAAAGAAAAATAATAATAATTGTAAAGTAAAAATATATAGTTTAACTAAAGTCACTCCAAAACAATCATAAAATTTCAACATCAAATATATAGGAATACAATGAGAACACTCATGAACTTGGTTGAAATATACATATATAAATTATAGTATTATATCAGATTTTAGGAATTTAAATCAGGCTAAGTAAAAAATACAAATTATTTTTTATATAATTCTCTACAAAACTAGTGGCATATACAAACTCTAGAGGTTAATTAAGAAAGACTTCAACAAATATAGTGAAAAATGATATAATTTAAAGTCATGGTAACTAGCGGCATGCATAGGAATGAGAATTCCTAAGCCTTATACACTAATACTTGAAGGGTCAAGCATAGCCATTATTCGTTGGTACATTCCTCCATTAGATCCTTATAAAATAAAAATATGCTTAGAACATAAATATATTTTCACACAAGATTTTCTATAAATGATAAAAAATATTTAATCAAGAAGGGATTTTATTAAGAAATTTTGGACAACAATTAAAATAAAATGAACCAAACCCTTAACAAAACTTAGATGGGGGAGCACTTCTTGAGGGATAGTGGTAGGTTCCATAGTGGTAGGTTCCATTGCATTGTCTATGGATAAGTGAGTTTAGAGAACTCATGATAAAATAATGCATTTTATTACCTATATGGATGAGACATGTAAGTGATGGAACCTAATAGAGACTTTGGTTTGGATATTAAATGGAAATAGGAGGCATTGCATTTCCTATGGGACTAGGTCCTGATGGCACCTCATGAAGATTTGGGTTTAGAGATTTCATGGTAGTAGGAGACATTGTATTTCCCATGGGAATATTCTGAGATGGAACATCATGAATACTTTCACTTTGGTTTAAATATTGCATAGCAATAGGAGGAATTTTATCTTCAATGGGACTAGGAACTGATGGCACCTCATGGAAAGATTCCATAGCATTAGGAGGAATTGTATCTCCTATGGGGCTAGGACCAGATGACATCTCATGGAAATTTGGGTTTAGAAAGATCTTCCTAATAGGAGGCATTTCATTGCCTATTGGACTATTACTAGATGGAACTTCATGGATACCTTGATTTAGGGAGTTAGAAATGGGAATGGAAGAAACTCCATGAAGCATAGATCCTTGGTTATCATAATCTTGGTAGGAGATGTCATGCTTATTATTAGTAGAACTTCCATCAGCATGATTATGGTAGAAACCAATGCCACTTCGACCACATACACCATGAAGTAAGACCATAACTAAAATGAAGAGCAACGAATTATTCATCCATGTATTTTTCATCTCCATTCTCTTGCAGCAACTACCTTTGTGATGCAAACAAAAAATCTTATTATTAAATGAACATTTGGTTTTCAAAATAACTGAGTTGCTAATAATTAATGAAAGATAAAACTCTAGAATAGAAAATGGAATTGCATAAATGAGAGAAAAATAGAGGAAGAAAATAAAATATGAGGTTAACAATTAAATGGAAACAAACTTATCTTATAAAATCTCAATTAAAGGAAAGAGTAAGTGCTTATGAAATTTGACTAGAACATAAAGTTGGTAAGTGGAAAGCTTGTTAGTATCAAGAAAATTCTAAATATCTTTAAATGTTTTTCCAATATTATAGCTAGAATAGTAGATTAGTTCCTTTCAGTAAAATATCACTTCCTTTTGAGTATGTTTTAGATTGATTACATAGACTTTGAAAAAAACACTATAAAATAAAAAATTTAATCTCTTAAATTTCAGTTTAAATTTATGTGAAGTGTATAGTAATGAATTGATTCTTCCAGATCTATCAACTTATTATTTGGCCCAGAATTAATATTTTACATATATTTTGAGACGAAATAAAACTCTAATATTTTGTTGCGATCTAAGTTATTTATTACTGTATAAGAATACATCTATTGCAGTGCACATCTTGTATTATATCCTAAAAAGACCAAGATTAAATTGATGAAACAGATATGGAGTATGGAATAAAATAAGGTGAAAGAAAATTTTATTTTTCATTCAAACAAATCCGCAACAGAAATGCTGACCAAGAAAGCAAATATATGAAAAGAGGAAGTTTTAGTTCAAAGCAATAGTAACAACTGCAAATTTTAATTAGCTATACTGAGAATTTGCAATATCAAATTGCCAATACCTTTGAGTTGGAAATAAAAAATGGACAAGTATACTTAGGGGAGGAATTGGTCAAAACTGGCTAGAATCTCTACAAAAAAAATTCAAAAAATCTAGTGATAGAAATTGCCAGGGCTGTCAAAAGAGGCTTGAATCCAAGAAAAAAGTTCAAAAAATCTAGCATAGCAATGTTTGAATCATGTTTTTTTTAGGGTGGAAATAGATTGAGTACCATAAAAAAACTTTCAGGCACCCAAAATCTTGAAGTTTAACAGTTTTAACTTGAATTTACAAAAATTCCTGCCAGATTTTATTAAAATATTACCAAATTTTTCATGATTTTAATGGAAAAAAAACAAGTAGTAAACTACTGGATAGAAAATTACCTAGCTACAATCTAAAATGTTAAATGCCTCTCCAAAATCCCAGCTCCGAATCTGCGATTTTAAATTTGTCGTTTTCTCCGAAATTGATAAAACAGAGTAGCTCCAAATCTGCGATATGGAGTACGGAATAGCTCGCACTTGCGTTCTCCAACAGCTACTTGAAATAGCTCAGAATCTGCAATCGCAAATTGCTCGCACTAGCGATACTCGTCGTGCCAAAGGAAGATATTGTCAATTCAAATCTATTAAATTTCATATTTTATATCAATTTAGATTAATCTTAAAATTCTAAATTTTTTTATTTTAAAAGATATATGATTTTTTTTCCATATGATTCAATAATACTCATTTTTCACTTCTAAATTTACTTACTTTGTATAGTAGCAAGTCCACAAGAAAGGATCATTTCTTGTCCACTCAACTATTGAACTCAGATGATTTCTTGTAGGCTCAATCACTAACTTTGACCAGAGAATGTTTAGAGAATTAAACCTCTAACCTCTCTCAATAGCAAAGAAAAATTTAACTAAAAAGACTCCAACAATTAAAATAACACTTGGGCTAAATATATTTAGTATAAATATTTATTTTATTTATTTTTAATTTAAATTTGATTTACACATTTTCATATGAGATTGTAACTTATTCTATACATAACAAATTAAACAAATTTCTTAACGTTTAAATTTTCTTATGACTCGTTCATGTAAGCACTAATTCCTTGATATTAAAATAAACTACACCTCAATAAATTGGATATTTTAAGTGTCTCATAACTTTTCTAGCATACCTAACTACTTTTATTCAAATTAATTTTTTTTTAAAAAACACTAAAACAAAAAAAATCCATTACTTATAATTGTTAAAGTAAAATAATATCTCTATATCACAATTATCTAATTTTAAGGACTTAAATTTATGTATAAGACCCATTATTTGTGAGATAAAGTAACCACCTCAAAAATCTATAATTAAATTTTAATATTAATTTCAATCATCTAGGAGAGAACAACTTACAACAAATAATTATAATAATATATTATAAAATAAATTAACATATATCTATTTAATAAGTAATTTTCTAAGTTTAGTAAAATTAAATAAGGGCAAGGGTGGGGTGACTATTTCTTGAATATTATCTCCTCGTACCATATGAAACTAATATATCACAACAAAAAGTGGAATAGAAGTTTGAGCGATGACACTCAACCATTTAATATTTAACCATTGGTAAATATGTCCAAATATATCTTCGTGAATAAACCCATTAGAGAGCATGTGGTATTTCTACAAGTACATTAAAAGGTAGTACTGGGAAGTTTTCAGGGAGGTGGGAAATAAATTAAAAGTAACCACACAAGTTTTCAGGGAGGTGAGAAATAAATTAAAAGTAACCCCACATGTAGACCACAGAGCGCAAGAGGCATTTTACGTGTAAGATAAAAATCCAATCAATTATGAGGGGACTCAAAATGTATAGAATAGAGTGTGAAGAAAAGCACAAATGTTACGTCACGGTTTCCTAGTGTACTTGTGATTAAGAAATCAAGCCTATATCAACATAATATAATAATTATGACATTAGCAAGTTGTTACACAGTAATTTGTCACCATCCCTGCAATCCCCATCTCACCCATTGGAGGGTCGTTTCTGTGACCAATAAGCAGTGTCATGCCTTGCAAATACCATCATTGCATCCTTTGCCATGAGGACAACATTCCTTCTGTTGATCATTTCCTGAGCAGACCCCTAAAAACACCTATTTTTTCCTTGGCGCTGGTAGCCCATTATGTCCTTGCAGCAATGAGAAAAATTAACACTGAGCCCGCGCCAATTGGTACTCCGTCCCAGTTGAGCACCCGTGCCAATCTGCTTATGGAATTTTTTTTTTAAAAAGAGGTGAAGTTTTGATTACAACAACTTCGTGGATGAGTCATCATGAGTGGTTTCGACTGAATAACCACGGCCTTCCTCCTTTGGCCTCTTGTTTCCACCTTATGGGGAACCTCCCAAGGGATAAGGCCTCCCTTCCACTATTGTAGGGATCCCAACCTCCTCCTCTCCTCTATAAATATAACCTTCATCCATTGATGAAGGGGCTGAATAGTTGAATAGCTGAATAGCTGAAGGGCTGAATGGTTTAGTCTCCAAGAGCCTTCATAGCCTAAAGAATACTGCAAGAGCTTTGATAGTCCTCATAGTGCCAAATCCATAGCAAGGAGATTGACGATCGAAGAGAGAGGCTTGTCCCCATTCTCGACAACCTTTACCGAGACATATTCCACTGACGACCCGCCGAAGGAAGGTTCAGCGTCAGAGCCTGGTTGTATTTTCGTTTGTATGAATTAATGATAAGCGACTATTGGTTATAGTTCCACTCGTATTTTTCATTATGATCATGAGTTGTGTCTTCTCTGACTAATACATAATTGCATATATCGGGTTTTACACTTGTGTTTGTCGTGCTTCTTGTGTGTGCAGGTGTTTGATTGCGGTGAGTGAGAGGATTGTGATCTGTTGGAACAAGGAAACGGGAGCATCATCTTCTCTACGAACAACAGCGTTGGAATTGAGGTAGGCCTCCTTCACAAGTTGGTTTATTGTAATTAGGAACCTACGCCTTAGCATGATATGATTGTTGCTAGACTCGATCTGGGCTAGTAGGGATCGCCTTTGTCCGCAAAGGGGATCTACCTCTACAACAAATTGGCAACTCCCTTCACCATGCCATTCACCTTTGTCCGTATATGGATGAAGCCAAGCGAGTTTTGGACAACTCGGTTGTTCCTACACCATGCCTTCCGACTGGTTATAAACAGCTTTCTTTGAGTCATCCACCAGCTGATCCTATGATTGGTCAAGAGTCATCCTTGATCGATCTTGCTCCCTCGGAAATTCAAATTCAGGAATCCATTCCCGACCAACCATTGGTTGTGGGATCGGTTGAACTAGCCCCATCTGTGGTGCACCAGGTATTTTCTGTCGAGAGTGGATCTCACATCCCTCAGGTTCTTCTTGTTTCTTCAGATTCCTCGGACTTGGATAAAGATTCTCCTATCCCCATACCTCAAGAAGCTGCTCCTCCTCCTCCCATGATGGAGGTCCCAGAGGATTCCCCTCCCACCTTTGAGATGGAGGTCGTGGAGGATGCTCCTTCTTCTTCCGTTACACCAGGGGAAGACCATCTTGGTTCGATGGTGGCCCCTCCAAGTAATTTGGTCACTTCCTTTGATTGGAATCGATTTGCGGGATACCGCCTTCCGTCTTATGTGCCTTTCAAGATAACGGTACAAGCCTTTGGTCTGGTTGTACCCAGCACCATTATAGACGAAGGTGTGTCTGTTAGTATTTTATCCTCAACTACTTGGCAAGCTTTTGGTTCGCTGCCGCTTGTGCCTATTACACAAAATCTTTTGGCGTTTAATAGAAGAACAAGTCTACCCTTAGGGATCCTTCCAAGGTTACCTATTACTTTGGGAGGTAAAACTATCCATATGGACGTGATGGTTGTTCCAGGCCCCTTAGATTTCAATCTACTTTTGGGGCGCGATTACACCTATGCCATGGGAGCGCTTGTCTCCTCGTTTTTTCGTGTGTTCTATTTTCCACATGAAGGACGAATCGTGACCATTGATCAGCTTTTGTTCTTTGTTCCTAATGTGGCAGCTGGCCCACCATCAACCCTTCCCAGTTTTTATCCACCCGTTGTATCTGCCCCACCGCAGGTCAACTATGTGGCTACCTACCCTGTGCCTGTACCTAGTGATAGTGCCATTGTGCATCAGGTGCTGGGGGCATTAGGTCCTGACTTCCAGGATGTTTTCCTTCCATTGGGAGTGGAACTCTTGGAAGCGATGACTTCTTGTTCATTATGATGAGGTCGGTCAGAGAACAGTTCGTTTTCTTGTGTCAAGCTCCTTAAAAAATGAAACAAGTTGGTCGGAGCATAGTTTGTTTTCTTGTGTCAAGCTCCTTAAACCATGAAACAAGGTGTCCTGAGGATATTTCTTTTAATGTGTCAACCTCGTTAAAACAATGGAACATGTTCCCGTTCAATTCGAGTCTTTGATAAGATCTCGTAAAATCCCAGTCGAGTCTTTCTCTTAATCTCGTAATTTGAACCTTCAATTCATCTGCCTTTCGTATGGATTGAAGCTTGGGGGGCATGTACCTTGAATTGAGTCACCATGCTAGGGGCATGCTTACTTTTTCAAGCATAGTTTGTTTCCATTTCAAGCTTGTGTAAAAATGAAACCAGTTTCAAGCATAGTTTATCTTTGTTTCAAGCTTCTGTAAAAATGAAACCAAATTCAAGCAGAGTTTTCTGATTTTAAGCTTGTGTAAAAATGAAACCTTCCCCATTTTACCTCTTGTGATTGTCATTTTATCAGCTTGTTTTTTCCAGGTGAGCCTTGGTTTTCTCATTCCATCATCACTATCTGCTTGGCTGATCATATGCCTTCACTTGGTTGTTTTACCCATTCCTGAGGAACCACTGTGATGAGTGGTCTTGTTAGCCAGCCTCTTAACCTTCACTTGTTTTGAGCAGTTCCATCATTACCGAAACCAGTAGCTACCCTTTATACCACTCATTCCTCCAGGAGGAGTCATCTTTCAACTCTTTTCTGACTCTGTAAACATGAAAATATTGCCGAGTCCCTTGTCGTTTCAATCTCGTTAAAGTGGCCACAAAATGACATCTACCTAGTATACGTTTACCCCTTTTTTGGGCTGGGATAGATTACTTACGAAAAAGTAATACCCTAGCCTATCGTGACTAGGAGGTTTTCTCAGACATAGTTTTCTACCTTTTCAGATCTGAGGAACTATTTATGAAAAGGGACTGTTGGAGTTTACTTTTCTGCTGTCTTTTCAAACTCCCTAAACATGAAAAGACGTCGAGTTCTTCCTTTGTCAGAATCGTTAAACCCTGATGAAATTGGATTCATTTGTAATGATGATATTTGAGTTTCTCCTTCCTAGGGCTTGTTAAATATACTAGGATGGATTCATCCGAAGGACGGACTTATATGACAAGCATATGTTATCCCCTTCAATATTGTTTTCAAAAATAATTGGGGTGCTCGCCAGAAATGGTGGGGAAAAATGGAACCAACATCATTTTCGTGTTGGCAGTATGTCGCTCTTGAACATGGCACTTTTCTGCATTTGTGTCAGGTTGGGGACATCTCATCTCATTTTCCACTTGCCTCCGTGGGTTTGGGTAATCCCTTTTGACCTCTCATCTAATCTTTGCCTCGTCATCATGACCTTTCATCTTTTGATGTCAAATACTACCAAATCCACTGTTGTGCTGCCAATATGTTCAAGAGAAGTTGACCTCTGCAAAATTTCAACCTTCCTCTGATTCTCGTCTGATCTTGATTCACAAAGACATTATGTTCCTTTGTCTCACGTCGATGATGTGGGAAACACTATGGCCCACCTTCGATCATGGTCACTTATTATTGACATCAACTCATTATCCGGGAAGTTGATCTAGAGACTCCCTTCTGGTACCTTGGAGCCTGCATGCCTTAATGACAAGTTCTTCGCGTTCGACATGAGGTTTTCATCATTGGCCTCTGATTGAGTCATTCTACAGGTGTTCGATGCCAGCTCACTGATTCGCATGCCATAGATTGTACCTAGAGTACCTTGAGGGCCATTTTCATCATTGGTGGTACCTCTCGTGTCTGTTAATAGCTTTCATCATTGGCTGGTAATCAGGCGATGTTCTAACATGTTCGACTTCAACTCACTTATTCGCATGCTTGAACTTGTACTTTTTTCGGGTCGAGATGGAGCACAAGACGCTGGATTTTTTCCGTTAGAATCCAGGCTGCGATTATGTGGATTATTATGATTGATTACATGACTCATTCATTGGATGGCTGCGACCATGCCTGAGTCTATTTATTGATCCTCATTGGATGGCTGTGTCCATGCCTTGGATCTGGATTATTGTATACTCTATTATGGATGGCTGCGCCCATACCACATATATCATGTATTTGAGATATTAGTTGTACTTCTCTATGCAGGTTTTCTGATGGCAGTGTTTTCAGTTGGACAAGTTCTCGTAAAGCATTTCACCCCTCTCTCTCTCTCGAGCCTCATGCTTTAGGGGGCATCTGTTACACAGTAATTTTTCACCGTCCCTACAATCCCCATCTCACCCATTGGAGGGTCGTTTCTGTGACCAATAAGCAATGTCATGCCTTGCAAATACCATCATTGCATCCTTTGCCATGAGGAAAAATTACTTCTGTTGATCATTTCCTGAGCAGACCCCTAAAAACACCTGTTTTTTCCTTGGCGCTGGTAGCCCATTATGTCCTCGTACCAATGAGGAAAATTAACACTGAGCCCACACCAATTGGCGCTCTGTCCCAGCTGAGCACTCGCGCCAATCTACTTACGGAAATCTTTTTAAAAAAAGAGGCGAAGTTTCAATTACAACAACTTCGTGGATGAGTCATCAGGAGTGGTTTCGACTAAATAACCACGGCCTTCCTCCTTTGGCCTCTTGTTTCCACCTTATGGGGAACCTCCCAAGGGATAAGGCCTCCCTTCCACTATTGTAGGTATCCTAACCTCCTCCTCTCCTCTATAAATATAGCCTTCATCCATTAATGAAGGGGCTGAATAGCTGAATAGCTGAAGGGCTAAATGGTTTAGTCTCTAAGCGCCTTCATAGCCTAAAGAATGATGAAAGAGATTTGATAGTCCTCATAGTGCCAAATCCATAGCAAGGAGATTGACGATCGAAGAGAGAGGTTTGTCCCCATTCCCGACAAGCTTTACCGAGATGTATTCTGCTAACGACCCACCGAAGGAAGGTTCAGCGTCAGAGCCTGGTTGTATTTTCCTTTGTATGAATTAATGATAAGCGACTATTGGTTATGGTTCCACTCGTATTGTTCATTATGATCATGAGTTGTGTCTTCTCTGACTGATACATAATTGCATATATCGGGTTCTAAGCTTGTGTTTTTCGTGTTTCTTGTGTGTGCAGGTGTTCGATTGTGGTGAGCGAGAGGATTGTGATTTGTTGGAACAAGGAAACAGGAGTGTCATCTTCTCTACGAAAAACAATGTTGGAATTGAGGTAGGCCTTCTTTGCAAGTTGGTTTATTGTAATTAGGAAACTGCGCCTTAGCGTGATACGATTGTTTCTAGACCCGATCTGGGCTAGTAGGGATCGCCTCTATCCGCAGAGGGAATTTACCTCTATAGCACAAGTAAATATGATAAATTTAAAAAAAAATAGAGGTAGGGGAGAATTTTTATTATAACTACAAAGTGCTGCTCCAGGTGCCATCAAGTCTACCTTTGGATTGATAGAGCATATACTCATTCAAATTCATGTGAACTCATACATATAGTAAAATGAAGAGAGTAATATTGTGAAGGTCATGTGCATAAAATTACAATGGGTATCCATGGAATTATGGAAGAAAAAAAAAGGTCAACAGGGTAAAACCATTGAACATGTATGAACCCTATTAAGAGGGTTATTCATGTAGTTTTATTCATGACATTGCTAAAGTCTTGGGCCATGAGAAAGAATGAGAAAATCCTGGTCATAAGCAACCTACATGTTAAACTATGGTGTACCATGGCCTAAAAAAAAAACTAGGTTGTAAACCGACCAAAGATGAAGGAAAACATTAATAATGAATTTTGAGGGCTTTATCCAAGGGTACCACCGAGATAGAAAGGGAAAATTACCTGAAGCTAGTAAACCTTCGCCAAGAGGAGATTCATAGGAAACATAATTCTTCACATAGTACGTTAGCACAAAATAAATGTGTCAAGAAACACTTGAAAAAATATTAAGTTTGGAAATGATATGTATGTGATGGGGAATAAATGGTTTACCTGAATCAAAGGGAATTCGAGCAAGGCCCATAAACTATATTATAAAAAAAAAACCTAGCATTAGTATGGTAATGTCATAGTAATGGAGGTTGGGAGAGTATTTTCATGAATAATAGGGAATTAATTACTAATGAACCTACATATCACAAGAAATGTGATTGGTTAAACCCAAAACAAAAAAAATAGAGAACGGAAAAGTAGAAATAGCTAAGAATAATATTTGACCCTACAAACTATTACTTACCAGTGTGTCCACATGGTGTCGAGAGTGAATTTCATAAAAAGAGAAACGTTGTTTGCATGGAAATAAAATAGATCCACACTTAGAATAACACATGGGTTGGTTGTGGACAGATCGAAACTCCTATAGTGGAGCCGAATGACGATATCTCTATGTCGAGAGGGAAAAGAGAAAATGAATTGTGGATAGTTCATTTCACCAAATGAAAAACCCTAAGTAGGGATCACCATTGATTCATCAAGAAAAATTTGGACCATTTGTTACCATTCCCCACCCCTGTCATGTGAATCCATGGGCTCACGTTTTCCTAGGCCAATGTAATCGGTCAATGTGGAAAGAAGGTGGGCCACCTCACATATATCCAGTCACAAAAAAATATACAGTTAATAGTTAATCCATGTTCACATCAATTTTATGAGTTAAGTGTAGAAATTATACAAACAATTTTTATACCAATGGATTCAATTAGATCATGCAATATGCTAAAGCAATATACTGAATCCATGTACAAATTAATTGTAGAAAATAAACACAATCACCAATCACAAGAAGTAAAGAATAAAGAAAATCATACCAGAACACAGATATTTTCCCAGGAAAAGGTTACTGCTCAAAACCCCTCGTTATTCTATTGTATATTCACCAAGGAATCATGAAAAAATTACAATGAACTCTTCTCACAAGAGTCTGCTACACCCTCACAATTGTCTCACACTGATCCAGAACAAATCAACCAACACTTAGCCAATTTTCAGCCTCTACTAAGCTTGTCTTGCTTGCACAATTCATGTGGATGCAATCCCTATTCTTTAGTAATTTCAGCCTTCCAAAAATACGCAATGCTCATGGGAAATCCTATACGTGTTTTACTACATGCAAGTAGCCTACTAATTAAAAAATTGATAGTTAACATCCCTTTAACTTTGTCTCAACCGAGTCTCCATTAGAAATGACATGCATGCAACTATTAATAGTAAATCATCAGTTACATGAAATATCATTGCATGTGAATTAAATCTTATTTAATTCACTTGACCTCTCACTGGTGAAACAAACATCTACAACTAGTTAAACTGATTTTAACTCAATTAATCGATTTAACTGATTTCTCATGCATTAAAATAATGCACTAACTACAAATTGGACTCAATAACTAATAGAACCACTTTGCATGCCTCGCCAACCACCCTCAACTTGAAATTCATGAGCTAACTGAGTTTATCACACTCAGTTAACTATTACAAGTGATTATGAGATAAGATTACATTTTATTGTCCAATTTAATTATGGGAAAATTAAATTAGACACACATTTCTTGTTGAATTTTCAACACTCTCCCTCAACAAGAAAGCGATTATCAGCTACCCTGATCTTTCCTCTATGATATTCAAATTTTCTCTTGGTGAGCACCTTCGTCAGAATATCTACATCCTAATCTTCTGTGGGAATGTTATGATGTAACATAATGCACCTCTAAAAAAAATCTCTGAGATGGTGGTACTAGATGTCTATATGCTTGGACCTATCATGGAATACCAGATTAACCGAGAGTTTTATACAACTCCGGTTATCACAATGTATCACTACCAGATCCATCTGATGACCAAACAAACCAACCAAAATATTCCTCATCGATATGGCCTCACATGTAGCCTTATTGGCTCCCATGTACTTTGCCTCGGTTGAATTTAGTGCCACAGATCTCTCCTTCCTTTTTTAAAAATAACTGTTGTCGATCCTATGCTGAAGATCTCTCCTGTTGTGTTGTTTTTTTCTAATGGAATGCCTGCCCAATCTGCACTGGTGAAGCCTTGAAGCTTCACTCCCTCTATCTCTCTATACAATAATCCATACTCTATAGTTCCTTGAGATATCTCAAGACATGCTTCACTCACTTCCAAAAGAGCTCTGTCAGCTTAACCATATATTCACTAATTTGGTTAACTGCATGGCAAATGTCTGGCCTGGTGTTCACCAAGTACATGAGTGAACCCAGAAGTTGCCTATAAATAGTAGCGTCCACTACCTTACCAGAAGTAGCATCCTCCTTTCTCCAGTTTCATGGAAGAGGAGTCCCCATGGGTTTATAGCTCTCCATGTGAAAATTACTCAGAATCTCTTTGACATACTTTCCTTGAGAAAAAAATAACTCACCATCTCGCTACCATATATCCAAACCAAGGAAATATTGCAGGAGTCCTATGTCCTTCATCTCAAACTCTCTTGCAAGATCCTCTTTGCAAGAAGTTATGAGCTACTCAACACCTGTAAAAATTAGATCATAAACATAAATTATGATAATAAAGAGATTACCATCAACCAAATTATGGTACAGGTTCACATCCTCTTCACTCTTCGTGAAGCCCAGCCGACGAAATGGCTATCAATATCGGTGTACTAAGCACAAGTTGCTTGCTTCAGCCCATAGAGTGCCCTCTTTATTTTGCACACATGTGGCTCTTTTTCAAAGGTCTCAAAACCTTCTGGATGCTCTATGTACACTTCTTCCTCAATAACTCCATTGAGAAACATATTATTCACATCCATATTATGTATCTCCCACCCCATCTGCACTGAGAGAGAAAGGATAGATCTAATTGATGAGTACCTCGCAACTGGTGCAAAATTATCCTCATAGTCAATCCCCTCAACTTGTGAGAATCCTTGGGCTACAAATCTAGCCTTGTACTTCTCCACACTCCCATCTTCTTCCTGATTCACCTTATAGATCCATCTAGATCCAACCATTAATTTCCCAACTAGTCTTGGGACAACTTCCCATGCACCGTTCTTGATGATGGAGTCATACTACTCAACCATGGCGTCGACCCAAATTGGTTGCTGCACTGCTTCCTAAAAAGAGGATGTTCTATCACAATAACATTTCTCATAAGAGCCTTGTATCCAGTAAACCTAGCTAGAGACTATCTATGTCTGTGCAATGATGTAGGTGCTCCTACATGTTTTGCCACATCAAGTCTCGATCTATCAACTTTTGTGGTGCAGATTCTACCATGTCTAGTGGATGGATCTGCATGAGTTTTTTCTTCCACTCCATGATCCTCTGCATGTGGCTTCTCCACACCTTGAGGTTCATGATTTGGAACCAACAGTTCCTCATCTGCATGAAAATCAAGCTCCCTCTCAAGGCACAATCACATGGCTTTCTCCTCATCAAATTTTATATCTCGTATCACAACATTCATCGTAATGTTTGGAAAATACAACCGATATTTGTGGGGAGTATCATTGCACCCCACAAATATCCCTATCTCAACTTTTAGTTCTAGATTCTTCCTGGAATATTTGATCACATGGAAATAGATAGATGAGCCAATAATTTTAAAATATGAAACATCAAGTTTCTTACCAGAAAGATCCTCCTCTGGTGTACTCATGCCAAGTATCTGATGAGGACTATGGTTTTGCACAAATAATTTTGTGTTGCATGCCTCATCCCACAGATGCAAAAGTAGGCCTTGATCATGCAACATCGCTTGTGTTGCACCCACAATTGTTCGGTTCTTTCTTTTTGTGACCCCATTCTGTTGTGGGTTATGAGGTGAAATCAAATCTCTCTGAATTCCTTCTTTTCTATAGAATTTATTGAATTCATTGGAGATGTACTCACCACCATTATCATTCCTCAGAGCCTGCACATTCTTCCCCAGGTCTTTCTCAACCAGTGCTTTGAACTCACAAAATTTCGAGAGCGTCTGATCTTTCATCTGCATGAAGTAGATCCAACACTTTCTATAAAAATCATCAACAAAGATCACATAATACATTTGATTTTCCATATAAGATGTAGAAAATGATCCACACACATCTGAGTGAACTCTCTCAAGGATTCCTGCTACTCAGTTCTCCTTCTCGTGAAAAGTGGCCTTTGCATACTTGCCCATAGTACATCCCTTGAATGTGTCTATATGTGCAAGAGTACCCTTAGGAACCCCAGTATATTTTTTTTGCATGAACTTCAAGGCTTCATGGTGTAGATGGACTAATCTCATGTGCCATAACTCACCCTCATCTAGGCTCACTACTTTGTCTTCTTTACCCATCAATGTTGCACAACCATCTACATAAAGTTTGAAGATATTCTTCACACGAACCCCAATCTTCTTGGCTTGTCATGTGGCTTTGTGAGGAAGGAATGCTTTCCCTTCACCAAAAACCACATCATAACATCTATCCTCCAACATTGAAAGTCAAACTAAATTGTCTTTCAAGCTCATTACATGCATGACGTATTTTAATAAGGGTTTACCTGATTGTCTCTGGAAGTAACTATACCAATCTCGATAGTGTTATACCTCCCATAATAACCCATTTAGATATGAATTTGAAGATCCTTCTTCTCCAATCTAATGAAAATTTATTTCTCTCCCATCATGCGGAAAGATGCACCACTATCCAAGTACCACACTGATCCCATGAGCGAGAATTCCAACTCAAATTGCGAGGCCAAATACTCATGAGGTGTAGATCCTAAAGCCTTATTGTTCTTCTTCTTCTGTGGACAATTAGTGTCATAATGGCCATGCTTGTGACAGTGAAATCATCTCACTTTGGACATGTCACGCTTCTTACCTTCTTTTCCGGTCTCAGATTTGGAATACGATTTGATTCTCTTCCACATATTTTCCTTACCAGCTAAGGTACAATTTTCCTCATCATTTGTCTTAGATGAGGATCCATCCCTGGTATTTCTCCTGAGTCCATCTTATACCAAATCTGACCAAAGTCACTCTAAATCTGGTAGCTTATCCCTCCCATTGACAGGATCTTGATAACTATGCGAACTCTTGGGAAGGCCTAGAAGATCTAGGCTCAACAAGTCATCATCTGTTACAGTAATTATGACACTCCCAAGCTCATCTTGACATTGGATGAACTTGGTTAAATATTTCGTAATAATGTATCCCTTCTCCATTTTTATTTTCCTTATCTTGTCCTTCAGTGCCAATTTTCTATGGTCACTTCTACTCTGAAAAAGATCTATCAAAACTTTCCACATTGCATATGGAGTCAATTTTCCATGAAGAATTGAGACAATGTGGTATCGCACTCCCTCTATTAAGATCCTCCTTTCTTTTGCAACCTTCTTTTTCCAAGCATCAAGAAGAAAGACATATGCTCTTGTGGGCTTGGGAATGTCATTATCAATGATTTTTTTCAACCTGTTGTCCTCTAGAACTACCTCCATCCTGTCTTTCCACGCAATATAATTATAACTTCCCTTGAGTGCATATTCCAATCTCCAGACATTGAAATCTATCATGATCTGCCTATCACACCAAAGAATATTTATGAAAATTCGAATGTTATTCAACACAAACTCAATTTCTTCTCCACTATATTGATTTCTTTCGCTTTGATACCATGTAGAAATTATACAAACAATGTGTATACCAATGGATTCAATCCGATCATGCGATATGCTAAAGAAAGATACTGAATCCTTCTACAAATTAATTGTGGAAATAAACACGATCGCCAATCACAACAAGTAAAGAAAGAAGAAAATCAAACCACAACACAGATATTTTCCCGGGGAAAGCTTACTGCTCAAAAATCATTTATATTTTATTGTATATTCACTAAGTAATCATGAAAAAATTATAATGCACTCTTCTCACAAGAGTCTGCTACACTCTCACAAGTTTCTCACATTGATCCGAACAAAATCGACCAACACTTAGCAAATTTTCAGCCTCTACTCAACGTGCCTTACTTACACAATTCAAGTGGAATGAAATCCCTATTCTTTAGGAATTTCAGCCTTCAAAAACTATACAATTCTCATGGGAAATCATATGGGTTTTTTAGTGCATGCAGGTAGCCTACTAATAATACAACTGATAATTAACATCCCTTTAACCTTTGTCTCAATGGGGTCTCCATCAGAACTGACATGCACCATGTAGCTGTTAATAGTAAATCATTCGTTACATGAAATATCACTGCATGTGAATTGAATCTGATTTAATTCACTTGACCTTCCACTAGTGCAACAAATAGTTACAACTAGTTAAACCGATTTTAACTCAATTAATTGAGTTAGCTCATTTCTCACGCATTAAACTAATGCACTAACTACAAATTGGACTCAATAACTAATAGAATCACTCTACATGCCTCACCAACCACTCTCAACTCGAAATTCATGAGCTAACTGAGTTTATCACTCTCAATTAACTATTACAAGTGATTATGAGATAATATCACATTTTATTGTCCAATTTAATTAAGGGAAAATTAAATTAGACAGACATTTCTTGTTGAATTTTCAACATTGAGGAAGGAATTTGATTGTATGCAAATATGATTATTATGTTAAGGTGTCATATTATAAAGTTTTCATTCAAAGGATCAAGTAATATAGTTCCAGATTCATAATAGGGGAAATGGATGGAATCACCCATCATATATATGGTAAACAAAAATATGTATAAACTCATATGAGGCACAAATAACATTTCCCAGAAAAAATCAAGTATTACTTATTCTTGGATTGGGAAAACCAAGGTGTGTAAGAGGTCAAACATAATAATTAAGGCAACTATGTACCAAATTAATTGGAAGTTTGAATCATGGACCTGAAATATTGGTCCAAGACTTATGGAAACAATTTAAGAGCACACTTGAACTATATTATGAGAAAGAGACAATGTAAGGAATTAAATTACTCAAGCTTACTAACATTAAGTGTAAATAAATTTATTTGGTCAACTTTTATTATAATAATGTGTATCACCAATGATAGAAAAGATATTTGGAATAAAAAATAAATAGTAGGGGTTTTTGTGGATTTTGAGGTACATTACATGTGGTAATAGAGTTGTAGCTTCAACATTGATTCCTCTAGGCTAATCCATAGCCGAAATTTAGTAATGTCACTATGTGTGCTACACAAAGTTAAGAAGAAAAGAAGATGGAAATTTTAGAAGCATTTGCTACATATCTTGGTGAAGGAGAGCATATCTAGGTGTATTTAGGAAATGATTTTTCACCTTGTACAACACAACTATTAGCATGCAAATGTTAAATTCAAAAGTTTGATTAAGAGAAATATGTTTAATTTGTACCGAAAATGATATGCTTACATCAAAATGCATAGATATATGTGTGTGTTAAGTACCTGTTTGTGTTTTAAGAGAAGCATTATTTTCATAGGTAGTAGGTAATTGTTTAATCATAGGAAATGATTAAAAATATATGGTAATATGCATGTGTTAAATATATCTAAACTTAATTCCTAAATGTTTCCAATATTGATCATGAAACAACATACACCAAGTCTAATAGAATGTAGCATATGTTGATTAATTTAAGAGTTAGAGTTTAAAAGTGTATAAATCTTGGCATAAACGTTATTTTATTGGTGTGTGGATATACTCTATGGGTATATAGGTAGAATTAGTGCATCTCACATATCTACGATTTCCTATAACAATGAATTGGGATGGAAACATTGATTAAAAAACTTATATGACATAGCAAGGATTGTGATTGCATGAAAGGTTGCAGGGAACATAAATATAAAAATACTTGTGTAAATGGGTGAAATTGCATGACACCATATACATGATTATGTTGTTCTAATGTGATTATGAAATGTATAATTTTATAGGGATGTATTTTTTTACAGAATATAGAAAACCTAATGATTGGTATGGAAAGAACATATTAGTACCCAATCGCTTGTGATAACTAACTATAAAATGAAAAAAATTGCCTTAAGAGGTAGTTCCATATATATATATATGAAACTAAAACTACTCGAGTGTACTATTTTGACCATTAGATGATAATATAAAAGAGAATGAAGTAATGAAATCTAAATATTTTATAACTAGATAAATGTTATTTAAGGACAACAATCAACAATATGGAAATAATCTTTGAGTACATGCTTTGGAAAATAATGTGTGGAGCCACGATGAAGTAGACCTCTCTCTCTCTCTCTCTCTCTCTCTCTCTCTCTCTATATATATATATATATATATATATATATATATATATATATATATATATATATATATATATATATATATATAAGAGGCAAGTAGGAACCCAAAAACCAAATACTGAGCATACTTTGTAGAATCCATATTTATCATCGTTGATAGAATTTCTTGGCTATACCAGTTGAAATATAGGTACAAAAATAATTAGGAATTCAAAAGCTCTAGACCAAAATAATGTTATATATCCAATCAGAGTAGTAATAGTATAATCTAAGGCAGAAGGAAATGTTAGGAACCTTGAACAATACTAATAGGGGGGGTGAACCAACATTGTGCCTTATAACCAATTTTATGAAGTTTTCACCTTTGTTATGACAAAATCCAATTCATTTATTCATTAGCCACATTGTATATGAGGAGATCCAAATATGAATTGGTAAACCACATGAGAAACTACTACATAAGTAAAAAATTATTAACCATAAGAAACAAATCAATAAACATAAACATGATATCAACAACACATCAAGGGACAATCACACATAGAGACACGAGATGTAGATTAGAAACCCAAATGGTAAAAACCATCATCGGTAGATAGTCTTCGTCATTTTCTTTTATTATTATTATTATAAGGTCTTATTTCAAATCTAAATCAATTACCACCACTAGTGTGCAAGCCACAAATTTTCCATCATGCAAGTTCCTACTCCCTCTAGGCCATTACCTGTATGAAATTTGTAGCCTACCAATCCCTTGAATTTATAGGCCACCACCTGCTCAAAGCCACCACTCCCAATAATTACAACCCATCCACCACTAGACTATCCAACAACCACAAGATGTAAGCCACCACTCCAAATTTCTCATACCACTATCTGAAGGATGTTGCTACACCCTAAATATGTAAGCGACCACTTGCTTGGAAAGCCACCACTCACCACACTTAAGGCCCCAAAATTCAAACTTCTTTGTGGACCACGTTTCATAATGTTTGATACTGGATGCAGTATAAAAAATCATAAAAAAATCATGGATCCCATTTTCATACTAGACCCTTACAAACAATAATCTCATCAACAACTGAATCAAACACCCAAAACACAACCCCCTCCAACACAATCAATTTCTTCAATAAAACATTAGCGAATACATTAGCCCACCACAATAAAATCTACTAATCAAAAGTGAAACTCAATAACTCTGCAACAACATACAATAGCCATCACTAACATAGTAAGGAAACCATACAAAACTCATACAATGAGTCTACAACAATACTCTCTCCAATAAAACCCATACAACACAAACACATCAAAAATCTAAAATATGATCTAAATTATCTATTGCAATAGCTACAACAATATATCTCCTCTCAATATCAACAAAAACTAGGAGTCACAATATAAAGCAAAATATTTTAAACATATAGATATTTGTAGCCCCATCATCATCTAAAATGTGCTCCAAAAATAAGCTTTGGTCTCCTCTCTAACTCTGCAAAAATGTAGCTTGTTCTCTCATACAATCTCACTCCATCTAACCAATTCTATTTCGAAATATGGAATTTTATAATTTATGGAAGTTGCAATAAAAACACAACACTAATCCTCATCATCTAGAATTGATCACATTCTACAATTATGGTTAACTCAAGTTGACTCTCTCCACTAAAAACCATGAGAAAATATCCTTGTAAATGCATGTAGAATTCACTAGGATGTGAATAAAATATGGAAAATTGAGTCTAGAAAGGGTAACACTGGTCATCCCTTCGGTAATTATGTTACTAATTCTCTTTTTTGTCAGGTGACCCTACCCATGGTTTTGCACATGGATTTCACACATGGTTTTTGGGCATGATGGATTTTTGCCATGGTATTTGTAGATCCGGTCAAGGGAACTATGGTTATGTACTAATCCAGTGTTAGTGGATTAGGGTTTACTAATGCTTTGACATGTATATATATATATATATGAAAAGGAATATAATGAAAAATAAATCTGGTATGCCTAGCTTTGGGATCGAGGGGAAAATCTCTGTGTATATTTGTTTTAAGTTCTTGCCATTGTAAATATTTTTCTATTTTAAGAATTCATTTGTTGGTAATTTTTTTACAGGGTCAAAATCTTCACTAATGCGTTGAGAAACTGGATTATAACACCAATTTTCAACTAGATATCTACGTTACCTTGATTTCAACCTAAAATATTAGTTAACTGTGCTCCAAATCATCCTAAACTTGATCCTTTATACTTGCAAATATCTCCCAAGCCTGTATATTATATGCAACCTCATGTCAAGCCTTTGATAATCATGTCAAGGCCTCCAAACTTGTTGACATCAATTCCAACACAATCACTTCCTTATCTGAATCCACACGTTGACACTTAGGTAGGCATCCTAAGTCGAATGCCATCCAAAATTGAATCCATAACTGAGTCCTTAGAAAAACTCCTATGTAAACCAATGGGATCTTAAGGGCTACCAAAAATAGGTTTACATTAATTTCAAATATATGTTATGAAATCAGCTCCAAAAATAGAAGAAAAGAGAGGTAAATGCCTTATAATTAAGCCACTTCAAGGGGAAACCTCATTTACATTACATAAATGAACAATACTTGGATGATACAAATGAAAAAAACTTCTTCTATGTATAGGAGTCCATGGGGTCACAATATAATCCTAGCTGACCTAACAATAATAATGTAAGGGCATGATAATAACAATATGGGGGTTACAAGGGTACAACAATAACAATAAGGGGGTTACACTAACAACAATAAGGGACTACACTAGTAATATAGGGACCTAACATGCCCCTATCCTTCAAAAAAGTATTATCCTCAATGCTTGAGTATCTCGGGATGCTTCTGGATAAGATTCTCATCCTCCCATGTAGAATATTTAGAGGGTAAATTCTTCCACTTGATGAGATACTCTGAAATTGATCGATTTCGTAGCTGTCGAGTTCTTGTTTCTATGACCACTTCAGGTTCCAATATGGATTTTCCTTCCTCATCAAGTTCTGGCAATATTGTTTGAACAGGAATTTTTTCACCTATAACCTTATTTAAGCCTGAAAAATGGAAAACTGGTTGCACTCGCGAAGAAGCATGAAGCTCCAATATGTATGCCATAGTACCAATATTTTGCAACACCTTGCAAGGACCATAGTAATTTGGAGATAATTTATTATCCTTCTTAGCTTGCATGAGGGACATTTGTTTGCAAGGTTGTAGCTGTAAAAATATCAAGCCTCCTAAATCAAAACTTCTCTTGTTGCGATGTTGATTTGCCTATTGTTTCATTTTATTTTGTGCCAAATTTAGGTTATCCTTTAATATTTGGAGAACTTGTTGTTGATGCTTGTTGTGATCTTCCACTGCTTAAAACTTATAATTTTCCCTTAAATATGATGTGATGGACGGTGGATGATATCCACAAAGTGACATAAATAGGGTCATTTTTCCTGCAATATGGAAGGAAGTGTTATACCACAATTCAGCCAGGGGTAACCACTTGATCCATTGTGTTTTTTTATTAGATACAAAACCACGAAGATATCCTTCCAAATATTTGTTCACTATCTCAGTTTGACAAAGGATTGAGGATGATAAGATGAGATATGAGCTAGTTGAGTAACCAAACAAGAAAATAATTCCGTCCAAAAATTTCCACTAAAAATGGGATCTCTGTCAACTACCACCATGATGACACTTTTTTCTTTATACTTAGGTAAAATTGTGATAAAATCCATTGAAATCTCCTCCCATCATTGACTTGGAATGGATAAAAGTTGTAGAAGATCCGAGGTCTTAATTGTCTCAACTTTATTTTGTTGGCAAACCAAAAATTCTGCCACAAACTTTTGAATATCCGATTTAAGGCCATCCCAAAAAATTCTTTCTTCACCCTATGGTAAGTTTTTAAAAATCCTGAGTGTCCTCCTAACGGATATGTGTGAAATTCCAAAAGAATATTTTTTTTAGTTGGGAATTATTGTAGATATATAAGCGATCTTTGTACCATAATCAATCATTTTTCCAACTAAATTTATCGAATGTACTAAGATCTTACTGCAACTTTTGTATTAGTTTCCACACTTATTCTTCCTTCTTCCATTCATCCCTTGCTTCAGTTATCCAATCTGGTTGGATAATAGAAATGAAACAAAGCAATGGTTCCAGCTCTTCATCCTTTCTTGATAGTGCATTTGCAACAACATTTAGCTTTCATTTTTTGTAGATGATTTCAGAGTCCTAACCTAACATATTTGTGACCCATTTTTTATGGTCTTCTGAACATAGTATTTGTTCCAAAAAGTGTTTAAGACTATCATGATTATTTTTTACCTTGAAGTGTGTTCCCATTAGGTAAGGTTGCCATTTATTTAGTGCATGTAGTATTGCCAAAATTTCCTTCTCATAAATAGATTTCTGTAAATACTTTCCCTTGATTGGATGACTTTCAAAATAAATGGGTCTTCCTTCTTCCATTAAAACAACACCAATTCCATTTCATGAGGTATCACATTCCACAATAAAGGTTTTTGTGAAGTCTAGCATTGCTAAGACTAGTGCTAGGCACATTGTCTCTTTAAGATGTTCAAAGGCCATAGTTGCTTTAGGAGTCCATGAAAATGCATATTTCTTCAATAATGTTGTTAGAGGTGTTGCTATTCTCCAAAAATTCTTAACAAGCTAGCGATAATACCCTGTTAACCTGAGAAATCCTCGAAACTACTTTATGGTTGTGGGGAATTTCCATTCCTTAATGGCTTTAATTTAGTTAGGGTCTACCATAACACCCTCCTGAGATACAATATGACCTAGATATTCCACCCCTTGTACTCCAAAGAAACATTTGGAGGTTTTTTCATATAATTGTTTCTCCTCCAATAGTTTGAGCACCATATAAACATGTTGAACATGATCCTTCCAAGACCTATTGTAGATTAGTTTATCATCAAAAAATACTAACACAAATTTTCTAAGGAAGGGTTTGAAAATGGAATTCATCAACCCTTGAAAGCTAGAAGGTGCACTGGTAAGGCCAAAATGCATCACCAAAAAATCATAACGACCGTCATGAGTTTGAAATGTTTTTTTTTCGGAATATCTTCAGTCTTCATTCTAATTTGATGATATCCTGAATGAAGATCCAACTTGGTAAAATAAATTGCTCCATGTAATTCATCCAATAATTCATCAATCACAGGAATGTAAAATTTATCTTTAATAGTGAGCTTATTGATCTCCCTATAATCTAGACACATGCACCATGATCAATCCTTCTTTGTGCACCAATACAACTAGAGAAGAGAAAGAACTTTGAATAGGTTGAACTATACCATCCTCTAACATTTTTGCAATCATACGTTCAATCTTTTGTACATAAGGATATCTGTAAGGCCTACTATTTGGAGGAACACATCTTGGAATCAAATGAATAGCATAATCATGATCAAAAATAGGTGGGAGTCCTAGTGTATATCCTCTTATTTTTAAGTTTCTTGTTAATTTTATTCCTCTTCTGGACAATCTTTGTAAAATAATTTCTTCTCACCACACTAATGACCTTTAGTGTATTTTCTCTCACAACTGTATCAAATCCCTTTTTCTCTTTTTTCATCCAATTGTTGTGGTGTCATATTTATATTTTGTGGAAGTTTCGAAGCACCAACACTTCCATATTTATAGATGTGAGTGGTAGGCTTCCTTGCTGCCATGATTTTACATTCAATTTTTCTTTCCAGCCTGAATTCCTTCTCCAATGAATCAGGTTCCCAAACACGAACCTCATGTTGGATGTTATCCTTTAAATTCCCTATGATGACATCAATCCTGTGTTCCTATGGAATATTTGTTACCCTTATATTCAATTTTCAAAAGTCCTCAATGTGCTCCACCACTGAACCCTTTGGTTTGAGATTTATCAATTGGCTAAATAAGGTGTTTCTCTTTGTATCCTCATAATGTGCTATCATTTCCTCTATAAAAATTTACCAAGTGATAATAGTTTTACGGGAGAAAATCCATCGATACCATATAAATGTATTTTGTTCTAAATATAAAGTTGCAATGAGTACATTTTGTGTGTTTTTCACATTATCGAGATCAAAATATTGCTCTATATGTAGTATCCATTTTACGTGATCCTTGACATCAAACTTACTCATATCTATCTTTGGAAAATGGCGGGTCTTCCATCCAACATTCAAGTTTAGGAAATCATGATTAACATTTATTTTGTTCTCATCATGAGTTTCCTCTACTATCGTTTCGCCATTAGGAACCATTTCTAGTATCAACTTTGTCAAGCCTTCCATGTCTTCTTTTATATCATTCTTCATGTCTTCCATTCCATTCTTCAAAACATCAATCTTAGCTTCCATGCCTTTCTTCAAACCCTCCATATTAGCTTCCATGCCTTTATTCAAACCATCCATCTTCACTTCCACTCCTTTCTTCAAAACTTCCATTTCATTTTTTGTTTCTCTTTGCGAGAGTGAAATTTGGTGCACTTGCTCTTGTAATTTTGATAGATCACGTTGCAATTCTTCATCTTCATGAGTCATAGTAGAGTATTATAAAAACTTAATTGGTGTTGAATTGTTTTTAGGGGGCATTTTAGAACCCAATAATAATATCTATGCTTTAATATGCCTGTGGAATCACTTCAAACTTATTTTTCAAACAAGACTTATGCAATTTGAAAAAAATACACACCTTTTTCTTGCTTTTGAGGAGCTCGATATTGAAACTGAATTATCTCTATAATTGCGGATCTTCAATATCTGCAATTTGGTCTTGTATTAGGCCTCTAAATATTCTTTTGAATGCCATAGGTCTAACCTGATTTGGATATTTCAAGGAAATGTTATGTGAAATCTCCCACAGTGACCTAATCATGGATTGGTTCAGTAGAGCACACTTGTACGACGTGCCACGTGTCACTGTCTCTTCATTCGGCTATGAAATTGATACACAAGAAACTACATTCTGTGAAATTTCAGCCACCTTTTACAGAATTCCAATTTGATGCTCAGAGAGAGAGAGTTATGATAATTTTCCCAAGGTCACCTATTTTAGATGAAATTTAGGAGCCTGCAAAACCCTTAAATTCCACAGATCATATCTCCGCAAATATTGCGAACCAAGATATGAAATTTTTATACAAAGTTCCTCGGTATTTTGGCTTCGTGTGATCCAAATTTCAGTTTCTGACTAGGCCATCCCCCAGTGGGAGATTCACTTGTCGATCAAGTCTTTTGACTGGCTCATGCACGGGCTCTTTTCCTTTAGGGTGCTTCTTTGGATGGAGTCTCCAGCACGTGGCTCTTTGATGGCTACTTTGGTCGCAATAACTGCAATGAGTCTTCTTCCTCCATGCATGCTTAACAAATTTATTTTTTTGTTTTGGAGAAGGATTTTTATGCCTCATCCTCCTTTGTGTTGCCATTATTTTCCGAGACTCATAAATAACATGGTTATGTAAACCACAAAAATGACAATTTTTTTGATGCCCTGATTTACGACCATGATTATCAACATTATTTTAATGAAAATGAACTATGGAATAGTGAGACTTGTTATACCTTCCCTGGTGGTCTCTGGTGTGATCATGGTGATGTGGGATTGCCTCTGCCCTTTCACTGCAACATGCACTTCCATGGAATGATGGTGAAGTGTTCCCATCAATACTCTTCCCTGGTGAGTTCAGCAGTGTTTGTTTGCCTTTGATGTCCTTCGAAAATCCTCCTTCAGAATATCCCAAACCTACATATCGGGGTATCTACACAACCTCCAATGTTTGGGTGATGCCTTGGCCACGAACTCCAAGTCCTCCTCCTATGTACCCCATCTTGGTGAGGTGTCTCATGTCAGTTGCTGTAATGGATATCTCAACACTTCCAATAGAAATGATATCAGGTGAAGATTAAGTCGAAGATAAATCAACACTATTTACCTCAACTGTCGATTTTGACATAGGTGAAGAAGGCTTCTCTAAGCCTTCATTGTGCTTCACTTCCTCCAAGGCCTCTATCGTGGCTTGTAGCTGAAGATAAAATCATTGTTTCTCCTCTTTATCTTCCTGTAGGAGTGCCTTCAATGCATTATGATCTAGTTGAAGACTTTCGTTTTTTTGCTTCAATTCTTCCAACACCTTTATCATGGCTTCCAATTGAAGTTTCAATCGATGTTTTTCATCCTTCTCTTTCTGTAGGAGTGTCTTGAATTCAACATTATCTGGTGCTTGTTTCTCATAATCTTCATACAACATGCCCACTTTCCCAAACACCTAAGCATGGTATCGCACATATATTTGACATTCTCCATTGCTCAATTTAGCACACGTTCAATGGTCCATGTCTGCAATCCAAATCAAGAAGAAGACTACTCTGATACCATTTAATCCAGGTAAATTTTTCATACCCTTTAACCAAGAACTTTTACTTCAATTGATGTGTTAGAATCTCATTTAATCAAAGCGTTAATGAACATAAATGAACATTTTCATGCTGTAAAGAAGAGGAAAATAGCAAGAAATCATATTACAAAGATGCAAGTGGTTTAATAATGGAGTTCGTCTAGTGCGGACTACGTCTTTGGGCCTCGATGTCTCGATGGTTTTGGCCACTTCATTCAATGTTTTAAAGAGTGAAGATGTACATGGATGATGTTTTATTTTCATACAAGGAAACCAACCCTCAACATGAGTGGGAAATTCTCTCATGAGACGTTCCGTTGCAAGGAAATCTCACCCATAAACTGACCTCCTATCAGCATGACATAAACTCAGACATAATGACTATGAGTATCCAACCAACATGGAAACAGAGGGATCTCAATCAAACGTACATGTGATAATGAGTATACCACCAACATGGGAACAAAGTGATCTCAAACACAAATGACAATCCATGATAGGAATTACATCTCATATCAAGAACAAAAACAAGATCCTCCATCAAACAACAAGCAGGGATTGATACAGCGGAATGCATATCATAGCAAAGAGACAAAGAAGTACATGAAATCAATAATTCATATACCTCACACTGAAGATCACTGAAGAATAGGTTGCTCCACTACTAGATATGAAATCACCATCACAATCGTGGCATCAAAAAGCATGAAATCGACTACTCACTCACTGAATGCAGACACCTGCAACTCCACTTTGAAAAGTGGCTGAAAAAACATAAGGCTCAAATGGAAAATATGATTGTATCGCTGAAATTGTGTCGTCGAGAGGTGTGGGATTGACTCTCAATTTGCTGAATTCTGACAAAGTGAAAACCTGCGCCTTAGGGAATCTTTTAGATTCCCCTAGATTCCTCAAAGATGCTGCTCCATAGGGAAATTAGAAATATACAACTCAAAACAGGAATCCGATCTCACCATTCAAATCCTTGTGAAATTTGAGAAGAATGAGTATAAAGTTGACCTCATTCTGACACCAGAAAATTTCGGCCTCCAAGGAATCTTAAATATTCTCTAAAGGTTCTTAAAGATTCTCTTCCACAAGGAATTTGCAAAACCGCTGCTCAAAAGGAAAATCTAGGTGCACCATCACGTTCCTTGTGAAATTCTAGTTAAAATGCATATAAATTTTAATACATTATGAAAATTTTACCTCCTTGAGATCAAAAGATTCCCTCAGGATGAAACTGGAATCTGTCTCGAAATATGTGTCTGCATATGCACTGATCTACTCGTTGCCTCGAAATTCATGGCTGCACTTCTACTACCTTGGTATGGGCACATGTGTGAAAAACTAAGTTTATATAAAAAATTTGCGCTAAGTTTAAAAATCCCAATGGGCTGGAAAAAAAAGGAATTGGTTGGCGAGGGGTCGGGGGGTCAAATATCGCCCCTCCCAAGATTTAATTCAAAAAGGCACCTTTTATTTTTTTCAAGGAGGGTCATGTCCGCATTGGGCGGCCCTCCCAATGAACTCCACCATTTTTATGACTTGTTATGGTTTAACGTGGGTAGTGTTTGTTTATATACCATATATATATATGGTATGGTATGTTTTTTAAAACATATTCGTTGTTTTTTTTTTAACCAATATAACCATAAATTTTTTAATATAAGATTCATTAGGTTATATGAATTTATAAAAAGTAAGAAAAATAACTATTTCAATATGCTTTTTGTTATTTAGTTATTAAAATAACTATTTTATCATTTAAATGATTTTTTTAAATAATCATTGTTTTTTTAATGATTTTTTGTCCTTTTGTGCAGGTTGAGTACTAATGGAGGGGCACCATGTGTTAGGGCCTGGTAGGCTACTATGTGGGTCCCATGTGCTCATTGGGATGCCATGTGGCATCATGTGTGCCCCACTTCCCTTGTTTTAACAAAACTTCAAACTTCTCTAACTTCCTCATATGAGCTCGGGTTGACGCGTCGTTCGCACCGTTGCGATGAAGAAGAAGAGCTCTTTAATCTGAAACTGAGTTTGTTACCTTCTTGAAACTTTCAATTTCGAGCCTTTTTCCAAGCTAGTGGTGTTTGAAGATCCATCTAGATGACTAGATCACCAACCTCCACAAGTGATCCCTCCTTGATGTTGTTAGCCTTTCAATAAAATTACTCCCTATTATTTTTATAACAAGGTTCTGTTTCAAGAGATTCTATTTTAACTCTGGCGACTATCTCTGTAATAGAAATAGGTATAGGGAGTTTGACTGTATGAAGAGCTTGATTCTCCATACGAACTTCCATATCCTTTTCAGTAAAGATATGAAATTGTGAAATATATGGCATATGTGTGACATCCTTCTCCACCTTTTCGCGAGTCAAACTCACAGGAAACAATTTTTTCTCACACACAAGTTAAAAAAACTCATTCTCTGAGCTACACAATGTTGGTATTTAGAGACATTAACCATTAAACAAGAAAGAAATGCATAAAAATGAGAAACTGAAATAACACACATTAACACAAGGAATTACGTTGTAAAACCATGAAAATATGAGAAGGAAACCTCCATGGGGAAAGGAATTTGAAATATCATTACTCAAAACATTTCTCCAAGTTACAAACCTCTCGGGAAATCACCAATTAATATGGGCTACCTCATTACATAACTTCCTCTCATTATAAAAATTGACTGAACAACAAAACAAATTTACCCAGATAATTACATCATACATTAATTGTTGTCATTTTTCAACAATCTACATGATCTGAATGGAAAGTGACATCTACCCATGGTATTTATTCACCCATGGTATTTATCCACCCATGGTATTCATCGAGCCATGGAATCTACCCATGGTATTATAAGTGACATCCACACATGGTAGTCATACACCCATGGTATTTATCCACCCATGGTATTGTAAGCAGTATATACCCATGGTATTCATTCACCCATGATATTTTACCCACCCATGGAATTTACTCGTGGTATTGTAACTAAAAAAGTACTATAAGTAAATACTCACATTTTGTAAAAGGATAGATTGTCCACCATAATTTAGCTTTCACAATTATTCATTGTTTTAATAAAAAGTTACTTTGTGTTTTATTTATAGTGTGTTCTCTCTTCTTTCTGGCATTCTAATTTTTTTATATCTTGTGGACCTCCCCCACCCCCAAAATCCATTTCAATTTTTTAGATTTTGGGGGCTCCCCCCAAGATTTGGATCAGTGGTATCAGATTCACATTATGAATCCATGGGAATGAGGGTTTAAATCATATTTCAGTTTCAATTTTTTGCCGCAAACTTAAAAAAACTTCATACAAGTTCCATGATGTCCACGGATCACTTTCTTCAACCAAGTGGGAAGAATTTTTAAATTTTGTTGGGAAGCGAGTTTGTAAATCATGTCTGAAATTTTGGGTGAAAATTTTACAAAAACCAATAAAATATTTGGATTCCTTGCGAAAAAATATGAAAAAAAAAATTGATCGAATCAGAGTTTGGATGAGGGAGATACTGCTGATTTAAAATCAACTATGTTATAGAAATGTTTCTATTGGAAATTCGTGGAAAATGAGTTTCCTATCATTTTTTTCATTTTATGTGAAGAATTTTAGGAAAATTATTGCATATATGAGCTCTTGAAAAATTAGCAGTTTAAAAAATAAAATTGGTCAAATCATTGTTCAGATGAGGGAGATATCGCTGGTTTAAAATCAGCTATTTTTCAAACAAATTGTGATGACGAGATAGTTGCAGCGCGAATTTGGGTTTCAAAAGTGTCTAGATAGTGATTTCAATCACATGGGAAGATGCATAATTGACATTCTATTCCCAAAAATAGGTTATAATAATGATTTTGAGAGTTATATTGACCAAATTATGAAAATTTTAAATTTTTATATCTAGAGTAGCTTTCAGAGTGGGTTCCCTTTAGAGACGTGCCCTCTCACCTTGCTTTAGTAGGCACCTATATCAAATTCATCAATTTCAGCATAGTATCATCCTACTTGGGTTATTTGGAGACATTCCATCCCACCCCACTGTGTGTAGGAACACGTTACTTCATCAACAATCAACATCCTGGTTATTGGTCAATCGCACAAAATACTTGTTATCAAAGTCCATTTGCTAGGTCGCACGCTATTAATATGATAGTTGGTCACAAGAATTAAAGGGTATATTTATCCTCAGGTATTCATTTTTCATGCTTATGGATCATCTACAAATCCACACTTCATCGAAGTCCATTTTCTAGGCCGCACACTATCAGTATCACAATTGATCACAAACATTACAACGTATCTCTATCGTCAGATATTCATTTGTCATGGTTATGGGTCATCTAAAAATCCACACTTCATCAAAGTCCATTTTCTAGGATGCACACTATCATTATTACAATTTTTCACAAGAATTACATGGTATCTCTATCTTCGGATTTTCGTTCATCACAGTTATGGGTTAACCACAGAAAACCATTCTGTTTAGTGGCTCTTCATATTCAACACATGATTCTCAAGAGGTAAGTTCATGCAATGGGGGCCATTTCTTCTTAAGGAGGGAGGAATGATCAGAATGGAAAGTGACATCTACCCATGGTATTCATTCACTCATGGTATTTATCCACCCATGGTATTCATCCACCCATGGAATCTACCCATGGTATTGTAAGTGACATCCACACATGGTAGTCATATACCCATGGTATTTATCCACCCATGGAATTTACTCATGGTATTGTAACTAAAAAAGGACTATAACTAACTAGTCACATTTTTCAAAAGGAAATATTGTTCACCACAATGTAGATTTTACAGTTATTCATTGTTTTAATAAAAATTTTCTTTGTGGTTTTATTTACAATGTGTTCTCTCCTCTGTCTGGCATTCTAATTTTTAATATATTATGGGCCTCACCCCAAGATCCATTTCAATTTTTTAGATCTTGGGGGCCTCCCCACAAGATCCGGATCAATACACCTTGACAACAATTTTCCTAATTCCTTGCCCATGCCCATTCATCATCTCTTTTGCAAGCCAAAAGAATTCAAACACCATCGTAGCTTCTCTAATAAAAATGGCTTCGTGAATATGTCTAAAGGATTCTCCTATGTATGGACCTTCTTGAGAGCTACTTTTCCACCGTCGATCACATGTCTCACAAAACGTTACCTTACATCAATGTGTTTGGTATTGTTGGGATAAGTTGTATTTGTAGCCAAATGAATAACACACATGATGTCATAGAACACATTCACTTTCTCTACCATCCTTCCAATCTCATCAAGTAGACCTTTCAACTAGATTGCCTCTTTACAAGCATTGGAAGGAGCTATATACTTTGCTTTAGTAATCGACAAAGTAAAAATTTCTTGAAGCTTTGACATGTAGCTAATTGCTCCACCTACAAAAGTAAAGACATATCTTGTAGTAGATCTCCTCTTCTCCAAATCAGCTACATAATCAACATCCACGTATCTATAGATTGATCCTTCACAACCATTAAATATTATGTAATAGCCCTGGTTAAAAATCCATGTAAAAATATAGAAGACCACAGTGATGGGGCACACATTCCAAGCTAAATGGCAGGAAAAATTTCCTAGTCAGGTGTCAATTCAGTTTAATATGGCTAATGAAATTGGCAAAGGAAACGGAAAAAGCTTCGGAAACGCATGAGGTATTAATTGGCATTTTATTTATGAAAATAATGGAAATTAGGAGAAAATGGAGGTGAAATGTCACATGTTGCATGTGTGGAGGAAAATGAAGGAAAATAATGGAAAATGAAGAAAATAAAGGCCTCATTAATAAAAAGGCTTTTGAGGATCTGTCAGTAAGGTTTTGATACCTTTTGTCAGTGCATTTTTTAGAGATCTCTCATTATTATCTCTCTCTCTCTCTCTCTCGCTCTTAGACACTTAGAGTTTCTTAGAACAAGAAAGGAATGAAAGCTAGAATAAGGATGAATCAATCAATGAGGAGCATGAATCAAGTAGCTACAACATGATTCTTTGCAGATATTGATGCATGTATGATTTCCTTGCTATAATTTGCATGCATGGTATTGCATGTGGTTCTTTTGTGTCTTGGCGTGGGTTTTTACTAGGCGTGACAGTGAATTCATCCTAGCCAAGCCATTTCTGGATAACCATGGTGTTGTGGAGTTATCATGTTTGGTTTAGCTAGATTTCTGGATGGATTCGAAGCTAAGTGAGGTGACTATTCGAATGATTATGGAACCATTTCATATGTTGCCTTGGTTTAGGGCCTAGTAATCCGGGTTTGGATTGCGGTAAACCTTGAGAGGTGATTTTCTTTCCATTCAAGCCTAAGAATACAAGGTTTGGGATATATGATAAAGAATGGGGAGTATGTCACGATTTAGGGCATAGTGACCCTTGATTCAAACTTTGGGTTGTGGTAAATCCTAAGAGACTAGGAGAAAGTAAAATTATTAACAGTTTCGGCGGAGAGAATCTAGTGATATCCATACTTGTGTTGACCTAGTGATCAGGTGTAGATCACAGTAAAACTAGTTATCACATGTTTATTTTGTTGGACTAGTGATCCAAGATGGATCATGGTAAAGCCCGATTTTTATTAATGAGGGTGAGGTGGTTTAGCCTCAAGATTCTCTAGTTGGTTCTTTTGGCTTGAGTCCCACATTCATGCTTGGAATATGGCACGAGGGTGATTGGATGAAGAGAGTTTTAGCTTAACCAATCTATGGTCGGGTGGAACATGAAAGTCCCATCTCTGGTTGGTTTTTACATTCAGTAATAAAGAGATCATTCCTTTGGTATTTCCTATGCAAATGTACTGGTTCCTATTTTGAATCTATTATTGTTGTATCCATTGTATTTCTATGGTTGTTGTGTTGGTTATAAGCATGTATTTTATCATTGATGATGTATGTCTCTCTATATGTTTTTACTTGTAAATGAATTTATCTATGGTAAAATATATTGTATTGCAGCTAATGATGTAACAGAAAAATGCTTCTTAGTGATTCTTAGATAAGTATGAGACCCCTATGTTTAAATATGTTATTTACACCTGTAGATTCAATGTTTGTGACATGTTTAAGAAAATTATTTTCATGGCTATGAGGGGTCCATATGAGTTCTTGTTTATGTGATTGATTTTGCATCATTTCACTATTGTTATTTAACATCCCTTAAATTTTCATGAAGTTCTGGGTAGTGGCCTCAGATCTTGGCCTGAAAAGGTGGCTCAAACCTGAACCCGCAGACACAAAAGTAATAATTTTGGGCCCTAGCCGATGGAAGCCAGTGTTATGCCTATGATATAGTTTTCTAGCCACTTAAATGAATTGATATGCCTGTGGCTATGGCTCAAAGGGGATCAAAAAGTTAGTATGACCTAGGGGTAAGAGGCTTGAGTCGCTAGGTTACCTCTTAGGGGTGTTGTGGTTGTTGTAGAAGGTTTGTAGGTTGTGATTTCCATTGGTTCCACTTCCTTTAGGTCACATAGGAGGTTGAATATCATTATAGTAGAATCTCACCATTTGTTTACCCCAGTTGACTGGTTACTTAGGTAGATGTAGGAAGGGGGTGTTACAGAGTGGTATCCGAGCATGGTTTCGATCTATATTATTAACATGCAGGTATGTGATTCATGGATGTTGTAAGCATTAGGGTTACTTATATGTATGTCATTCTATTATTATGGTTACATATTTGATAAATGAAAGTTGATGAGTGTAGTCATATGAATTATGGTTATGTGTATTCCTTTCATTCCATTGATTTTATGGTTACATACATGATAGATGTTGCGTAATTAGTGTGATCATATGTACATACATTGGTTAGTCAAGCATGGTATTAACTTGATGACTATGTTATATTTTGTTGATGAGTATGTTATATGTTAACTTGTAGCTAGCTCAATGATTATGTTATATGTTGTTTATTAGTGGGGTATATCTTAACTTATTGTTGTTATATGTTAGTTAAATTGATTATTAGGGTTATTGTATTAAGACCTTGATGTTATATGTATCATGCTAATTTGGATTGGCCTAGGAATATAGTTAGGGTTATGACATTGAGTTATGATTCGACTTATTTGTGCTATTATGTCATACTAATCTAGGTTGACTTCATGTCTATTATTTTTATGCATGAATGATATTTTTTATGAGCTTGTGATGTGAACATGTTAGTTAGTTACTGTTATCGATATCATGATCTTGTTTGTGTTTGAGCTAATGTGTTTAGAATTCATATCATGCTAATCTAGATTGATTTTACACACAAGATAACCTCCCCTAAGGTACATTAAGGTATGTGTTTTTTATGTCGTATACTTGGTGGTGTAATGTTTTATTATGTCATCTATTTGGTGTTTGAGTGATTTCATATCTATTACAACATCTAGTTAATTTATTTAACATTCTATGTTTGCAAGTTTTTTGAATTTTTTATATTTAAAAACATGATATGAGTATATGTGTCTATAAGATTGCATGAAGGAATGATCTTGTTTTAATATGGTTTTTCCAATGCAATATGTGTTGAGATAGTTGATATGTACTTGAGTGTTAGTAGGTCATAGTTGTAGTATCATGTATTATGACTAATGAATGTGAGTTGATTATTTATTATGACATGGTTATTAGACTTGGTAAATGTTGATTTCAAATTAATAGAATGTTTCCTTGATATTTGGAGTATGTGGTTGGCATGTGTGTTCAACTACAAGAAAACGTGATTAGCACATTGAGGTAATATAACTAGTATATTACTATATTTAATTATGCATTGATAGTTATGTGTTTATGGTAGTATGATGTAGGGGGATTGCATGAAGAAAGAGACAATTATGAAATATTGAAGAAGGCTCAGGTTAAGCTTTCCATGGGAAGCATTGGGAACCATGGGGATTGAGTCATGGTGGTTGTTGTTAGTCTTGTGATTTTGGTCTTTTATGATTTGTTGTGCTTGATTTGAGGTATTGATTGCATCTAGTTCATGATCATGCCACTTTGTTGCAGTGTCATATTGCCTTGGTTTAATTGTTTTCTCTTGTTCTTACCTTTTGATTGAGAGTATTTGGAATCATTCGGGAAAGAGGAAGTTAATGGATCTCACGGAGAGTTGTGTGGTACCCAACAGGTATGTGAAAGAGACGAATGAAGCTCAATGCATGAGTAAGCACATCAAAATGTAAGAATATGACAATCATTGGACTGGTTTGGTCCATTGTGGTAAATGGACGGTGGTAGTAAAGAAATCAGAAAGGCAACAAAAAAGGTAAAGAAAATGGATCTGAGGTGTTAGATGCCTTGGCTATGTTGGGAACTATGGTTCTCAATCTTGTGCATGTTGTGCAAGAATAAAGGAATTTCTCTTAACCTAGACCTTATGATATATAGAAATTTTGTTGTGATCATGATTATGTTGATGCTTATATATGTATACATGTATGTATGTCATGTCTAAGAGGGTCTTCATGGATCACGGTTGTTTAATGCTAAATTTTTATATGTATATATGTGAGTATGTATGTCATTGTATGATAAGATGATGATTATTTTATGCTAAATTTTATATTTATGTATGTATGTATTTATCTCTGTCACTGTATGAAGGGGTTTTCAAGGATCATTCTTGTGGAGGAATGATTTCTTATGCAGGTGAATGGCATGAAGAGGTTCTTGGTCTTATGAGGAATCAAGTGGGAAGAGTAGCTATGAAAAATATACAAGGTTAGTATCATGGAGACATGGATTGATACTATATTCTTGTACTATGCCTATGTTTATGTTATGGACAGGTAATGCTGAGAGATACATTAGTAGAATGAAGACAATGTGATCCATGCCATGCTAGGATAAGCATGGATAAAAGAGAGACACTGGAAGCAAGGTTTCTTGGTAGAGATAGTGTGGTCTACAAATGTGCAATACTACTGTTATGTATATGTTGTGCATGTTGTATATTCAGCGATTGTACCTATGGTGATGTCTATATGTAACATACGTAGTGTTGTGTACATATGATGTTGTATTCTTGTTGTATATATATAGTGTTTTGTATATATTACATATGCATTGCTATGTACATGTTGATATGCTGTGATGTGTACATATATTGCTATGCACATGTTGTATACGCAGTGATATGTACATATGGTGTGGCGTGAATGTTGTACATATGGTGCTATGTACATATGTTGTTGTGTACATGATTGTACATATGGTGCTCTCTGCATGTTGTGCTATGTACATGTTGTACATATGGTGTTGTTTACAGGTGGTGTTATGTACATGTTGTGCATGAGGCGTTGTGTACATGTGGTGTCATGTATATGGCATGCATATGATGTTGTGTACATGTGGTAGTGTGTACACATTGTACATGTAGTGTAGTGTACCTATGGCATTGTGTGCATGTTGTGTAGGTGGTGCCATGTACATGTGATGTTGTGCACACATTATGCAAGTGGTGTTGTGTACCAAGGGTACTATGTATATGTGGTATTGTTGTACATAAGGAATTGTGTGCATGTTGTACATGTTGTGTTGTGCATACGAGGTATTTTGTGCATGTTGTACATGTTTTTCTCTGAGCGTGTGATATTGTTAAGGTGTATTGTGTATTTGTGATATGGCGACATGTATATTAGTTTTGTTGTACTTTGTGTACATATATGTATATGCATATATATTGTGTTGTACTGTACATAAGGTGTAGGTGTATTTGTTATATGTCGGTGTAGGCATATTAACTGGGCTACATTTTACACCAGGTGTAGGTGTATGTGTTGTATGCTGGTGTAGGAAAATGTATTGTGTTATATTATACACCGGGTGTAGGTGTATGTGTTGTATGCCAGTGTAGGCATATGTATTGTATTGTATTGTACACTAGGGTGTAGGTGTATGTGTCATATTCCAATGTTCGTGTATCTATTGTGTGGTGTACACTATGTGTATGTGTATATAGTTTAAAATAAGGCACCGACACTTGTCAGGTGTGGCAACGGATTTCATGTGTGTATAAAAGAATAAAGGAAGAAGTAAGGACCGGTGAAGGATAATTATCGATATTTTATTTCATTTATATTATGCATGTGATCTATCATTCTGACTTATGGCTACATGTAATATATGATTACGGTTTATGGTGATTTCATGCGATTCATGATTTTAATCTATGATGGATGTGTTTTGAGCTAACCAAATGTTATGTGATAGTACCTGATGATTTTATCAAACAACTGGTTGGAATTTTTGTGATAGGAAGTGAATATAATTGCAAGTGTAACTTATTGACAAGCTACAAATCAAGTATTATGTGAAATTATTTTAATTTATTTTGAATCTGATGGCATTTATTTGTTTGATATAGGAAGCATGGAAATTCCTGGTTGGATGGCTGAAACCGACTACAAGAACTATAAGCATCAAAAAAAGCATTTGGAACATACAAAAATATGTTGGTAAATCACTTCAGGAGCAGGGCCATTGTGGGACACTGGTTCCCAATAGTGTCCACTGATTTCCATGATAATTCTATGACTAGTATGGTGGTTTTGAGGCATGGATATGCCTTGGTTTTTATATCTTCTGATGTGAGGAATCCTTGCCAAGGCATGGACTACTCGATATGGGAGTGCTAATGGAACTTGGAATGTGTGTGACTACATGTAAGGGGGTGACTGGATTTCCCAAGGGACTTTGTAGTAGAGAAGGGAAGGTCAAGGATGGATTTTTTTTTTGTCATTACCATTTCCAGATGGAATTAGATGCACCTTTGGAGGCGCCTTAGAACAATGAGCCGATAACTGTTCGCTGAGGGTACAATATCATAGCATTGTAGCACTATAAATTGGATATAGATTTGACTTTGGCAGTGGATTCTAGACATCCTGAGAAGGAGGTGAATCATGGTATTAATTTGAGAGTGGAGGTGTGAGCCTCTTGATTCCCTTGCTGCTGATATGGGCATCATATCCTTCTATTTTTTGGTTGATAAAATGTTCATATGTGTATATTATTATAAATATTGTATTGATATTGATTTATAAAGCTCCATAGACAGCATGGTAATTTTCTGGTTGAAGCGAATGTGTGCAAGTATATGTGGTTTTTATTGTAAATAGCGTAATGAGTTGTGTTATAAATCTCCAGTAAACAATATGTTTGTCATGTTTCAGTAGTGGCCATTGTAAATACTGTAAAAAGTTATGCTATAAATCTCCATAAGCAATATGTTTTGTTTTTCTGGTTATAGGTGTCATTGAACATCAAGGACAGTGTTCCCCCAAGGGGGAGGGTTTTGTAACAACCCTAGTTAAAAATACATGTACAAATATATAAGACCACGGTGACAGAAAACGTATTCCAAGATTAATGGTGGAAAAGAATCCTAGTGGGGTGTCACTTCGATTTATTATGGCTAAGGAATTTGGAAAATGAAATGGAAAAGGCTTTGGAAAGGCATGAGGCATTAAAATTTTATTTATGAAAATAATGGAAATTAGGAGAAAAGGGCAGTGAAATTTCACAGGTTGCATGTGTCAAGTAAAATGAAGGAAAATAATGGAAAATGAAGAAAATAGAGGCCTCATTAATAAAAAGGCTTTCTAAGGATCAATTGGTAACCTTTTGCTACCTTTTGTCAGTGCATCTTTTAGAGCTCTCTCCTCTCTCTCTCTCTCTCTCTCTCTCTCTCTCTCTCTCTTCTACACTTAGAGCTTCTTGGAGCACTTTCACAATGGAGCAAGAAGAAGAAGGAAGCAATAAAAGAGGATAAGGAATCAAACAACTACAACAGGATTCTTTGTAGGTATTGATTTTGATGTATGATTTCATTGATAGATTTGGAATGCATGGTATTGCATGTGGTTCTTTTCTATCTTGGCATGGGTGTTTTCCAGGTGTGGCCGTGTATTCAAACTAGCCTTTCCATTTCCGAATAGCCATGGTGTTGTGGAGTTATCATGTTTGTTTTAGCTAGATTTTTAGATGGATTTTAAGTTGAGTGAGGTGGATCTCCAAATGATTATGGAACCGGTCCATGTGTTGCCTCGGTGTAGGGCCTAGTAATCCAGGTTTGGATTGTGGTAAATCCTGAGAGGTGGTTTTCTCTCCATTTGGGCCTAGGAATATTTGGTTTGGGATATATGGTACAAACTAGATATTATGTCTCAGTTTAGGGCCTAGTGACCCCTGATTTGGACTATGGATTGCGGTAAAGCCTGAGAGACTAGGAGACATGAAAATTCCTCACGATTTAAGTGGAGATAATCTGGTGATATCTCTGCTTTTTTTGACCTAATTATCAGGTGTATATCATGGTAAAGTCGGTTATGACATGTTTATTTTATTGAACTAGTGATTCGGGAAGGATCGTCGTAAACCTTGATTTCTATTGATGAGGGTGAGGTGGTTTAGCCTCAGGATGATCTGGTTGGTTCTTTCAGTTTGAGTCACACATTCATGCTTGGAATATGGCATGGGGGTGATTGGCTGAAGAGAGATTTGGTTTAGCCAATATATGGTCGGGCGAAACATGGAAGTCCCATCTCCGGTTGGTTTTTACATTCAGTAATGTAGAACTCATTACTTTGGTATTTGGTATGCAAACGTAATGGTTCCTATGTGGAATTTATTTTTTTTGTATCCATTGTGTTTTTTTGGTTATTATGCTAGTTATAAGCATGTATTTTATTAGTGATGATGTGTGGCTCTCTCCATGTTTTTACTTGTAAATGAATGAAAAATGAATATATAGTGAAATAGATTGTATTGAAGCTAATGAGTAAGGGATCAATGCTTCTTAGCGATTCTCAAATAAGTATGATACACCTATGTTTAAATCTGTTATTTACACCTGCAGATTCAATTTTTGTGACATGTTTGAAAAAATGTCTATCATGGCTAGGAGGGGTCTATATGAGTTCTTTTTGATGTGATTTCTTCCATATCATTTTCCTATTGTTATTTAATATTCATGAATTTTTCATGAATTTCTGGGTAGTGACCTAGGCCCTGGGCATGAAAAGGTGGCTCAAATTCTGAAGCAGCTGGCACAAAACCGAGCATTTGAGGCCCTAGCCATTTGAATGCAGTGTTATGCCTCAATATATCTTTCTAGCCCATGAAATGTAGTCATATTCCTGCGACTATGGAACAAAGGGGGTCAAAAAGTCAGTATGACCCAGGGGTAAGAGGCTTCAGTTGTTGGGTTACCTCCTAGGGGTGTTATGGTTGTTTTACAAGGTCTGTATTTTGCGTTTTCCATCAATTCCACTTCCTTAAGGTCACACAAGAGATATAATATCATTGTAGTAGCCTATCATCGCATGTTTATCCAAGTTGGATGATTACTTGGGTGGATTTTGGAAGGGTGTGTTACAGTTCATGCAATGGTCACTTTTGCCTCTCAAATACCAAAGTGCCCATTTCATTGCTCGCTAATGTTCATCTCCTGGATTTTCCATCAACCTATTGACAACTCCAACTGCATGTGAAATTTTAGGTCTTGTAGATATCATCGCATAAATTAATTTTCCTACCACATTTTCATATGGTACAGGAGACATATACTTATTTTATTCATCATTTATATGAATCAAAACTCAAGAAAGCTCAAAATGGGATGCTAATGGAACATTAGCAGGTTTCACATTATTCATACCGAAATTTTCAAGTACTTTATCGACATAATTCTGCTATGATAACCAAATATTACCATTTTCATGTCTCTATGTATCTCCATGTCTAAGATATGTTTTACTACTCCAAGATCTTCATATCAAACTTCCTAGAGAGTTGAGCCTTTAACCTGTTTATCTCTTCCATGATCTTACTTGCAATATGCACATCGTCAAAATACAAGACTAAGATAATTAATATGCCATTGAAACTCTTCAATTGTACACAATGATCACACTCACTTCTAGTATAGTTCTCGCTCACCATGAAGGAGTCAAAATTCTTGTACCACTGCCTCAAGCCATACAATGATTTCTTGAGCTTACAAACCAATATACAATTATGACCTTGTACAAAAAATTCTCGTTGCTCCATATAAATCTCTTCATGCAAATAACCATGATTTTTTTTTGTTAACATATAACTGTTCTAACTCAAGTTCAAGCAACACAGTTAGTACTAACATAGTAGGAATAGAAACAAGTTTTACGTCTGGTGAAAAAATCTCACAAAAATCAATATGTTCAACTTGAGAATAACCTTTTGCTACTAGTCTCACCTTATAACTTTGGATAATTCCATAAAAATTTCGTTTCAATTTGAAGACCAATTTGCATTTGACAAAACTTCTCCCTTCAAGAAGCTCTACAAAGTCCTAGGTTTTCTTCTTGACTAAAGAATCCATTTCTTTGTCCATAGCCATTTTCCATTTTTCGCTATCTACGTAATCCACTGCTTCCAGATAATAAGAAGGTTCCACATATTCAATAATAAATGCAATAGACGAAGAAAAATATTCTTAACTTTTTGACATTCTTCTTTCCCTTGTAGAACTTCTTAGAGTGACTGGTTGTTGAACTGGTTCTAGAACTTCTACAGTTTCCTTTTCATCTTCTTCACTTTTTTCTTCAGAAGTCTCTCCTTCCTTTCAAATTTTTGGAAAAGGTTTGGCCTCCAACTGAATTTGTTACTTTGGCGATACATGTTCCTATTAAAATTTTACAAGATATGATTTTAGAAGATAATATTCATCAAATGTTACATCTCTATTAATGACGTTATTACATGAAGAAAGATCCCACAACCTGTATCCTTTAACTGCATAATCAAACCCAAAAAAGACATAATTTTTTTCTTTTTGGTCTAACTTTCAACACCGAAACTTTGGAATAAGAGCATATGCATCACAACAAAAAATCCTTAAATCTTAATAATCACAAGACTGACCCTACTAAACCTCTTTAGGAATTTTAAAATTAATAAAAAGAAAAGGTGATTTGTTTACCAAATAACAAACAATAGTTACTTCTTGTGCCCACAACTCCTTCTGCAGGTTAGCATTATTGATCATGCTTCTAATTATTCCCATAACAGTATGATTCATACATTCAACAACGCCATTTTCTGAGGAGGATAGACAGCATTTTTATGGCTATCAATCCATTCATCCTTACAATATTGTTCAAATTATAAGGAATTAAATTCACCGCCATTTTAGGTTCTTGAAAATTTAATTGATTTGGTTGTTTTCTTTTCCAACATAGTTTTAAATTGTTTAAAAACATTAAATACATCAACTTGTATTTTTAACATATCGACCCAAAATTTATTAGAGAAATAATAAATAAATGTTAAGAAGTATAATGCACCTCCATAAGATACAATAGGAGATGGTACCCAAAGATCAGAATGAATATAGTCCAAAATTTCTTTACTATTATGACTTCTAGTTTAAAATTTATGTAAACATTTTTTTCCATACACACAATTTTACAAAAATCCAACCTCAAGGATTTCAAATCAGGAAGAAACTTATGATTCATTAGTACCTGAATACCCTTCTCTCTTATGTGACCCAGCTGTTGATGCCATAGGTGAGTATCTTTTTCTACCTTCTCAGATACAGCTGCTGCCTCACTAACCTGAGTACTTCCTTTGAGTCTGTATAGGTTTTTGATCTTCTCTTCCTTCATAACAACCAGAGAACCTTTCGAAACTTTCAGAACTCAATTTTTACCTCTAAAATTGTAACCTTCTGAGCCCAATACTCCCAAGGAAATCAAAATTTTCCTCACCTCAAGTACATGTATAACATTATTTAATGTCATAGTTGTACCATCATACATTTTAATTTTTACATTTTCCATCCCAAGAGTTTGAAAAGATACATTACTACCCATAAGCACAAAACTACCATTCACAACTTCATATGAAGTAAACCAATATCTCTGTGGACTCATGTGATGAGAAGCACCTAAGACTAACAACCAATTTTCATAATTCTGAGAGACATTGCAAATAGGTAAATCTTCATCTACCATACCTAATTCAATAGATAAAACTTCATCAATTATCCCTGAATCAACTATATTTTCTTCCTTCTTTTGGTTTTCAACGAATTCCTTTCTTTTCCAACAATATTTCTTGAGGTGTTTTATTTTTTTGTAGTACCAAAATTTGGCTTTACACTTCTTGCATTTTTATTTTTACCTGGAAGAACTCCTTACTTTCTCCCCCCTTTCCTTTGATTGACCTTTCACTACCATGGCTTCTGGTGGGTAAGTTTCAATATTGGACTTCCTTCGTACTTCTTTAGATAACAGAGCTCCCACAGCTAAATCAAATTCCAAAGATTCGGTTGTGCTCAAACTGATAAAAGTCACAAAGTGGTGCCAAGACTCAGGAAAATAACACAACAAGGTGATAACTTTATGTTCTTCCTGAAATTTAACTTCCATATCTGACAATTTTGAAATAAGTGTATTAAAATATTTTAAGTATTTTGCAATTTTAGTATCCTCCTTCATCTGAAGGCTATATAGTTGCATATTCGAATAAATTTTGTTGGCTAAATATTTGGTCATATACAGTGCTTCCAATTTCAAGTATCTCATAACTTTTCTAGCATACATAACTAATTTTACGTAAATTTATTTTGTTTTAAAGAAACGTGAAAACAAAAAAATATATTACTTATAATTTTAAAAATAAAGTAATATCTCTTTATCACAATTATATAATTTTAAGCACTTAAATTTATATATAAGACCCATTATTTGTGAGATAAAGAAACCACCTTAAAAATCTATATTTAAATTTTAATATTAATTTCAATCACCTAGGAGAGAACAAATTACAACAAATAATTATAATAATATATTATAAAATAAATTAACACACACACACACACACACACACACACACATATATATAAGTAATTTCTAAGTTTAGTAAAATTAAATAAGGGCTAGGGTGGGGTGACAATTTCTTGTATATCGACCTTGGGTAAACTCTCGGGTGCAAACTCTCGGCCGAGAGTTTGTAAAACTTCCGGCCGAGAGTTTAGCCGCACAATTAAATGCAACCTATGGTGGTTTAAACTCTCAGTCGAGAGTTTGAAATTTCTCAGCTGAGAGTTTAATAAATGTCTTGCCTAAGAAATTGTCTCAGCCGAGAGTTTTGATCAACGAAAAACCCAAAAAAATCTGCAGTTTTCAAGAACCTACAACTTTGGAGGGGAAGAACACCTACAAGAAAAAATGTTATCTTTCGAACCTAGTACCATTAGATTCATCTCTGAATCTAGTTTCTAATTATGTAAGATTTGTGGAGTTTCATTAAAAAGTTCAATTTATTATTAATTTTATACTAAACTGTGTCACTAAGGAATTTCATTGTTCTGAAAATTGCACTGAATGAAAATTCAATAACTTTAAAATGGAAACACCAAAAAAATCAGAAAAATTATACTGCAATTCCTCTCCCTGTCATCTTCGAAAGGGTATTCTCATTTTTATTATTGACAATCACATTGAAAAGAAAATCTAGGGCTCATAAAATGTACTGAAACATCACCATTTTTTGTGTTCGTCCATTTCAAAAAATAATAAAAAATAGTGATTTAATCTGAAAATTATTGAAAAATAGTCAGTGCACTAGTGAAATCTATTTATAATATGATGATATGGTTTATTTCCAAAAAATGAATATCCTTCCCTAAAAAAGGTTAGGGTTCAAAAAGTGACTATTTATGCTTGCCTGAAAATTTCAAGTATATGCAATGAGTAAAAACAAAAATTACCCCTCTATATGTCAATATTTTTTTTTTAAAAAATATGATTATGGAGGTAGGACAATTCTATACAAATCTTGTTTTTATGTCAAAGTGTAATTTGCATTGAAAGTATGAGTTTAGTGGAGTTGAACTTGAAAAAACATAGAAAAATACAATTTTCAACATCAAAAAAGGGAAAAAAGTGTTTCCCAACTTCACATTTTCACTATAATATCTCCTCCTACCCCAACACCTAAGGTGGTGGTGGGGAATATATTATACCTAACACATTTATGTCTTGCATAATATCTCCATTGAGCCCAAGGATACGATGGGAAGAGATTTCTTAGAAAATGTGTTTAAAAAAAAACAATATTCATAACTATAATAACAAAATAATATAATAAAAAATAACAATAAACTAATTTGGAAGCCCCATAATTGGCATATAATACTCCCTTCACTGTGGGATAAAGGAACCCTCAACAATCTATATGTATCTTAATTCTAACCATTAAATATTTTGAAATGAAAGAAGATGGATTTATAATGATTCTCAATCATTTGTCATACTCAACCTCATTTCATTTTAGTAAACATTCTAAATTTATATATATAATTACACTAATATGCATGTCTTACATGTTTCAAATTATATAACACTTTTTTTATCAATAAAAATTAGGTGCATGATCAAGATCTCTTAATTGTCAAATATTTTTCATTGAAATAGAGAAATGACATTAAACTCAAACCTTTGTATCCCTTTTTCATTTTTCCCTTTATAAATTATACTAAAGTAAAACACATTTACCACTTCTTTATCAAGTTCCCTTCTTCATGAGATGACATTCAATATGTGTCTCTTTCTATTTTTTCCTTGTTTTCTTTCCCAATTTTGGGTTTTCCATTTTTATTTAAAAAAGAACATGTTGTCGACTCATTATTGGGCGTAAGGCATCCTATTTACATTTGAAGTAAAAAATGTCCAAATAGAAAGCCAATTACCATAAAAATTTAAACATAATAAATGCATTTAAATATTAGAAAAGAAACAATGACCCATTATAAGTATTACATAACACATAGAGATTTTTTTTCTAGAAACCCTTAACAAAGAAAACTAACTATCCTTTGAGCTCCACCACTCTTATGTTTTAAAGTAAAAATTACAACAAGTTACAATGAATATCAACCATAGTTCACAATTAATACTATTACATTCATATTTCACTTCATTCTTTCTAATCATGAATCATGATTATCTCATCATGTCCTTCAACATTACATCATGCTCTATTTAAAGACATATAAAAGCCATAATTTGTAGCATCTCAAACAAGTATAGTTGGCTAAATATTATTGTTTAATTTCATGGGAACCTTAAAATTCATAACCATTTATCGACTTTAGTCATTTTCCTTTTAGAATACTAATTGGCCTCTAGTCTATGTCAACTATCCACTTATTTCTGGTTGTGATCCATTCCACTCTTCAAGTTGAATATCATCTTTTGCTGGTTTCTCGACTACCCATTAGCTTTGACTGAGAGAACTACTATTAGGCTATACCATCCACCCAAAATCTTTACCATCAACTTGTTGTTCTCAACTGATTTTTTCCTACTATACCATCGACTAATTGAACTCTAGTCAACTTAAATTACCTTGAAATAGTACAATGCTTCCAAATTATTTGAATTTTTGTATTCTTTGTAAGTTACTCCTATGCTTTTAGTGAACCGGGGATCATAGGCGTAACTCCTCCCCATACCAACATAATTTACTAGTGCTCACCAACTTTTTTAGAGAATATGGAACATTCTTTACCTTGTATAATTTTCCAACACTTCTTATTCTCCACCATGTTTCTAGTGAAATGGTACCATATATCAATATATTTGTCCTTGAGTGAAGTTTTTGAAACTAGAATACTTCCTTACTTGCATTAGTGGCTACAATGTATTTATCCTCCATGCCTGATAATTCCACAACTTACTATCTCTTATTCATCCATCTAATAGCTTTCTGAAACATGTTTTAGCACATATCTCCTAGTCGACCTTCATTTTCCTAAATTGCTAGCCAAGTTAGAATTGATTAATATTTGTAAAATTAATTCATTACCATTCTCAAGTCCCTCATGGTAGTATATCACATAATCAAATGATATTTTGACACAATACCAATGCTCTTTTCCAAGTGTTTTAATGTATCTACTTAATTCTCCCAGAACACGACCTATATTGATTTGAGTATAAACAATTGCATGCATCAAACTCATTACAACACTTTTATTTAGATCACGAGTTATGTCCTCTATTTATTCTTGTGTATTTTTGTGATACCTTTGGTGTAGTTTATTTTATAGACATGGTTATTCTGTATTTAATTGTAAATTTTGTTTGAATTTTTGGTCGTGGGGCCATGACTTAAGTTAATGCATTTATGTAAATATTTTGATGATGAATAAATTTTTTATTCCTTTTGGGAATATTATGGGAAATGGCATGTGAGTAATGTGGCCTTCCTCGTGCTCCAAAATTTTTTTAAGTGGTTAAGCCTAAATGGTGGACCTTCCCAAATTCTATTATAATTACTAGGAGAAATATTGCAACAAAGGAAACATTAACATAATGGGAGAGAAATATTATGTTGTGTTGGAGGATAAGCTTAGCTAGAGATAAATTATAAGTTGGGTAAAATGATAAGCATAGGAATAGTGGGAGAGAAAGGAATTCCTATGAAGGAAAAATATTTAAATAAAATTAACTAGAGAGAAACACTAGCTTAACTAAAAATAAGACATCTTTCCTATATTTTAAAAAAGGAAAAGCCCAGGAAAAAATTTGGGCAAACCTTAAAATAAAGGCATAGCTAAAATCCTTCTAGGAAGAGAATAAATAAATACAATTAAGAGGAAACACCTTGGATAAATTTTGTCATGGAGAAAGCAATAGGGAAGCAAGGATCCTGTGCTCGAGGGGAGTTGCTGGTATCACAACTCGTTGGTGAGGAGGAATTTCCCCACATCATTCTCAAAGAAATTAATTATAGTTGGGGAGATAATTTATTATGTATCGAAATTGCATTAGATCAGTTGGAAGTATATGTTGAATTTTATGCTATGTTTTTTGGAAAGTAGAATTAATTAGATTTTTTTCCAGTACTAACCATGGAATAATTACAGGAAAAGTAGGTGATATTTACCATTGATGTATGTATGTTATGTAAAGAAACATACATGGATAGAGCCATGGATGCATGTCGATTGATATATTGGATGACTGAATTTGCATTTTATTATCAAGTTTTAAAATCATATGCATATGTTTAGTAGTAGTATAAATGAAACTATGATAAATCAGTTGCATGTGAGTGGTCACATAGTGATTAAAATAAAATATTTTTTATAGAGTACTAGTAAGAAATATTAACTTGTTAGATCTCTTGAATTTTATAAGTTTAAGTATTTCCTTCTGTCATATGGATCACACCCTTATTATGGATTTTGACTACGTATGGAGAGAAAGGTCAGTCACTAATGTTTTTGTGAATTGTGGTATAACAATCCTTCTATACTTAAGCTATAAATGGAACATAAGACCAATTTTAAAATGACAAACCCCATAGGTAGTTGGGTAGTTATTATTATCTATGAGAGGATGAAATGATTGTAAGTCTAGCAAAACTTGAATTTTGGTTGTTAGTATAGAAAATCAACAAGTAAATGCTTGATATTTAAATATTACTTAAATTATATATATATATATATATATATATATATATATATATTAGCGAGACATCAACATTTAGATACTATATACATTCATGTCTTACCAAAAGGCTTTTACGTAATAAGGAATAATGTGTGCTAGCTAGGAAATTGTTGTAAGAATACAAGTACACATGAGTCAAGATAAAAACAAAATTAAAGATAATATATATTTAAAATATATATATATTTATCCAGTATATTCAAATAGGGTGGGTTGATAGTGTCCATTGGAAGTGGGTTAACCCCGTTAAACAAAACATCATCTGAAAACTAATAATTACAAATAGTGAGGTCAAACTAGCATATCACAACAAAAAGTGGAATAAAGTTTTGAGTGATGACACTCAACGATTTAATATTTAATCATGGGTAAATATGTCCAAATATATCTTCCTGAATAAACCCATTAGAGAGCATCTAATATTTATACAAGTGCATTAAAAAGTAGTATTGGGAAGTTTTTAGGGAGGTGAGAAATAAATTAAAAGTAACCACACAAGTAGACTAGAGAGCGCAAGAGGCATTTTACCTGTAAGAGAATGATGCAGGGATTATGGGTTAAATCAGATCCTCGCATATAAAAAATAAACACTTGCTTCTTTTCTTAAATACTTAAGAAAACTCATCAAAACTCCATTTGCTTCAACTTCAAATATACATAACCAAGAGACAACTTATACAAAAAAATACAGATATATAATAGCATAATAAATCCCTCGGCCAAATATTACAGTGAATGGCCTTTTGGCTCTCGGCCGTTTACAAAAAGCTCTCAACCCATTCCTCACTCTCTGTATTTCTCACGTCCTCACCCTCACTGTTTACATCCTCATACAACCCTCTTATTTAACAAAAATATGAATTTATTCCATTCCATAAAATCCTCGACACAAATCTCAACTAAATTTAAATTAGATTTATTCTAGTTTTTGGCTCAACAAAAATCCCCTATATAGAATTCCCACTCCCTAGATTATCTCCCTAATCCCATTCCACTCTTTTCCTTTAATTATTAAAGTGATATTTACAATTATCCTCACATTTACATTTTTTTCTCTTAATTTATTAAAAATGAGAAAAATAATTAACAAAATAATTTAAAAACCTCACCCCCTATTTTACACAAATAAATAATGAAAATTGAGCTTGATGCTCTTGCATCAGACTCCCAAGGCTAAAATTAACCATGATCGCCTGATCAGGTGTTTCAGATCTTTGTCTTCCTGGATCCAATATCTTGTGTTGCATTGCCCCACTGGCTATGCTTCACAGTATTATGTTGTCTTCCTCTTGCTTCTTATTCTTTGTTTTACTGATGTTGTCTTATTCTGGGATACTTTCATCATTATCCTCCTTTTCAGTTCAATTTCTCTATCCAATAGATCTTCTCCAACATCTGCAATAGAACCTGTACTCACAAAACAATTATTAAAATAAAAAACATAAGGCCTTAGTGCCTCTTTCTCCTCTGGCAAAATTTCAGTATGCTGCTCGGAAATTTCTTCTTCCATCAGCACATCAGTATGTTGATTTAAATCCTCCATGAGACTTTCAGCTATTCCCTCCTCCATATCATTTGTTTCAAGAATGTATCCCTGTTCTGGTTCACAAAAATGAACTTCCTTGATTTTATAAATCATTCCTATATCCTTATCCTCTGTTTCCTGATTATTATTCAGGAAAATTTATGTGTTTCTCTTTCAGCAACTCACCCTGAGTATAGATTGTCTGCTTTTCCAACTTCCTTATTTGAATATCTAACTTTCTATATAACGTAACAATCTAAATTGGAGTAGAACTTGGAAATTTTACACAACTTTACATACCTTCACTTGTTGTTGACCAATCATCAGATGGCCCTTCTTCCTCTACTAAATATTTCCATGGACCCCTCTGTCTTCATTTCTTTCTGAGATCTGGCTATCTCAACATCAATATAAACTGATTTCAGATTCAAATTCTTCTCCTTAACAAACTTCAAAGTTTTTTCAACATCCTTTGATGTACATGCAATCACACACAAATAATTAGTCTTAAAAACATAAGACCTTGTGGTCCAACTTGATGTTTCAGTTATCATATTACCTTTCTACTTTGAATCCTTCATTTGATTCAATTCCTCTGTAGATTTCTCTTCTATCATATCATTACTTTCAGAAAGTAATGGATCATATTCTGGCTCACATATCAAATCTCCCTTTATATACTCTGTAACACCCCCAATTCATGTGATTGCATTTTAAAGTTAGATACTTGAACTTTACATCCGAAGGGGAGTGGACCCCAAAGGATAATTATTTTGTGAATGTAATTAAACATTTAATTAAGGCAATGAATAAATTATTGTGGTGCAGATTGACCAAAAAAATGAGATAATGAGATCACTTGCTAAATTTGTGAGGATGGATGAGGCAAATATTTCCCCACAACCTTTCAAAAATCCTTGAAAGACAGTAAGTTTTAAATTTAGATTTTTGAGGAAAAATATGAATTTCCCCAATGATGAGGAAAGTAGTTGGGAAGAGGTAAAAAGCTGGAAACGCTGAGGAAAAGCATAAAAAAACTTTAAAGAATCCCTAAATTGGGAAGCCTAGGCAAACAGGAAGAAAAGCATCCTGAGATTCTGGACGTAGAATTAGAAACATGCTTTGGGGAACAATAGCTTAAATAAGCTGCTCTTGTACAGATTAGGGGTTAATCTGCTGCAGGAGGTGATCTTAGCTCAGGGGTGAGTTCTGGGAGACAGAAGAACTCTAAGGTTGGGAGGTTGGTCTACTGCACGAGTGGTATGTCTCTGAGAAAAATTGTCTTCTTGTTTATTATGGTATGAATTGGCTACATATAAAAATAAAATTTGTCTCTAGGATATTACATTTTATTAGTCTACATTTAACAGAATGTAATCACCAGGCAGTAACCTGATCACTCTGTATAGTTGTAGAGGAAAATCATGTAAAGTTGAATTCCACAGAATGTTTAAACCCAGGGTGGGTTTAAATCTGACGAAACCTTGTTCTTTCAGGAAACATTGTGAAATTATTTTTAATCTGCTTCTGTTTCCTAGCATAATTTTTATTTCAGCTATCATAGAGAGAAATGGAATTCACTATAGTACACCAGAATAATAGCAGGATATGAGTTAAAACTTATACTGTCTATGAAAGAACAGAGGGAGAATGAATACATAGAGTGCAGAAATTATGAGTAAGCAGTTGAGAAGCATAGGAGCAATGAGTAAATAAATTTCAACATTATACACAGTAGCATTTATGTAACCACTAATTCCCTTGACTATGAGGGAAAATGAAAAGAGTTCAAATCCCATTACCAGCTCTTCAGAACCAGCTACCATCAGACACATAGGTAGATAAGAGCTGTAACTAGATACAAGAAAGTGAGAAGAAACTGGAGAATAGAATTATGCCTGTATAACTTTGGAAAATAGGAAAACATAATCTCTAGAATTTCATACATATTAACCATCTGTTTATAAAGGATAATTGTCTCATAAATTTCCAGCAAGCTTTCCATATGTCTAGACAGATAGGTATAAAACAAGTTCAATGTAACCAAGAGCAGAGGCAACTGTAATAATGATACAAGTACCAAAGTGGAGATTTATAACCACATAAAAGAGTGAACGAAGTGCATTCGAAGAATAGATAGATATATATATAACTATCTGTAAATTCTGATGGATGCAATGAAGAAATCTGGAATGTCCTTAGCATTACCGGAAACAAATATGGTTCAGACGAGCAAATTAAACAAAGCCATATGCCAAGGTATGAAATCATATGCACTATTCATACAGTCCATGTACATTTAAACTATGGCAGAGTATATTAAAATCGACCTAAGACAATCGGGATTACATATCTGTCCAAAATTTTCGAATTACATGCTAAGCCTATCAGGCTGGGGTATATAACTCACAACCCCTATCTCAACAGAACAAATTTCACCGAGCGCCATCCAAGAATGACAATGGTAATAAGAAGAAAAAAAAAAACCTTGACTCAGAGAGATAGTCTCGTTCCTCAAGGAATACTGTGAAACATAACAAGAGAAGCAATCTTTCGATGCCCACGAGACAACGCGTCAGGATAGGGGAAGTAACCCCATAAGTGTACCAACCTGGACGGCCAAGAGACCGATGTTAGCATCCATACGATTGAAAGGGTCACTATCTACTGTCATAAGTATGCAAGAGTCCTCCAAATTTACCTGTAGAAGACAAATTCGACCCAAACTGTGAGTTAGTCATTGCGCCATCGTGGAGAAAGAAGCGAATGAATAAAATAAGTTCGGTATTAAAACCATTACCTGTGGAATGCAAATCTCATACGTGTCGAGCCCTGCAATCGAACAGTGAACAGAGAGGGATTAATACAAATTACCCTCGAGTATAACACAACGAAATCAATAATTATATGCGGAGATGGCACGAATAAGAACACACCTCATAAAGCTCCATGGAACAGGAGACGTCCGCCTGAGGAGAAGCGACGCATGCTACACAAGAGGTATAGAACAAATCAGTCGCAATTTAAATATAACCAGAGAAGGGTCGAAGATAACCCTGAAAATAGAAACCAACCACACCTTGCGCTGAACGGATACCTTGAACATCGAAAAACAAACCAGACGCATTCACCTTACTGATGATTCAATATATATATTCAGAGCAAGCGTATGGCCTTTACAAACTAATTATGAATCATTCAAACCTACAATAGAATTAAAATGTGCGTGGAGGAATTACCTGACCGCGTGTTGAGGAATGAGAGGCACCATGCTTCTTCTCTGCAATGGAAAGTCGAAACCCTCGGCAGAAGTGGAATGGTGCAGACGCAGAGGAGGCCTGCAACTGATTAACGCGGAAAACCGACTTAACTCTACACTCAGAACTTATATAAGCCTTCGCTAAACCACCTGAACCCTAACTGAAAGAGATCGCCATCATCCACTTGGCAGAATCGGAGAAGTTAATCCACAGATCGATGGGTGGCCATGGAGAGTAATATCGTCGGGTAAAATTTATGAGTGCAGATGCGAATTGAATTCCATATGTCCTGTGCAAGTATCAGCGTGGGAGTGGTACACCACGTAGGATGAGTATGCCAGCGACGTGGACTCACCATGTAAGCAAACGAAAGGGCATAAAAACCATACAACACTCAGTTAATTATCACAACACCTGACGTGGATAAAAATCTCACCGCGACGATGCATAGAGAAACCCAAATCTGGAGTAATGATACGCTCTATGTGCATAATAATCCCAATGCCAGTACCATATATTAAATCGATTTAAATTCTGAGGTACCATGATGGGTGGTCATATCAACCCAGGCGTATATAAATGTTGATGCCAAACGCATGGAAAAAGTCCATTCATAATAATATGCACTTCGAATTATATGAAAAATCGATAACCCCAAAGGCTATAACCATATATATAATGTAAACATCGTAACGATGGATATTAGAAGGGTCGAAATTGCCTTGGGCAACGACTCCTACAACTCATTTTATATAATATATGTTCATAGTCCATATGGTTTACGTGTGAATTCAATAATTTCATAAATGGGATATATGACCATTAAGCTAAAGGAGAGTGGCTATACGAGACCTGTGTAAAGAATAGGTTCGTATAAACCATCTCCCTAATTGTAATAAAAATAACATAAGATGAGAGATAGTGGTAGAGGGTGTTATTGCAACATGATGAAAAGAAAACTATCATAGTGAAAAGATTGAAATGTCATAATAACCCTAGGCTCACAAGCTTGCATTCGCAAAGGAAAAAAAAAAATTGGGTGAAATTGGAGGTGTGACAAATGGTATCAGAGTCCAAGTTATAAAACTGGGCTGGTGACATTGTGCTCACGACTGCTGTGTACTCACTGTGTAATTTTATTTGCCGTAGCAACAGTTTTATTTTTGTTGTTTTGTTTTTTCTGTTCACTGACCTGTGATATGTAGTGTACAGTGAGGTGATAGAATGGAAGAAGGTGGCGAAATTTATGTTGATCTGCGTGGTGAACCAGATCCCAATGCGACCATGATGGCTATGTTGTGAAATTTGCAACAAGAATTGGCTGAGATAAAAAGGCAGAATGACTGATTGTCATTAGCCAGTGAGGAGCAGGAAAAGCTCATCAGGGAATTAACCTCACGGAACAGCCAAGAAGGCGAAGGTTTCGGAAAGAGGAAAACTGATGAATCTGATGAGGAAGATGCCATTCAACATCAGAATAAGCAGAAAAAGGAATTACAAGGGGAATTCCGAAAAATCAAACCTCCCTCCTATGACGGGGAGAAGGAGGAAGATGCGGAAGCCTGGTTGCTGAATATGATTAAGTATTTCCAGGTTTATGAATATGAGAGCAATTTGAAGGCCAGATTAGCTGTCTACCAGCTACAAGGTAAGGCTACCTTGTGGTGGGAGGAGACAAAGATGGTGCATGCCATAGATGAAAAGACAGTTACTTGGGAGGATTTCCAGGCTAAATTTAAGAATCGCTACTTGAATGAGCGGTACTATGATGACAAAGAAAAATAATTTCATGAGCTTAGATTGGGACAACTCACTATTGATGAGTTTGTTACTAAGTTTACCAATCTATTAAGATATGTACCTTACATAAGGGAAGAAAAGGCAAAGGTACAGAGGTTTCTGAATTGTTTGCCTATGGTATACAAAGAGAAAATTGAGTTTGATAATCCAAAAAAAATGGACGAAGCTGTTAGAAAAGCTAAATTGTGTTACCAACAGTTCAAAGGAAAAAATGATCAAGGAAAAAGTTGGGTAAGTAAGAATGAATTCAAAGGGAGAAAACAGAAACCAGCCTATCTGAAGAATTTTGGCAGAGATCATCAGTGGAAAAGATTTAGTAAACCCAAAGAAAGTCAAACTGCACAGTCTCAAGTGGCATCGAAACCAATAGATGGAGACAGTAAAAAGGAGGGAACAGTCAGAATGAAGGAGCCCTTGAAATGTTGGGGCTGTGGAGAACCCCATCTTTTGAGGGACTGCCCTCATCGAAATATTCATATGCTCATGAGAGATCGGGAAGCGACAAAAGTAAATGATATAGCCTGAAACATACCAACTATCAGTGCAGCCCTGGAAAATCGACAAGCAGAACATCAAGCAACCATGGTGGAAATGGAGGGTAAGATTTCTGACCTACCTGTTTCTGTTCTGATTGATCCAGGTGCTTCTTTGAGTTACGTTAGTCCAAATATTGTAGAAAAATGTAACTTAAAAACTGAAAAATTTCCACAGTCATGGTTGGTACAACTGGCCACTGGAACAAAAAGAAAGGTAACACATAAACTGCCCAGAACAGAAATCCAATTCAATGAGTTTCGAACAGAAGTGAATTTGAACATTCTGCCCTTAGGGTCATATGATCTATTGATAGGAATGGATTGGCTGGAAAAGAAGAAAGCTTTGATTAATTTTTGGGATAAGACCTTGCATTGTGTAGATGAGGAAGGGAAAAATTTTATTCTCAAAGGGAAACCAAAAACTATTTCTGTAAGACAAATTTCAGCATTGCAATTAAAAAGAACAGATAGAAAAGGATACCAATTTTATGCAGTGCATGTGGAAGAAACAGAACAGAAAACTAAAGAAGAATTACTGGATGCTGTACCAGTAATAAGAGAATTCAAGGAAGTTTTTCCAAAGGAAATCCCTCATCTTCCCCCCAAAAGAGAGATTGACTTCTCCATCGATCTGGTGCCAGGAGCAACACCTGTTTCACGAGCACCTTATCGAATGAGTCCTCCTGAACTTATAGAACTAAAAATGCAATTGCAAGAACTAATAGATAAAGGGTATATCAGACCGAGTGTGTCTCCTTGGGGAGCACCAGTGCTGTTCGTGAAGAAGAAAGATGGAAATTTTAGGATGTGCATTGATTATAGGCAACTGAATAAGTTGACCATTAAAAATAGATATCCTTTGCCTAGAATTGATGATATTTTTGATCAAGTGAGAGGAGCTTCAGTGTTCTCAAAAATTGACTTAAGAACTGGTTACCACCAGCTCAGAATTAAAGAGGAAGACATCAGCAAAACAACCTTTAGAACCAGGTATGGCCACTACGAATTTGTAGTTCTACGTTTTGGTTTGACAAACGCCCCTGCCACATTCATGCACCTAATGAACAGTGTGTTAAACAAGTATTTGGATAAATTTTTCCTTGTGTTCATAGATGATATTTTAGTTTACTCAAACAGTGAAGAGGAACACAAAGAACACCTGAGGATAGTGTTGCAAACTCTAAAGGAAAATCAACTATACGCTAAATTTAGCAAATGTGAGTTCTATAAGGACAAGATCCAATACTTGGGTCATATTATTTCTAAACAAGGACTTGTTGTGGACCCGGAGAAGATAAAGGCTATAAAATAATGGCCAGTACCCGCTGATGTTTCAGCAGTTAGATCATTCATGGGGATTGCCGGCTATTATCGCAGACTTGTGGAGAGATTTTCTGCCATAGCACATCCCATCACTTCCTTCCAGAGAAAAGGTGTCAAGTTTGAATGGATTGAAAAATGCCAAAACAGTTTCGACCAATTAAAACTGAAACTTACCATAGCCCCTATACTGAAGATTGCAGATCCTGATAAGGAATTTGTGGTATGTATGGATGCATGTAGAGAAGGACTGGGAGGAGTTCTTTTGCAGGAAAATTCAGTGATTGCCTATGAATCCAGGAAACTGAAGATACATGAACAGAATTATAGTGCCTATGATTTAGAGTTAGCAGCTGTTATTCATGCTTTGAAAATGTGGCGGCACTATCTTCTTGGGAAAAAATTTACATTGATGACTGATCATATTAGTCTCAAATATTTCTTTTCCCAAACTGATTTGAATGCCAGACAAGCCAGATGGCTGTCCTTTTTAAGCGAGTTTGACATGGATATAAAACATATTAGAGGGAAGGAGAATAAAGTTGCTGATGCATTGAGCAGAAATGCTTGTCAGCATATCAATAATATTGGAAGTAGTGCTCAGATAGATGTAGAAGAATTGGTGAATAAGGCAACAAATCAAGACCCAAATTATGAAACACTTCTGGTAAAATTACAGAAAAAGGAGAAAACTGATTTTACCCAAAACCAAAAAGGGTTGATTTGTTATAAGAAAATATTGTATATTCCCAATGTAGAGTCTCTAAAAAGAGAAATTTTGGATGAGTACCACAAACAACCTTATGCAGGACATCCAGGGTATCAGAAAATGTTAACAGCCCTGAAAAAGAAGTTGTTCTGGCCAGGAATGAAGAGAGAGGTAGCAGAATATTTAAGTAGATGCATGGAATTTCAATTAGTTAAGGTTGAACATCAGCATCCTGCTGGCCTTCTGAACCCTTTGCCCATTGCAGAATGGAAGTGGGACACCGTTTCCATGGACTTCATTACAAGATTACCCAAAACCAAATACTAGCATGATTCTGTAATGGTAGCAGTGGACACTTTAACCAAAGCTGCTCACTTTATACCAGTGAAATCCACCTTTGGAACAGCTCAAGTAGTGAATGTGTTCCTGAAGGAGATAGTAAGGCTCCATGGGGTTCCTAAGGTGATTGTTTCTGATAGGGATGCTAAGTTTACAACAGCCTTTTGGAGGCGATTATTTGGAGGAATGGGCACTAAATTGAATTTTAGCACCGCCTACCACCCTCAGACTGATGGTCAAACGGAAAGAACTAATCAAATTTTGGAGGACATGCTGAGAATGTATGTGATGGATAGACCTTCAAAGTGGGAAGATTTCTTACATTTAGCTGAATTTGCTTATAATAATAGCTATCAATCCTCCATCAAAATGAGTCTGTTTGAAGCACTGTATGGAAGGAAGTGTCGTACTCCTTTGAGCTGGAGTCAGCCAGAAGACAAACTAATGTTCGGACCTGATGCTTTACAAGAAATGGAAGGAATTTTCAAGCAGATACAAAAGAATATCAAGATAGCACAAGATCGCCAGAAGATTTATGCGGATAAGAAAAGAGTGCATAGAGAATTTAAAGTTGGGGAGCATGTATATTTGCGTATTAAACCCAAAAAGAGCACCCTTTATGCTGGGAGTTGTGCAAAATTGGCCCCTAGATACTGTGGTCCCTTTGAATTATTAGAAAGGGTGGGACCAGTGGCTTACAAGCTGGCCTTACCACCCCATGTTAGAGTTCATGATGTATTTCATGTTTCATTGCTAAAAATATATGTGCATGATGTGTCTCACATAGTTGATTGGAATGTTGTACAGGTGGAACCAGAAGGGGAGTTTCTGCCAAAACCACTTCAAATATTGGAGCGGGAAGAAATTGAATTGAGAAGTAGGACGGTAGCAAGAGTAAAGGTGCAGTGGAAGCACTTTACTGCTGAAGAAGCTACCTGGGAACGAGAGACTGAAATGATGGAAAAATATCCATTTTCGTTTGCAAAATAAACTCTAGTAGTTGAATAAAAAAACCGAGGATGGTGTTTATTTTCACAGGGGGAATATGTAACACCCCCAATTCATGTGATTTCATTTTAAAGTTAGATACTTGAACTTTACATCCGAAGGGGAGTGGACCCCAAAGGATAATTATTTTGTGAATGTAATTAAACATTTAATTAAGGCAATGAATAAATTATTGTGGTGCAGATTGACCAAAAAAATGAGATAATGAGATCACTTGCTAAATCTGTGAGGATGGATGAGGCAAATATTTCCCCACAACCTTTCAAAAATCCTTGAAAGACAGTAGTTGGGAAGTGGTAAAAAGCTGGAAAAGCTGAGGAAAAGCATAAAACAGCTTTAAAGAATCCCTAAATTGGGAAGCCTAGGCAAATAGGAAGAAAAGCATCATGAGATTCCGGACGTAGAATTAGAAACATGCTTTGGGGAACAATAGCTTAAATAAGCTGCTCTTGTACAGATTAGGGGTTAATCTGCTGCAGGAGGTTATCTTAGCTCGGGGGTGAGTTCTGGGAGATAGAAGAACTCTAAGTTTGGGAGGTTGGTCTACTGCACGAGTGGTATGTCTTTGAGAAAAATTGTCTTCTTGTTTATTATGGTATGAATTGGCTACATATAAAAATAAAATTTGTCTCTAGGATATTACATTTTATTAGTCTACATTTAACAGAATGTAATCACCAGGCAGTAACCTGATCACTCTGTATAGTTGTAGAGGAAAATCCTGTAAATTTGAATATCACAGAATGTTTAAACCCAGGGTGGGTTTAAATCTGAGGAAACCTTGTTCTTTCAGGAAATATTGTGAAATTGTTTTTAATCTTATTCTGTTTCCTAGCATAATTTTTATTACAGCTATCATAGAGAGAAATGGAATTCACTATAGTACACCAGAACAATAGCAAGATATGAGTTAAAACTTATACTGTCTATGAAAGAACAGAGGGAGAATGAATACATAGAGTGCAGAAATTATGAGTAAACAATTGAGAAGCATAGGAGCAAAGAGTAAATAAATTTCAACATTATACACAGTATCATTTATGTAACCACTAATTCCCTTGACTATGAGGGAAAATGAAAAGAGTTCAAATCCCATTACCAGCTCTTCAGAACCAGCTACCATCAGACACATAGGTAGATAAGAGCTGTAACTAGATACAAGAAAGTGAGAAGAAACTGGAGAATAGAATTATGCCTGTATAACTTTGGAAAATAGGAAAACATAATCTCTAGACTTTCATACATATTAACCATCTGTTTATAAAGGAGAATTGTCTCATAAATTTCCAGCAAGCTTTCCATATGTCTAGACAGAGAGGTATAAAACAAGTTCAATGTAACCAGGAGCAGAGGCAACTGTAATAATGATACAAGTACCAAAGTGGAGATTTCTAACCACAGAAAAGAGTGAATGAAGTGCATTCGAAGAATATATAAACATATATATAACTATCTGTAAATTCTGATGGATGTAATGAAGAAATTTGGAATGTCCTTAGCATTACCGAAAACAAATATGGTTCAGACGAGCAAATTAAACAAAGCCATATGCCAAGGTATGAAATCATATGCACTATTCATACAGTCCATGTACATTTAAACTGTGGCAGAGTATATTAAAATCGACCTAAGACATTAGGGAGTACATATCTGTCCAAAATTTTCGAATTACATGCTGAGCTTATCAGGCTGGGGTATATAACTCACAACCCCTCTCTCAACATAACAAATTTCACCGAGCGCCATCCAAGAATGACAACGATAATAAGAAGAAAAAAAAAAACCCCGACTTGGAGAGATAGTCTTGTTCCTCAAGCAATACTGTGAAACATCACAAGAGAAGCAATGTTTCGACGCCCACGAGACAACGTGTCAGGATAGGGGAAGTAACCCCATAAGTGTACCGACCTGGACGGCCAAGAGACGGATGTTAGCATCCATACGATTGAAAGGGTCACTATCTACTGTCATAAGTATGCAAGCGTCCTCCGGATTTACCTGTAGAAGACAAATTCGACCCAAACTGCGAGTTAGTCATTGCGCCATCGTGGAGAAATAAGCGAATGAATAAAATAAGTTTGGTATTAAAACCATTACCTATGGAATGCAAATCTCAGACGCATCAAGCCCTGCAATTGAACAATGAACAGAGAGGGATTAATACAACTTACTCTCGAGTATAACACGATGAAATCAACAATTATATGCGGAGATGGCATGAATAAGAACACACCTCATAAAGCTCCATGGAACAGGATACGTCCGCCTGAGGAGAAGCGACGCATGCTACACAAGAGGTATAGAACAAATCAGTCGCAATTTAAATATAACCACAGAAGGGTCGACGATAACCCTGAAAATAGAAACCAACCACACCTTGCGCTGAACGAATATCTTGAACATCGAAAAACAAACCAGACGCATTCACCTTACTGATGATTCAATATATATATTCAGAGTAGTCGTATGGCCTTTACAAACTAATTATCAATCATTCAAACCTACAATAGAATTAAAATGTGCGTGGAGGAATTACCTGACCGCGTGTTGAGGAACGAGAGGCGCCATACTTCTTCTCTGCAACGGAGAGTCGAAACCCTTGGCAGAAGTGGAATGGTGCAGACGCAGAGGATGCCTGCAACTGATGAACGCGGAAAACCGACTTAACTCTACACTCAGAACTTATATAAGCCTTCGCTAAACCACCTGAACCCTAACTGAAAGCGATCGCCATCATCCACTTGGCAGAATCAGAGAAGTTAAGCCACAGATCGATGGGTAGCCATGGAGAGTAATACCGTCGGGTAAAATTTATGAGTGCAGATGTGAATTGAATTCCATATGTCCTGTGCAAGTATCGGCGTGGGAGTGGTACACCACATAGGCTGAGTATGCCAGCGACGTGGACTCACCATGTAAGCAAACGAAAGGGCATAAAAACCATACAACACTCAGTTAATTATCACAACGCCTGACGTGGATAAAAATCTCACCGCGACGATGCACAGAGAAACCCAAATCTGGAGTAATGATACGCTCTACGTGTAGAATAATCCCAATGCCAGTACCATATATTAAATCAATTTAAATTCTGAGGTACCATGATGGGTGGTCATATCAACCTAGGCGTATATACATGTTGATGCCAAATGCATGGAAACATTCCATTCATAATAATATGCACTTCGAATTATATGAAAAATCGATAACCCCAAAGGCTATAACCATATATATAATGTAAACATCGTAACGATGGCTATTATAAGGGTCGAAAGTGCCTTCGGCAACGACTCCTACAACTCATTTTATATAATATATGTTCATAGTCCATATGGTTTACGTGTGAATTCAATAATTTCATAAATGGGATATATGACCATTAAGCTAAAGGAGAGTGGCTATACGAGACCTGTGTAAAGAATAGGTTCATATAAACCATCTCCCTAATTGTAATAAAAATAACACAAGATGAGAGATAGTGGTAGAGGGTGTTATTGCAACATGATGAAATGAAAACTATCATAGTGAAAATATTGAAATGTCATAATAACCCTAGGCTCATAAGCTTGCATTCGTAAAGGAAATTTTTTTTTTCTGGGTGAAATTGGAGGTGTGACACCATCGATGAGTGTAAGGAGAGGATAACCTATGAACCCAAGAGCAGTCGGTCAGAACGAGCTCTTGAGAATTCGCAGAAGCAAATGCCAACTGCATGGATTCAACACGCACCATCTAATGCACAGAAACGAAAGCAACAAATTCTCTGCCAAAACCGACATAGTAAAAAGGTGAAGACGCGACGAAATCTCAACAAATTGTTAAATGCAAGTCAACCTGGAACAAAACGATGGCATATGGTTCATCTAAGTCCCATAATCGTAGCAAGGGCTCGAAAAAAAGGGAGAGTAAAATTTAATCAGAAGAATGAAACCATGTTAAACAGTAAGAACCGGACGATTTCACCCTACGAAAATTTCATACCTGAAGTGGTCAAGTTAGCGCTTAGATATGCCATAGATGGGGTCGAATTCCGTTCAGTGGTTATGCCACCAAGTTTTCTCTGTCATGAACAAACCAGAATGCGCAGAAAGAAAAACGAAAAAAGAACCCTGAACAAATTAACATGTGAAATTATATATGGATTGATCGATAAACCCTAAAGCCACAAATGAATCAGCATCGTCCAGCTGGAAAGATCTGATGGAAGAAGCCATGGATTGAAGTGTTAATGAGCCAGGTACCTCCTGCATTAAATATTTAACCTAACGGGTAATGCCATTGAATGTCAAGTTGGACTGGCAGTGTCGTAGCATTGCTTGGGCGACAAGGTAGGGTGACGGGAGTAACTCAAAGTGATGTGGAACGAATTCACATGACCACAAATGGATAGAGACCCGTTACAATCTATGTGGCCAAAACTAAAATTTATATGTGAGCTACGTGGAACGACATTTCCGTCTCCAAATACATCTACAAGAAATCAACTCACAAACTCGTAATACATGGAAGCCAACACACACACAAAATCAATTGGAGATAGAAACAAGTACGAGAGGACAATTAAGTCGACATGAATACTATGTACACAGAGCTATAAACATAGGTCAAATTAATTTCATCATGATTTATACGCCATCCACAAGTGAAGACGTGGAGTAATACATCTAGAAGTCTAAGTGTTTTCATATGGACCCATTGCCAAATACAAACGTGGTTAACATGTGAACCCAAATCGATTTCCATCTATGTCCCTTAGATATACGTTTTTGTCAAACATTTACAATCAAAAGTGGGACATATAAAGTGGGTGGATATATATATATATATATATATATATATACAAACCCATTCGGTGTTATGATAATTATGGTTATGGGTGTTACAATTTTATTTAATTCCCATATGGGTTACAAGTCAAATGTATTCACGTGTAATGGGATATACTTGATACATGGGAATAATTCAAAATTGAGAAAACAATTCTGATCAGACCAGATCTGTAAGGTAATAGCATAATCCCTTGCTAGAATTTAACTTGAACAAATGAATGGAAAAAAAAAAAATTGGGAAGTAAAATAGGAGGTGTGACAAATGGTATCAGAGCCCAAGTTATAAAACTGGGCTGGTGACATTGTGCTCATTGTTGCTGTGTGTTCACTGTATAAAAAAATTTCTGTGGAAAAAAAATAAAAAAATTGTTATCTTCACTGATCTGTGTTGTGTAGTGTACAGTGGTGCTGAAATGGCAGAAGGTGACGAAATCTATGTTGATCTGCGTGATGAGGATAATGCACCAGATCCCAATGCGCCCATGATGGCTATGTTGCGGGAATTGCAACAAGATTTGGCTGAGATAAAAAGCCAGAATGATAGGTTGTCATTAGCCAGTGAGGAGCAGGAAAAGATCATCAGGGAATTAACTTCGCGGAACAGCCAAGAAGGCGAAGGTTCCGGAAAGATGAAACCTGATGAGTCTGATGAGGAAGATGCTGTTAGGCATTAGAATAAACAGAAAAAGGAATTACAGGGAGAATTCCGAAAGATTAAACCTCCCTCCTATGATAAGGAGAAGGAGGAAGATGCTGAAGCCTGGTTGCTGAATATGATTAAGTATTTCCAGGTCTATGAATATGAAAGCAATCTGAAGGAAAGATTATTTGTTTACCAGCTACAAGGTAAGGCTACCTTGTGGTGGGAGGAGACAACAATGGTTCATGCCATTGATGAAAAGACAGTCACCTGGGAAGATTTCCAGGTTAAGTTCAAAAACCGCTACCTAAATGAACGTTACTATGATGATAAAGCCAAAGAATTTCATGAACTTAGACTGGGACAGCTCACTATTGATGAGTTTGTTACTAAGTTTACAAATCTGCTGAGATATGTACCCTACGTAAGGGAAGAAAAGGCAAAAGTACAAAGGTTTCTGAATTGTTTGCCTGCTGTATACAAAGAGAAAATCGAGGTTGAAAACCCAAAAAAAATGGACGAAGCTGTTAGAAAAGCCAGATTATGTTACCAACAGTTCAAAGGAAAAACTGAACAGGGGAAAAGCTGGGTAAATAAGAATGAGTTCAAAGGGAGGAAACAGAAACCAGGCTATTTGAAGAATTTTGGCAGAGATCATCAGCGGAAAAAGTTTAATAAACCCAAAGAAAGTCAAACTGCTCAGTCCCAAGTGGCCTTAAAACAAATAGATGGAGACAGTAGGAAGGAGGGCACAGTGAAAATGAGAGAACCTCTGAAATGTTGGGGATGTGGAGAACCCCATATTTTGAGAGATTGTCCCCATCGAAACATTCATATGATTATGAGAGATTGAGAAGCCACCACAGTAAATGACATAGCCAGAAATATACCAACTATCAGTGCAGCCTTGGAAAATCGACAAGCAGAACATCAAGCTACCATGGTGGAAATGGAGGGTAATATTTCTGACCTATCTGTTACTGTTCTGATTGATCCGGGTGCTTCTTTGAGTTACATTAGTCCCTAAATTGTAGAAAAATGTAATCTTAAACCTGAAAATTTTTAGTAGTCATGGTTGGTTCAGCTGGCCACTGGAACTAAGAGAAAGGTAACACATAAACTGCCCCGAACAGCAATCAAATTAAATGAATTTCAAACAGAAGTAAATTTGAACATTCTACCCTTAGGTTCATATGATCTACTGATAGGAATGGACTGGATGGAAAAGAAGAAAGCTTTGATGAACTTCTGGGACAAGACCTTACATTGTGTAGATGAAGAAGGGAAACCTTTTATCCTCAAGGGAAAACCAAAACCTATCTCGGTGAGACAAATATCAGCACTACAATTAAAAAGAACAGCTAGAAAAGGATATCAAGTTTATGCTGTGCATGTGGAAGAGATAGAACAGAAAACTGAAGAAAACCTACTGGATGTATTACCAGTGATAAGGGAAATTAAGGAAGTTTTTCCAGATGAGATCCCTCATCTTCCCCCAAAAGAGAGATTGATTTTTCAATCGATCTGGTGTCGGGAGCAGTACCTGTTTCCCGAGCCCCTTATCGAATGAGTCCTCCTGAGCTTATGGAACTGAAAATGCAATTACAAGAAATATTAGATAAAGGGTATATCAGACCGAGTGTGTCTCCTTGGGGAGCACTGGTGCTGTTCGTGAAAAAGAAAGATGGAACTTTTCAGATGTGCATTTATTATTGTCAATTGAACAAGTTGACCATTAAAAATAGATACCCTTTGCCTCGAATTGATGATATTTTTTATCAAGTGAGAGGAGCTTCAGTATTTTCGAAGATTGATCTAAGGACTGGTTTTCACCAGCTTAGAATTAAAGAAGAATACATCAGCAAAACAACCTTTCGAACCAGGTATGGTCACTACAAATTTGTAGTTCTACCTTTTGGTTTGACAAATGCCCCTGCCACATTTATGTGCCTAATGAACAGTGTGTTAAACAAATACTTGGATAAATTTGTCCTTGTGTTTATAGATGATATCTTAGTCTATTCAAAAAGTGAGGAGGAACATAAAAAACAATTGAGGATAGTATTGCAAACTCTGAAGGAAAAACAACTATATGCCAAGTTTAGCAAATGTGAATTTTATAAAGATAAGATCCAATATTTGGGTCATATTATTTCTGAACAAGGCCTTGCTGTTGACCCTGAAAAGATAAAGGCAATCAAAGAATGGCCTGTGCCAATTGATGTTTCAGCAGTGAGATCATTCATGGGGATTGCAGGCTATTATCGCAGATTTGTGGAGAGGTTTTCTGCCATATCACATCCCATCACGTCATTACAAAGGAAAGGTGTCAAATTTGAGTGGAATGAAAAATGCCAAAACAGTTTTGAATAACTAAAACTAAAACTTACTACAGCCCCTATACTGAAAATTGCAGATCCTGATAAAGAATTTGTGGTATGTACGGATGCCTGTAGAGAGGGATTGGGAGGAGTTCTTTTGTAGGAAAATTCAGTTATTGCCTATGAATCTAGGAAACTGAAGATACATGAACAAAATTATAGTGCCTATGATTTAGAATTAGCAGCTGTTATCCGTGCTTTGAAAATGTGGCAGCACTATCTTCTTGGAAAAAAATTTACATTGATGACTGATCATATTAGTCTCAAATATTTCTTTTCCCAAACTGATTTGAATGCTAGACAAGCCAGATGGCTGTCTTTTCTAAGTGAATTTGATATGTACATAAAACATATCAGAGGGAAAGAAAATAAAATTGCTGATGCATTGAGCAGAAATGCTTGTCAGAATATCAATAGCATTGGAAGTAGTGCTCAGATTGAGGTAGAAGATTTGGTGAAAGAGGCAGCAAACCAAGATCCAAATTATGAAACACTCCTGGTGAAATTACAGAAAAAGGAGAAAACTAATTTCACTCAAAACCAAAAGGGGTTGATCTGCTATAAGAACAGATTGTATATTCCCAATGTAGAGTCCTTAAAAAGGGAAATTTTGGATGAATACCACAAACAGCCATATGCAGGACATCCAGGATATCAGAAAATGTTAACAGCCCTGAAAAAGAAGTTGTTCTAGCCAGGAATGAAGAAAGATGTAGCAGAATATTTAAGTAGACGCATGGAATGTCAACTAGTCAAAGTTGAGCATCAGCATCCTGCTGGGCTTTGAAACCCTCTGCCAGTTGCAGAATGGAAATGGGACACAGTTTCCATGGATTTCATAACAGGATTACCCAAAACCAAACACCAACATGATTCAGTAATGGTAGTAGTAGACACTTTAACAAAAGCTGCACATTTTATACCAGTGAAATCTACTTTCGGAACAGCTCAAGTAGCGAATGTGTTCTTAAAGGAGGTAGTAAGACTCCATGGGGTTCCGAAGGTGATTGTTTCTGACCGAGATGCTAAGTTTACAGCAGCTTTTTGGAAAGGGCTATTTGGAGGGATGGGTACTAAATTGAATTTTAGTACTGCTTACCACCCTCAGACAGATGGTCAAACGAAAAGAACTAATCAAATTTTGGAGGACATGATGAGAATGTATGTGATGGATAGACCATCAAAGTGGGAAGATTACTTGCATTTAGCTAAATTTTCCTATAATAATAGCTACCAATCCTCCATCAAAATGAGTCCGTTCGAGGCACTGTATGGAAGGAAGTGTCGTACCCCTTTGAGCTGGAGTCAGCCAGAAGATAAATTAATGTTGGGACCAGATGCTTTACAAGAGATGGAAAGAATTGTCAAACAGATACAAAGAAACATCAAGACAGCACAAGATCGCCAGAAGAACTATGCTGATAAGAAAAGAGTGCACTGAGATTTTAAATTGGGGGAGCATGTGTACTTGCGTATTAAACCCAAAAAGAGCACTCTTTATGCTAGAAGTTGTGCAAAACTGGCTCCTAGATATTGTGGTTCTTTTGAAGTATTAGAAAGGGTGGGACTAGTGGCTTACAAACTGGCCTTACCACCCCATGTTAGAGTTCATGATGTGTTTCATGTTTCGTTATTAAAAAGATATGTGCATGATGATTCTCACATAGTTGATTGGAATGTTGTACAGGTGGAACCAGAAGGGGAGTTTCTGCCACAACCGCTTCAAATATTGGAAGGGGAAGAAATTGAATTGAGAAACAGAACAGTAGCAAGAGTAAAGGTGCAGTGGAAGCACTTTACTGTTGAAGAAGCTACCTGGGAAAGAGAAGCTACAATGATGGAAAGATATCCATTTTTGTTTGAAAAATGAACTCTAGTAGTTGAATAACAACATCGAGGACGGTGTTTATTTTCAGAGGGGCAATATGTAACACCCCCAATTTATGTGTTTGAATTTCAAAGCTAGACATTTGAACTTTAATCCTAAGGGGAGTGTACCCCAAAGGATAATTAATTTATGAATGTAATTAAATATTTAATTTGAGGAAATGAATAAAATGAATTGTGCAGATTGACCAAAATGAGATTTATGAGATCACTTGCTAAATTCATGAGGATGGATGAGGCAATTATTTCCCCACAATCTTTCAAAAATCCTTGAAAGAAATTAATTCTAATTTATATTCTTGAGGAAGAATCTAAATTTCCCCAATGATGAGGAAAGTAGTTGGGAAGAGGTACAAAGTTGGAAAAGCTGAGGAAAAGCATAAAACAGCTTTAAAGAATCCCTAAAATGGGAATCCTAGGCAAACAGGAAGAAAAGCATCCTGCCATTCTGGACGCAGAATTAGAAACATGCTTTGGGGAACAATAGCTTAAATAAGCTGCTCCTAAACAGATTAGTGGTTGGTCTATGGTGGAGGTAATCTCAGCTTGGGGGTGAGTTATGGGAGACAGAAGGACTCTAAGGTTGGGAGGTTGGTTGACTGCATGAGTGGTATGCATTTAAATTTATTTGGTGTTTCTACTTCTCTGGTATGAATTGGCTACATATAATTGTTTGATTTTATGTTAAAATTTTAATGCTACATTCAACATAATTAATCATTAGGAATGTACCTTCATAATTATGTATAGGTGTAGGCAAGAAAATCTGTAAAGTAGAATCCCACAGAAACTCTAAACTAAGGTTGGTTTAAATCTGGGGATGCATATTTCCTTCACAGATGATTCAGCTATAAGATACTTTTGATCTATTAGTATGCAACTATGAGTATGATTAGTTAAATTGAGGAGACATTCTCCAAATTTTCTAAATTAATACTTAAGTTAAATGCTGGAGAATCTTAGTAATTCACAGTTCACCAAACTGTAACTTTAATCTGTCTCTGGAAGAATTGAAACAATGAGAAAATGAATGTATGGAGTGCAGAAGTAATTATTTAGTTCAGTACTAAGAACAGAGATTTACAATAAATTCAATCGTTGTGTATTGAATGAGAAAGACAAGATTTCATAGACTGACTTGAAGGTCAATATATCATTCATAAGACAACAAAAGCCCAACAACAAGTTATGGCCGTAGATAATAAATTTATTATACATTAGAAGGGAACAAATATCCATTGGCATGAAACTTCTTATTAGTACGTAATGGAATCATCCTTACATTAGAGGATAATACTATTAGCTGAAAGAAGCTAAGTAAATAAGCAACATGCATATTTACATCAGCTATAAGTATTATAGTCTATCAAATAAAAAGGTGTATAGTAGATTATTGCACATGCTATGATCTTTTAGACATAAGTATGGAATTAAATATTCATACAATACCTGTAAATAAATTTGGGAAAATTAGTAACCAAAGGTAAAGAACAGAACTATTAATATTCTGTACCATTTCACCATAGAAGAAGAGACTGGGAGATTGTTACTATCAAAACTGCCAACTAGTGTGATTTGAGAATCACATACACAGACGTGGTACAAGAAAGCCTTCCTAATACAAGAATGATATAGACAAAACCATTTCTGAACACCATAATAAAAATTAGGAGTATAAGAATACAGGAAATTAGACTTCAATACTGAGAAAGAGCAGTACATTATCCATTAAAGTATTCCGAGGTTCATAAACGAATACATGATCTAAAATTTACAAGACAATAAAATACACAAAAGGTGAATAAACTACTATCAGTAAGTAGTTAACCAGATTCAAGTAAAAAAGAATAATAGAACCCATAAGATTTTAATGAGGGTATAACGACAACAGTACATATATACAAAAATTGAAATGATTCAAACCCTGTGGCCTAAGAACCATCTCAAAATGCCATTGGAGCGGATATAAATAAGTATTCAGTGTCGAGACTTAATAGTCATAATTGTAAAAACTTGTACAAATTTATTAATACAAATTTAAGCTGTCTAACAAATATTGTATAACCATACAGATTTCCTCTATCCAGTGTTCGGTGAATACCGACCTGCAAGTGTGAAAAGGAGCCAACGTTAATGTCAAAGGCAGCAACTACTCACAGTGTCAATATAAGGGAGTAAGACGTAAGTCTTATGTTACCTGCAAGAGTCAAGAACCCTAAATTAATTATAATGCCAAACGTGATGAGGAGGAATAATATAAGCAAGGATAAAACGATGACTGGAAAAATGGTAGTACCTGGTAAGGGAGAGATTCCAATCCATCCATAGCCTATAACGTATGAACAAGAAATTGTTATAAATAAATACAAATTTAAGGTTGATGTTCAAAACGAATAACGAAACAATATTCCCAAACAGTATGAGTTTCGACCTACACAGGTCAAGAAGAGAAACGAACCAGAGCGTCGCTCTAGCGCCAGGGTAATAAACCCCAAGGAACCATCGATGAGTGTAAGGAGAGGATAACCTCTGAACCCAAGAGAAGTCGGTCAGAACGAGCTCTTGAGAGTTCGTAGAAGCAAATGCCAATTGCATGGATTCAACACGCACCATCTAATGCCTGGAAAGCGAAACAACAAATTATCTGCAAACCAGCATAGTAAAAAGGTGAGACGCGACGAAATCTCAACAAATTGTTAAATGCAAGTCAACCTGGAACAAAACGATGGCATATGGTTCATCTAAGTCCCATAATCGTAGTAAGGGCTCGAAAAAAAAAGGGAGAGTAAAATTTAATCAAAATAATGAAACCATGTTAAACAGTAAGAACTGGACGATTTCACCCTACGACAATTTCATACCTGAAGTGGTCATGTTAGCGCGGAGATACGCCACAGACGGGGCCGAATTCCGTTCAGGGGTTATGGCACCAAAGTTTCTCTGTCATGAACAAACTAGAACGCGCAGAAAGAAAAATGAAAAAAGAACCCTGAACAAATTAACATGTGAAATTATATCCGGATTGATCGATAAACCCTAAAGCCACAAATGAATCGGCGTCGTCCAACTGGCAAGATCTGATGGAAGAAGCCATAGATCGAATTGTTAATGAGCCAAGTACCTTCTGCATTAAATATTTAACCTAACGGGTAAAGCCATTGAATGTCAAATTGGACTGGCAGTGTCGTAGCATTGCTTGGGCAACAAGGTAGGGTGACGGGAGTAACTCAGAGCGACGTGGAACGAATTCACGTGACCACAAATGGACAGAGACCCGTTACAATCTATGTGGTGAAAACTAAAATTTATATGTGAGCTACGTGGAACTGCATTTCCATCTCCAAATACACCTACGAGAAATCAAATCACAAACTTGTAATACGTGGAAGCCAACACACACATAATCAATTGGAGATAGAAACAAGTACGAGTGGACAATAAAGTCGACATGAATACTATGTACGCAGGGCTATAAACATAGGTCAAATTAATTTCATCATGAGTTATACGCCATCCACAAGTGAAGACGTGGAGTAATACATCTAGAAGTCTAAGTGTTTTCATATGGACCCATTGCCAAATACAAACGTGGTTAACATGTGAACCCAAATCGATTTCCATCTATGTCCCTTAGATATACGTTTTTGTCAAACATTTACAATCAAAAGTGGGACATATAAAGTGGGTGGATATATATATATATATATATATATATATACAAACCCATTCGGTGTTATGATAATTATGGTTATGGGTGTTACAATTTTATTTAATTCCCATATGGGTTACAAGTCAAATGTATTCACGTGTAATGGGATATACTTGATACATGGGAATAATTCAAAATTGAGAAAACAATTCTGATCAGACCAGATCTGTAAGGTAATAGCATAATCCCTTGCTAGAATTTAACTTGAACAAATGAATGGAAAAAAAAATTTTGGGAAGTAAAATAGGAGGTGTGACAGGTAATAAAGAAACTAAACACGTTAGCTCAATTTTCATTTTGGTAAATTTTAGAACTTTATCTTTCTTAAAGGGCTAATGTTAAGTTGAGGGGTAAATGGATAATCAAGGTATAAAGGTGTTGTTATTTAGTGTAAGAACATTCACAAAAACATGCATTTTAAATTTTTTCAGAGAAAACACAAATTATTTTTT